>CM051261.1:12346500-12382500 GCA_027921565.1 Artemia sinica
ATTTTATTGAACTGTAATTTTATTTCAATTTTTAATGCTGTAAGAACTGGAAAAGAAAATATTTGGAATATACGAGCTAATTCGTTTTCAGTGAAGCGCCAATGACACAGTAGTCTTTAGGTTTTTACAGTTAAGGAAGGGGAAACTTTTAGGGGTCTTGAACAATTTTAGAAATATCAGTTGAAAGCTGATCAGTTCAAAATTTTACTGTAATTTTACTTTATTAATTTATTTTAGTAATTTTACGTAATTTATTTTCAATATTAACTACAAAAGAAAATATTTGAAATACAATTCGTTATCAGGGAAGCGCCAATGACGCAGTAGACTTTTGGTTTTTATTAACAGTTAAGGAAGGAGGCAGTATCCAAACCCTTGTTTGTAGTGAAACTATATTCGTCTTGAACAACTTTAGAAATAACTAAAAAATTAAACTGAATATTTGATGTATAATGATATTAATTGCTTAAAGCTGATCAGTTCAAAATTTTACTATAGTTATGATGTTTATTTTCAATATTAAGTTAAAAAAGCAATATTTGTAATAAAATTGGTTTTCAGTAAAGCGCCAATGACTCAGTAGGTTTTAGACTTTTACAGTGAGAGAAGGAGGCGAAACCCAAACTCTTGTTTGTAGAGATTTTTGTTCGTTTCAAGCTTGATTTGAATATTCAATTTAAGTTTCGCTCGTTTAAAGATTTACTAGGTTTCACTATCTCAAAAATTTTATCTGATGCAATGGCTACCTCAGATTTTCTATCAGAGATATTTGTGGAAAACGGGCTGAGGGGAAGGGCCTAATTACCATCGGATCACCTTTGACTCTTAAAAAAGACACTAGAACTCTCGATTTGCAATCGAATGAGCCCCCTTTGAAGTTTATACGACTCCTTCTATATGAAATGCCCTGGGAAAAAAATAAATGAAGTGCGAGGAAGGCTAGCTACCATCCAATCACTTTTTACTCTCAAAAAGTGAATTACAACTTTCAATTTCCAATCAAATGAGCCCTCTAGGAAGTTTTATACGAGCATCCCTTCCATAACAACTATATATACCCCGAGGCATAACTTAAAACGCCTACCCCCGGGCCCTGGGGGTTGTGTCGACACTGACGTTAAAGTTCATGGTAAATTTGCAGTAGGCCATATAATTTAACTAGGACGAATTGAAAACAACATTTGATGCTTTTTTAATGCTTTCGATAATTCATATAAAATACATTCAGGGCCCCTTTAAGGGCTCAAGATGCAATTAGAAGCAATTATTGAATTATGAAAGATCATAAAAAAAGGCATCAAATGATGATATCACTTTCATCCAACGTAAATGATAGCGGCATCTAGAAATTCACTGACTCCCCCTCCATAAGTCAACAATATAGCCAGAATTGTAAATCTACACTAGATTTTTGGTAAATAGCCTAGACTTCAACAAAATATAGCTTTTCAGCAGTATTAAGTCATGATTATTTTTCATGCTCTTTCATAATTCAATAATCATTGTGGGGGACTATTCCTTTTGAGCCCTTAAAGGGGTTAAAAGACAAAACTTAACAAAGTGAGATTGAATATACCAAAGCTTGGAGCATTACTTCTCCCATCTGTGTAAAAAAATAGATGCATAATTGAAGCTTTGTTCATTTACATCTTACATTTAATGGGTATTTTTCTTTATATATGTGTCTTGTCTGTTCTCTACAACAATATTTTTTTTCTAATTTCTAAATTGATATGTGTTTTTACAAATGACCATTAAAATGTATACTTTGAGGCATGAGGCCCCACCTATAAAATGATCAACCACTCTTTCATAATTACTAAAATGATCTTACACATCATTATATCATAAAACCATATCAGTTTAGGAAGAAAATGTGGTACTTGTTTAGAATACGGGCAAGACGTGAGAAGTGAATTTTGGTAAATGCCAATGAAATAAAACAAAGTATGATGAAAATATAATAGTTCAGAAACAGATTTGGGCAATATATTTTCACATTAGGGGGGGGGGGGGGGGTTAAAGCATAGCATATATTAAATACGTAACCTAATCTAACCTAGGTACCTTGTTTTGCTCCTTTAACAAAAACTGAAGTTTAAATCTTTGTCATGAAGGGAGCAATACCTCACTAGTCAACGAAAACCTGTTTTTAATATAGCATCTTTGGGATTTCGATGCGATCTTATTTGCGTGTTGCCCGGATTCTGAACAAGTACCCGCAAATACATTAAAATAAATGTAAAATAATAATAATATAAGAGGTATCACTCCAATGCAACCTTATTCAGGCTTAGTTTAAATGAGGACAGATGACAGATTAATTCCTACATCCCACCCCTATGCATATATACTCTTACCTATACTAGGCTAGTATGAAGGCCCATGGAGAGATAGACAATTTAGGCAATGAAATGCATTCTTTCAGGCATGTAATAATCCTCTCCCCTACACGATAGCTATGAACAATCTTTTGTAATAGCTGATAACAATCATTTGCCACTGCATATTATTATCATGAAACATTTAGAAATCAACTTAGTTAAGACAAGGATTAAGAAAATAAATGCCTATGATCAGTATTTATATGGACTAGACTACATTACTTTTCAGGTACAAATGCCCCTCAGCTCATTCTTTTGTAAATAGGTAGCTTTGTTCTTTATTCTTTTCTTTAGCCTTATTCTTTATTCTTTAGCCTTATTTTCTTTGTAAATAGGAAGCTTAATATATATTTTTCAATGCCCATATATTGATCTGCTATCTCAAGATTGACAATCAATGGCACATTTGGCAAATTTAGAAGTGATTATTGAATCATAAAAAAGAATGAAAAAAAAAACAAAACATATTTAGTATATGCGTGTGTGTGTGTTAAACTCAAATATACCTTCACTATCCAGTTCTTGGGAATCTAAATCAGATGGTAAAGTGGAGGATCCAGGTGAAATACAGACAGATAGATTTTGAGGATCAGATGACCAAATAGAATTATAGTTTTCCATGAGGATTTTGATATCAGTTGGTGAAGTATTTTGAGCTTCTAGAAAAAAAATAATGAACACACAGATAATAATAAAACTATAAGTATTCTCAATAATCTACCCAGAATAAATAAAATTCATCAAAAAGTGAAAAAATATGGAAAATGAGACAAAACAAGAGGCCACAACAAAATCCTTGATAATTTGATTATTATGACACAAAGCTATGTACCACTATAATTTGATTATTATGACACAAAGCTATGTACCACTATGTACCACTATTATTATGTACCACTATGATCCCCATCCTCCGGAGCCAACTCGGACGTTAAAGTGTAGTTTCTGGATGAGAGAACCACAGGTAGATTTGATATCCAGGTGACAGAGTACAACCTGAAGTTTCCATGAATGTTGTGGTATCAATTGATGAAGTATCTTCAACTCCTATAACCAAACAAATATAGTGATAGAAAAAACTCATTCTCATTAATTTACCCCATTCATAAAAAAAAAAAAAAAAAACAATGGTTGGACAAAAAAAAACATTAATAATAATAACAAAATAGATTCAAAGGAAATATTATAGGTAATGTAAAAATAAATTTCGCTAATGTCTTCATTATGTACCCTACAAATTTCAACATTAAGTAACTCAAAATGCATCTTTCTTAGAAAAAGAAATGACTAAAGACCTGAAGTTTCCATAAAATAAATTTTACATCAAAGGTTCAAAAGTTATTAGGTTCAACTTTTAAAGAGATAGTCTTTATCTATTGATGTTTCAAGCCAAACAACAAAAAAACAAATTAATGTCAGATTGTTTGTTTGATTAAGGCTTAAATTTCCAGTAACATGTACATGAAACATAATCTGTTTTAAAGAATAGAATCTAATCAGCAATTTGCTGATCAGCACCCACAAGACACAATTGTTAGGGCCCATGAATCATTGCTTTAGTTTTATGTTGTTTTTTTTTTCTTCTTGTTTTGAGCTTTCACCCATGGAAATAGATAAGAAGAAACAACAAACAAGAAAATAGAATATGAAAAAAAAGTCTTGTGCATCCCTGTTTTTTAAACAAGAAATATCTTCATAGTTAAAAGCAGAGCATTAATGAATTAAGTCAACTCCCATGATTTTTTGAATAAAATATCTTTAATAGCTTTTTTTTTTGGAGGTGGCACCTTGGGTCATAGAGGGAGGGACAAGGGTCAGTTCCTTAAGCTTTGGAATAAAATATCATTTGTAAGTTTTTTAGTGGGATTGGGGGTTGGGCTTATCTGATCTTTGAACTATTTTTAAAACCCTTGCAAAAAACCTTACATGCCTAGGGGGATTAGTTGCAACCCTTCCCCTGGGCTCTGTGGGTTATGTTAACCTCAAATTTTGTTATCTAATCATTGGACTATCTAAACAAAATGGCTATCTAAATTGTTATTGGATATATTTGGAAAAAAGAGGTCATGTATATGTGGGAGTGGGGAGGGTAAATGCCCTCTAATCACTTTTGACTCTTAAAAAGGAAATAAGAGCTTTCAATTTCCAATCAAATGAGCCCTCTCTGAGATTTATCCAACCACCCCTTGCATAAAAAACCTTATATGCTCCTGGGGCATAATTTACAACACTTGCCCCAAGGCTCTGAGGGTGTGTGTTGACCCCAGAGTTTTTTTTTTATTTCATCTTTGAACTATTTTGAACAAGATAGCTATGTCTAAATTTTTACTGGATGCATTTGGGGAAAAAGAGCCTTGGGGGCTAGTTGCTGGCACTAGGAATTCTGATTTCCAATCAAATGAGCTCCCTTTGAAGTTTATACAATCATCCCTTCCATAAAAATCATATATTCCCTCATGGAATAGCTACAACCTTGGCCCTGAGGGGGGTGCATTGACCCTTGACTTTTTGTTATCTAATCTTTAACTATTTTTACAAAATAGCTATCTCAAAATTTTATCTGATAAATATTTAGAAAACGGTTGTGGAGGAGTAGGAGGGGGGCTAGTCACCCTCCAATTATTTTTTACTTTTAAAAAAGGCAGTAGAACTTCCAATTTCCAACCAAATGGGCCGCCTGTGAAGTTTAACCAGTGCTGAATGAAGTGCCTCTGGAAAAAAAAAACAACAATAAAACATTGGAACCTTATGACTTTTTGCTATAGGCAATGCTATAGTGTTACCTCTGATTCATCTCTGTGTGTGGTTAAGTCCAAACTTTACTAAAATGTAATTTGAAATGATAGTATATGCCTAGATTTGGGGTACCTGAGAAGAAAAAAATGTTAAGAAAAAACTTCTTACTTCATAATATGCAGAATTGTTATAGGTAACACATTTTAACTGCATTTCTGTTATACTTTACCCCAAACCATCCTGCTAGTGTGCCAATACATAGGCCAAATTCTATATTTCTCATGCTCTGCCCTTGTTTCTACAGATGTGCCCAAAAATAGAATAAACATCTGTCAAAATAAAAACAAAATGCAAAAATATATGGAAAATATATAATTTGGGTTAAAGGCTACATTTTTACATAGGAGGGAGGGGAGTCAGATGTAGAGGAATTAAATTTGAAATGTACTGACTATAATAATTCTGCATATTATGAACTAAGAATGTTTCCTTTTCAACAGCCCTAATTTCAGACTTAAACCAAAATTGGTTTTAAAAAGCACATAATCATGGAAATAAAACTACAAATATAACATTTTGTATATTGCAAAGCAAGAATTTCAATTTTTTGGTGATTTCTTAGGGCTGATACATATTCCTTGGGCTATGGGCTATGTGGGACAATCAAGAAGAGGGTGGTGGTGGTTGTGCTTTACAAATGAATTACTTATCATGTTTCAACTAAGCATAAAAAATGAAAAGTGTTCAATGGTGTGCATGTAACTAAAACTCCATGTAACTGAACCCCAAGAAGCTGAACCCCTGTAACTGAACCACTGTGCAACTCAACCCTGTATAACCCAACCCCCGTGCAACTGAACCCTTGTGTAACTGAACCACCAGGCAACTGAACCCCATTTAAATAAACCCCATTTAACTGAACCCCCATGTAACTAAACCCCTGTGTAACTGAACCCCTGTGCAACTGAATCACCATGCATCTGAACCACTGTGCAACTGAACCAATGTGCAACTGAACCACCTTGCAACTGTACCACCATGCAACTGAATCACCGTGTAACTGAACCATCATGTAACTGAACCATTGTGCAACTGAACTACTGCACCAAAGCAGGTACGTAACCCTTTTCATACCAAACAATAGACAACTATTAGCGTAGAAAATACCACAAAATGAAAACAACAAAATAAGCAAAGTGGTAAAAAAAATTACAGTATGTAGACAGTGAGAGTTGCCGTTTACCCCCCCCCCCCACAAAAAATGTCCATTTAGGAAAATACCCCGTGGAAAATAACACATAAAAAAATTACCCCCCCTCCCAGAAAAATACCTACCCATGGAAAATCCCCCCCCCCCAAAAAAAAAAATTCTATCACTTTTGGCTTATAAAAAAGACTAGAAATGCCTTGGGATTATCAAACAATTTCTTCCTCCATCCTCCTGTTGTCTCTCCCTTAGAGCTAATTCTGTATTCATTTGATGGCTTAATGAGAGCTGAGATGTTTGGCATCAAAATGCACCCTTTGAAATATCTCCCTCTCTTCCTAGCTACAAAACAATCAGATAACCCCATTGCAGAAGTTTCACTTCCTTTTTAAGTTTTTTTGATTTGTCTATTGCTTACAGATAGTATTTGTCATTGGGAAACATACAAAAATTGTTTGTGTGGGGTTTTTTCTGGAGGATCCTTTATGAGAGGACAGTATTTGCATGGTGGGGGGGGGGCAAGATTTACACATAAATTCCTTTTTTTTCACTTCTCTTGGAACTTCTCAATTTCACTAAAAATGACATGACTCAAGGAAGATTTTAAATTTAAAACCATAAATTCCATGAGGCAGGTATTTTCCAGGAGATGAGTTTTCCGTGGGTGGAGGAGGGGACATTTTCCATGGGGTACAAGGGTAAACACTTAGACCCATAGAAAGTGACAGGGTGAAGGGAACCCCAATAGACATAAGAAAGAGAAATAAATCTGGATTTAAGAGATTATGATGTCCAATTTTTTTTTATTTTTGTGACAACAAAAAAGATCATTTTTATAAATCATCTTGACAGTAATTTATATAAAGACTTAAAAACAAGCAATTCCAACAAGGTTGAACATGTAAAGATTCTAACTTGTGTTTTACCCAATGTAAGTACAGTGGTTGAGTTGCACAAGGGTTCAGTTGCATGGTGGTTTAGTTTCATGGTTGTTCAGTTGCACGTGGGTTCAGTTGCAGAGTGGTTCAGTTGTATAGTGGTTCACTTGCACGGGGGTTCAGCTACATGGGGGTTTAATTAAATAGGGTTAAGTTGCATGGGGTTGAGTTTTAAAAGGGTTCAGTTAAAGAGGGTTCAGTTGCATGAGGGTTCAGTAGCATGAGGGTTCAGTTGCACAGGGGTTCATTTTTAAGGGGGCTCAGTTGCACGGTGGTTCAGTTGCATGGTGGTTCAGTTGCAAGGTGGTTCAGTTACAGGGGTTCAGTTGCTTGGGGTTCAGTTACACTGTGGTTCAGTTACAATGGAACTCAAATGTCTCCATGTTCTACTCTATATCCTTGTTTGAAATATGTACCACATCAGATACCTCAGTTAGCCAGTCCAGCATCAATGACAATTCTCTCTGCCAATCTTCTGATTCTATGCATAAAGAACACAAGGAACAAGGACCAGATATCAATGATCTCAAAAGTAAGTTCAAATTTTGCCTTCTATTACCCGATGTAGATCAAATTACACACAAAATAAATGAATTAAAAAGTATAATTTACAGTAAAGATTATGATCTGGTTCTACTTACTGAAGTATGCCCTAAGAATACAAAAAGTAGATTAGAAGATACACATATTAAACTGCCCTGTTACCAAATCATCTCTAACCTCTCATCAAACAATGCAAGTGTGGAGTCCTAGCTTATGTAGAAGCAGCATATATTGTCCAGGAACTTCATAAAAAATCTAGCCTACCATCTGTGGAATCCATTTGGTTTGATATCACAGACCAATGCCAAGACCTACGCCAAGCCAGGATTGGATGTGTATACTGTAGTCCCTCAGCATCCTCCTCCATTGATACCAAGTATGTGCTCTAAAATATGTTCTGCAAAGCCATAGAAAATTCCAAAAGTGATTTTCTTATAGGAGGTGACTTCAATTTCCTGATATCTTGTGGAAGGAAGGTTTTCCATATAACCCAGTTACTTGTAGTTTATCCACCATCAGTCCCTTTGTTGATTGTATTCATGATCTCTCTGTCTTCCAAGCAATCAACCAACCCACACGTTTTTGCCCCCACCAGCAACCAATATTACTTGACCTAGTCTTTGTTAACAATAGTGAACTGATCCAAAGGATAAATTATCTCCTGCCTATTGGTAAAAGTGACCAAATTGCCATTGAATTAGTTACCCATAAACACAAAGCAAGAAATAGACTTAAAAAAAGATATTTACAGAGTATGAGGTGATTAGGGTCACATTGAGGCAAATTAATTGGGAGTTGACCCTCCAGGATGGGATCAATGAGCAATGGGAGAGAAATTCTGGGCTCTACTCATGGAAACTTGGCAACAGAACACAATAAAAAGTTTTATCCCCATACCAAAGACCTTACCATACATGGCAGCTGGCATAAGACAACAAAGAAACACCACTGGAGAAAAAAGGATAAGCCAGGCCATTATGAAAAATATGTCAAAGCCTGTAATAAATTAAGGAATCTCACCAAACAACTGTACTGTAATTTTGAGACAAGACTCACCAACCAAAGTACATTGAACCCTAAAAAATTCTGGAATTATGTATCAAGCAGAGATCACAACCGGAGATCAATAAAATGCTTAACAACAAGTTATGGAAATGAAGTCATTGTCACCCAAAATATAGTGGATCTTCTGAATGAACAATTTGCATCAGTCTTCACAAATGAACCTGATAATGTCCCCATTCCCAACTCAAAGTACAACATCCAGAAGCATATGAGCCACATTACAGTTACTACTTTTATGGTTGAAAAACAACTCAAAAGCCTGGACATCAACAAATGTGCTGGTCCTGATAACATTCATCCTCACCTGCTAAAAGAAGCTGCTTGTGAAATTGCCCCTGCAATATCTATACTTTTTCAACATTCTCTTCATCATAAATGTGTCCCCTCCCAATGAAAAGTAGTCTATATCACACCTATCTTTAAAAGGGGGATATTCCAAAGCTGAAAATTATAGACCTTTCAGCCTCACCTCTGCTGCTCCAAAAGTCCTTGAGAGGATTGTTAATGCTGCACTTCTTCAACACCTTGTTACTAATGAAATTATCTTCAACAGACAGCATGACTTTCTCCCAGGACAATCTGTAGAAACTAACCTTCTAGACACTTACAAACAGGTTAGCCAGCTACTGGACAAAGGCCTTCCTGTTGATTTGATTTCTTTTAGACCTAAGCAAAAGCATTTGATAAGGTCCCACATAATCAGCTTGGTTTTAAGCTAATAACAGCAGGAATCCACCATGAATTAGTAGACTGGCTAATGAACTTCCTGACTGGTAGATCTCAGACTATATGGCTCTTTACTACAGATAGCAAATGTACCTACTCTCAGCCCTGAAATATTCTAAGTCGTGTTCCACAGGGAATATTTTTGTGACCCACATTTTTTCTTCTTTATATAAACAATATGATTACCAAAGTCAACAACCACTTAATGCTTTTTTTCTGATGACACAAAACTATTTGGTTTACCTGATAAATCATCAATACAATCTGACCTTGACCACATTCAGACATGGGCAGACAGGTGGTTTCTCTCTTTCAACGTATCAAAATGCAATCACCATTCATTTTGGTAACAATAATCCTCTGCACCAATACACTATGAATGATAACCAGACATCATCCCCTATTCCCCTCCAAACTTGGAGGACTCCAAGCAAAGACCTTGGAGTCACAATAGATAATCTTCTGAAGTTCCATGAACACTCTGCACAAACTGTTTCCAAAGCAAATTCTACCCTTGGACTAATTAAAAGACTACTTACTAGCCAATCATATATAATCTTCTTGAAGCTATACAAGGCAATTGTGAGACCAGTTCTTGATTTTGGAACCTGTTTTGCTGGTCCTTTTTATAAGGGTGATATAAAGTTGATTGAAGGTGTACAAAGGAGGGCAACCAAGTGCGTCTCTGGACTTGGGGAGAAACCATATGGTGAAAGGCTATCTAACCTAAAACTACCATTTTTGACATTCAAATGCAAGTGGAGTGACATGCCACTCACATATAAATTTGTCAACCAACCCCAAAATAAACCAGTTACCCAACAAAAGACAAGCATGAGATCATTCTAAGAAGCTTCATAAGCCCCAAGTTAAAAGTAGAATCAGACAACATATCTTTAGCCAAAGGGTTATAAATGATTGGAACTGTTTAAGCAAGGAGACAGTGTCTTCAACATCAGCTGAAGTTTTTAAAAGGACACTCAACAAAGAATGAGTAGCCAAACCTTCAAGATACAACTGGAGCTGCCCATCATTGGTGTCTTATAAATAGTGATTGACATATGTGTACATACAACAAAGTTGTGCTAAGATGCTGATGCTGCTTGTCATACCCAACTAACTCGCATACTCTATCAGAAATTGATGTTGTGTGGTGGTGTCTACTCTAAACTACAGAATAATGGTCCCCTTGATCATACCTATCTTTGGTCACCATTACAAAGTGGGCTTAAATTGCATCTATCCTAGCATACTCTTAGTTGGAAGACATGTCACTGGGCCCTAAACACAGTCACAACCTGGTTCTTTTTATACTTTTGTGTAAATTGTTTTTTAACTGCCTTCTCACCAATGGAGCCAAACAAATCCAATATTGGACTTATTTCTCTCTGAAGTGCAAATTAAGGTAATTAAGGTAATATACCTCAGTGTCAGTCATGGAATCTTCCTAAATTGTTTTTTTCTTTTGTTTTGAATTTACCTATACACACAGGGACCTTCATGAAGGGGGGAGGGAAGGTTAAGTGAAGGTATTTGCAGGTGAATGACTAGGCTATTATCTTCAAAATCTTATACAAGGGGTAAAAAACACCTCTTTTAGGGTAAAACTGCTTTTCTTTGGCATTCCAGAAAAATAGAGATGGGATTTTTTTGACTGCACCTAGTTTACTACAGCATGACACAATATGAGTCTAGTAATAAGATCCCTGCCTACTTGGTGATATTTTCACCAATAATTCATACTCATAAATTTAAAATGTGTTCTCTGTTTTAACAAGCAATTAAAAAGAAAAATTGTTTTTAATATTTGGGATTTATAGAACGAATATCAAGCAATAAAAGTTACCTCCTTAGAATCACAAGAAAGTCAGCTTTCTGTTAATATGTGAATAAAACTGAAACACAGAAAGAATATATACATTAAAATAGGATAATTGGTTTCTCCAACAAAAGGTCCTTGTAGGCAAGTCAATAAACTAGTAATTTCAAGTGTTTGATCTTAAATAATTTTAATAATTAACCATATAAATAGATAGCTAAGATTTCTAACTATTCATGTTTTTTTATCATATTTACCAATAATAAATTACTGACAATTTTCGGTAAATTTTAGGTATTTTATAGGCTAAAGCTGACTTAAAAATAAAGTGAAGATACTCTATATAACTGTTTCACAAACAAAATGAACATAGCACTTGATGCCCTAATTATGCTCTTTCTGAATATGATAATTGCTTCCTAGGCTATTTATTAAAATTAAGAATTTCCTGATTTTTATGGTGCCTAGAGCTATATGTGAGACCATTTTTGATTAGTAAAACACTCTAATTACTAATTCATTTACAATCACAAGTAATATTGCTGAAATAGCAACAAAATCTGCTCAAAAGAAACAAAAGCTTTTCTTAACATTTAGTTTCTTTGCTATAGATATGGTTTTGTGCAGGCAGGGGTTCTTACATCCTTCCCTCCAAAGCTTTGATGTTTCTTATAATACAATATTTAAAAAACATCAATCAATCCCAAAACCATGATAGCAGTTATGAAATATCCCCAAGTTGAGGCTAATAAGCCTTTATGATAGGTGGTTATTTCTATTTCCGTTTGGAAAATGGGATAATTGATTTCTATTTTCTTATTTAGATTTTCCAGGGTTGTCAAAAATCTGGTTGTTTCTCATTTTATTTTTTCTGGTATGGAGATATCAGTAAATTTCTTTATCATCTTTTTACTGTTTTAATTTTTTCATTATCTTGTTTCTAATTTGTTGCTTTAAAAAGATTTATGCTGAGCATAGGTTTTATACTCCACTTTTCCATATTTATCTCCGTAATTTCCACAATTGGAGATGATATAATTGTCTCTTTTGTTGTTAAACAACAGGACGGGGGGATATTAATCCGCCCCATTTCTTCTATCTGTATATCTCTTGTATTCCTCAACCCTGAAGAATTTTTGCATCTCAACTGCACCATATAGGGTTGTGGAATGCTGAATATGGAATCATTTTCACTTATTTTTTTCCATAGTTCAAGATTAATTTTGCTCACTATATCAACATCACATTCTTTTGGTAGGGGATTTGAGGGTACCATCTCCTCACAAAGTTTAATAGCACAGACATTTCTTGTGTGTAGATGTGATATAGTCCCTAAGTTGCAAAAGGGTAGTTTATCATTTTGACATTTGATTATTTCTTGTTGCTCTGGTATCCTATATTTTAAGTTGGAAATGGCTATTAATGGTGGCAAATTATTTATCCTAATCCAACTTGTTGTGTTCGTCAACTTTGTATGGAAAGCATTTATTTGGAACAGTGCGCATTCTTCATTTTTAACTAGGGTGTACCTTTAAAAATATCAACCACTCCCTTGCTTAATTTGTAAATAGTTTTCCGCCATGCTATAAAAGTATAGAATATTTTCAAATTTGGTTCTTGTCCTAGTCTCAGTTGATAAGGCAAATGGCTTTCTGTGGCTTTGAGTTCTTTCATTAATTTACCCTTGGCTTAGAAGTTGTGGTGGTAAATTTTTTGTCAAAAGGGTTAGAAACTTTAACTCCAATTGATTAAATTCATGGGATATTTCCATGATGGCACTAGATAATAACTGTACAGCCATCTGAAGATTTATATCTTCTATGATTTCACTTTGATTTCCTATTATTCGTTTTAGAGTTATTAATAGTGCATTGGTTATCTCCTGTTTAAAAATGGAAAGCACATTGATTGTCTGATTAACTTTTTATTTGATCTTTGATATCCTTGTTTTGTGATGTTTTAAGATTGTTAGTTGTTTGTCTACCAAGTGTAGAAGATTTTGATTTGTTACTTCGACTTTCCCTATTTGTTTTTCTTCTTCTTTCCTTGTTGTCTCAGATACCATACCAAATATATATTCTGAGATTTCCCCTCCAATACCAATTAAGCTTCTTCTCTTTCTGGCCAATGTATTGTTTGGTTCTTTTTTTGTTTTGTTTTTGCAGTGTTATTAACATTATCTTTATATCTTCTAAAACCCTATTGATTTGGTTGTTCAGTACATTGAAGAACAAAGTTGCCTGAGTTTGAAATAATGATACTTTCATATTTTTTTTTCTTTTACCCGAGGGGTTTGTGAAAGGAGACAGGTTAAAAGTTTTTTCTAATTCTCTTCTTGTCACTTCCAGATTATTTGCAAGTACCGTTATTTGGTACTGGATGGTATGTAAGGCTGAAGCATCAAACCTAATGGTGATTTACCAGTAACCTTCCATTGGTTTGATGGTATTCATCCTGCAAAACAATACTCCTTCTACAACCCTAAATTCGGCCGTAATAAGCTGAAGAAGCTTTAAAAACGCAAATTATTGTCTAAAATTCTCATCTGTAATAAATGTTCCTTATATAGATCATATATAACACTAAAAAAAAATGAACATGTTGTGAATTAATGCGTTATTCCTGCGTATTCTTGGATCATTTGTAATGGTCTTGGCATTATCGTCAATTCTTGTAATTCAGTTACTTCCTGTTTGACACCCTGTATTTTACTCTTTTGACAAATAATCCAAGCTGTTATAAGTGTAAATAGACTTACACATACTGTGCCCATTATACACCCTACTAAAAATAATTCATTGAATTGAATGCTTTCTTCCCTTATTACTTTCAGTGTAACTTCTGCTTGACTAAGGGCTGTTTTGTGTTCTTGATTTATATCTTTC
Source organism: Artemia sinica (assembly GCA_027921565.1). Taxonomy (NCBI): domain Eukaryota; kingdom Metazoa; phylum Arthropoda; class Branchiopoda; order Anostraca; family Artemiidae; genus Artemia; species Artemia sinica. The sequence continues at coordinate 12,360,804 of CM051261.1, forward strand.
AGCATTTGGGCCCAACTAATAGGTTCTTTAAAATTCTTTTTCCAATTTTCTATTAGATGCTTACTACCTTTTTTTGAAAAAATTCTAATTTGCCTAGTAAAATTGTTTTAAATGTTAATGGAGTTAATTTAGTGAAGGTTTCTTCTGATCTATGCCTATTTTCTCTTTTAAGAATGAAATTTGTATCTTTGTGCCATAGATTACATTCTGACATTGTTGGTATAATTAGTGGAAAATTTGGTATTTCTCAGTGTTGAACACAAGTTCTGTCCAGCGTAAAATTATTTGAAACCAATACTTTGGATAAACTAATTTTTATAATTCCTTCACTGATTTCTGAAGGTTCAGAGACTTCTCAATGGCATGTTTTCTGAATTCCTTGTCGATTTTCTAGAATTTTGTTTTCCCAGCAATTTAAACTATTCCATTTTTTGTCCTTTTTAGTCCTTTTTTGGTCAGTTCTAACTTAAAAATACCACTAACTTAAAAATTATTCCATGATATATATATATGTATATATATATATATATATATATATATATATATATATATATATATATATATATATATATATATATATATATATATATATATATATATATATATATATATATATATATATATATATATATATATATATATATATATATATATATATATATATATATATATATATATATATATATATATATATATATATATATATATATATATATATATATACAAAAGCTTTGCTTTTCTTTACTCCCCAATCCTCATTTGTTTGCTAATTAAAAACCAATCAATATATTTCTATTCCACATTTCTGTTTCTTTATTCCATTGATAATACTTTGCCTTAAAAAAGACCATAAATACTTACATATAGCCTATCACTACTAACTACTTCATCTTACTTAACCCATAACTCTTGCTAATGCACAAATATATAGCAAAACCCAATTATATATTTCTTATGTATCTTGAACTACAGAACTCATTTATTTCAACCCAATACCCATAAACTTAATCAACAGTGACAGATTCAACAATCAGAAAATGCACAGGAAATATATAGTTTGTGGTATATGTCAAAATTTCTGTCAAAAAAATTTAAAACTAATTTGAATATTTTCTAGTTTTTAATGTTCTTTTCAGATTTTTATGGTGATATGATTAATTGTACAAAATACAAAAATTAAAATGGTCTCTCTTTTGTTTCAGCATGTCACCTTCAGAAGAAAAACTATTCTAGACCTTTATCTATTTTGAAAGATTAGGCAGGGAAGGAGCAAAAATGTAAAGTTAGGAGAAGATCATATTTGGAGTTGTAAATAGGATTTTCAATAAATTTCAATCTCTCTTTTGTAATTAAGTGTTTCCATCTAAAAAGACCAATGCTTGAATTAAAGGATCCTGCAATTACAGATAATGACCAAGGTCTGTAATTAGTTAAAAGGAATTGCTATAAAAATAAAATTGGGGAATACACTTAAATAAACTAGGTTAATAGCTGAAATTTTGTATGTAAACACTGATTTATTAATATAGGATGAAATCTGAGCAAAAATAAGCAGTAATATGAAATATTCTGCATTATGAAGAAGGGGAAGGAATGGAGTTAGGTTCTTCAAAATACCTTCCTAGGCTATACTTTAGTCTGTTGATCCATCCCTGAAAATTTCATTTTCATAACCTACCCCCTTTCCAAGATATCCAAAAGTAGCTAAACTAGAATTTTACCCAGGTTTTTAATGTTCTTTTTGGATTTTTATGGTCATTCCTTTTCAAAAGCCCTGCTCTGAAATTCTAAAAATTTACTGGATGAAAATTTTTTCTTCTGACTTACAGCAACTATTGGTTAACTATATTTCCTTTTGGGTACATTTTTGTTTATTCATATTATTGACTTATGAATAGAGTAAACATACCACTCAATGCCTTTTTTTATGCTCTTTCTAAATATAATAATCATTTTTGTCAGAAATGAATTTTACCCCACCCCTATACATAGTAATATATCAATACAGGGTAAATATTTGCACATTAGGGGGGTGGGGGTAAATTTTATTTCTGATGTAAATGAGAGGTAAGTTTGAACTTTCCCCCTCACCCCCTTATTTGCTAATATATACACATAATTGGTATATATAGGTTATGGGGGGTAAAATTCATTTCTGACCAAAATAATTGGTAAAAATTTAGAATTGGTACTCCTGATAAGGAGACATGTTAAGAAAACAATTCTTACTTTAAAACATGTATACTGATCCTAGTTAACATATCATCCAAGGGGAGAACCTTTGTCATCAAGTGTTTCCTCTTTTTTCCTTCTTTTTCCAACTTAATAGAAAAAAAAGTTTCAATTTTCTCCACCTTAGAAACAGAATGTGTAAATCTTTTGAAATTGCTGCTATAAAATTGTTCATATAGATAGTGTCTACCTAGCATTCATCCTGGCCACTGGTCAAGCAAGTCTATTGATTTTGAAGTGAAGTTAGGTTGTATTAATATTTTGTATTTTTGCCACTGCTCATTAATAAAAAAAAATGGAGAGAACAATGACCTGGATGAATGCTATCTATAGAACAATTTATAGTGGCAATTTCAAGATTTATGCAATGCATTTTTAGGGTGGGGAAAATTGAAATTTTTTTCTTTTAAGTTGGAAAAAGAAGGAAAAAAGAGGAAAGACTTGAAGATAAAGGTTCTCCCTTGGATAATATGGTCACTAGGATCTTTATACATATTTTACAGTAAGAATTGTTTTCTTAACATGTCTCTTTATCAGGAGGACCAATTCTAAATTTATACCAAATAATTTTCATATGGCATTTGAAAAGAGTATAAAAAAGGCATTGAGTGGTATGTTTACTTTATTCATAGGGTCAATAATATGAATAACAAAAAATTACCTCCTTTGGTTCTTCTATTTGCTCTAGAATATAATTTAGTCAATTAGGCTATCCTAAAACTTTAATTAAATAGCCTAGGGCTATGAAGACCATTGAAGGGGAACCAGGGATAAATATTCCAAAACATGTAAAAAAAAAAAAAAATATGGGTAAGTCACCCAGTAGTCAGACACTTTAATCACTTTGAAAACTTTTTGACATTTAAACTACTCTAATTACTGTATTATACCACCTAGAAACTTAATTTTTTGTAGTCAAAAAATTTCTGAAGAATTTCTGAACAAGTAGGTTACTAATTCAAATCAGTGTGGCCAGATCGTGAACAAAAAAGTAAGCCGCAGCCTTTGAAAAACAAGCCAAAAATAAGCCAGACAATTTTTTGCCCAAAATCTAACTTTACTTTTAATGGTGTCCAAGTTTTGACGGCCGTTTTATAGAAATACTCACCACTATTCAGGTCCTTTGATCCTACTGGCATTATCCACCTTTCAATTCGTTCCCTGGTTTGCGGAAGTTCAGTTCCAGTGTAGAGATTATTTTTAGGCTGCATTTAGTAGAATTGCGATAAACCGCTACCCATGTGGAACTCTAGAGACTTTACAGAAATTCCCGTGCGCGCTATGTTCAGAAAATGCTCGACCGTGCTTACTTTCCTGTCCAACAGTTCGGGGGAAAATTATTGACGAGGACGCCCACCGGCTCGATTTCTCCTGTGTTAGTTCGAGCACTGTCCGTGTGTGCGCCGCAATTTCTGTATCCCATAATTTCATTGAGTCGGACCTCCGATTACTATAATGATACTCTGTGACCCAATGCGTTTTAATGTCAACATTTCGATTCAGTCAGAGGTTCTTTTTGGCGCAATAGAGTTATTGCCAGAACAAATTCTTAAAATTGTGTCCCAGCCCTTATGTATTGGTTGGACATAATGATGCATTACTTAATAACGACCATAGCCCGCAGATAAAAACAAAAAAGATCATTATTTCATTGGTTTATTATCACATAGATACACAAACAAAAATCAGAGCATTGGATATTATTACATATAGATTCATAAAATTAAGGAAATCACTTTGTGTAAAGTCAAAGCTTTGGAATAAAATCCTTTTCCCAATGCTAAATGCGATGCTAAAACGCCCTTAAAGGGCTACGAAAGGTACACAAGGAACACAATCGTACTTTTATCTTTATCACAAGTCCATTCCAGGGTCATAATTGGCTATCACGAACCACAATACGTCCCTGTTGATCCTGGAGTTTTTGTTATATGATCTTTGAACTATTTAAAAAAAAAAAGCTATCTCAAAGTTCTTATCGGATGGGGTTTGAGGAAAAAAGGGAATGGAGGGGAGGGGGGGGGGCTAGGTGCCCTCCAATCCCTTTTGACTCTTAAAACTGAACTAGAGCTTTCAATTTCCAATTAAATGAGCCCTCTTTGAAGTGAATATAAGCATCCCTTCCATAAGACTCATATATGCCCCCAGGGCACAACTTACAATGCCTGCCCTGGGCCCTGGGGGGGTTGTGTTGGCACCAGAATTTTTTTTGTTATATGATCTTTGAACATTTTTATTGGATACATTTAAAATTTTTATTGAATGCATCAGGAAAAAAAAAAAAAAGAGTTTTTTTTTTTTTGGGGGGGGGGAGTTGGCTACCCTCCAATATCTTGTGATGCTTAAAAAGTGAACTAGAAGTTTCAATTTCCAATCAAATGAGCCCTCTCTGAAGTTTATATGAGTATTCCTTCCATTAGGCCTAATGCCCAAAACCTCCCCCCCCCCCCATGGAAAAAAATTCATACATCTTTCTCAATAGCAAATACTTTATATAAACAATGGACAAATGTCCTAACTTAAATACCTTTCTCCAGGGGTTTTGCAGGGTCAAGTTACACTTGTAGTTATGTTATTCCGACTGATTAAATCTTTTAAAAAATTAATATTTTCCTGGTTAATTTTTCTTATAAGCCCACCCAGCATGAGCAGTCTGGAAGAGAGTATGGAGGAGTTGAATTCGAATTTAATTGGAGATCAATCACCCCAGGGTTAAACTAGAATTCCTCCCCTCAAAATAGGAACAAATTGAATCCCAAACTGCAATCCATGATTTCAAACAGCTCTTAAAAAGGGAATTTAATGGATATGCCCAAGTATATGTTGAATTGATCTTTAAGTGAAGAGGGCAGGATATGAGGATGCTTTTTAAAAGAGCTCAGCCTATGCATTGTGAAAAAACACAAGGCAGGGACCAGCACACTAACAGCTGAAGTAGCTGCAATCAATTTGTGCTTAGAGACCCTAATTAAACTGAAACAGAGCAATTAACATATAGTAATATTCTCTGACTCTAAATCTGCTCTCTATATCCTATGAAACACTAACTTTGAAACACTGGCATAGGCTTACATCAAACCAAAGAAAACCTAAGCAGCCTTGGAAGATTAGGCTTTGTTACTAAATTTCAATATATACCTAGTCATCTAGTAAAGAAGGAAATGAAAAAGCAGACAAGATAGCAAAGCAAGAAGCAAAAAGCCAAATGGAACCAGTGAAATCTCTAAACTATAAGGGATACAACTAGATTATGACTAAAAACATTGCTTGAATTAAAGCCACCAAATTTAATCCCCCTTTCCAACCAGTATACAATCAGTCTGGTTCAACTGCCTGTGTTCAAATACAGCTAACTTCAACCACCACTCTCCTTCATACAAAATAAAGCAGCCAAATGGAGAAGTTGCCAATAGCCCATTTTGCAGGTACTGTAAAAACACAGAAGAAACCCCCTGAGCATATACTATTGAATTGTAAAATACTGGAAAGAAAACTGTCAATGGATCTAAATCTACAACACCATATATAGTAGGTTAAAATACGCTGACTATATTGAATTAGATAAACCCTACTATGATGTTACCTCACATTATTAGCTAATAGCTGATTTACATCTTTCCATATTCATCCCACATTTTTGAATATTAATAAGCAGTGTTTACAACAAGGCAGTTTACTATAACAGTAACATAATTTTTTACAACAAGAGAAACTATGTAGTAAGGGATTATTTCATTCAGTAAAAATTGAATTCTCCAAGAAGAAGTGTATGAACTTATCATGAGAAAAGCAGAACAAATTAAAGATTTGGATCTATTGTCAACCCAGCCCAGAAAGAAGAGGGGTCAATGATCTGATTTTCAGGACACTTGCCTTGATTGTCTACAGTTGATTGATTAAATTTAATATAACAATGAACCTTGTTTATTTCAAAATCTGAAAGGTTTTTTTTCTAAATAACAAAACTATAGGATAACTTCCATAGTTGCTGTCTGTTAAAGGTAATGTCTCATGTTTTAATTATCAATGTTGTGGTCAAGATTTGTAGACTATTGGCCAAGATTGATAATCCTGAAAATTAGTAGTGGTCAAGATTAACGTCTCAGCTGCCAAGGACATACTGCCCAGGGTAAAGGACATACTGCATTCTAATCAGAGATACAGCTCAGATTAGGCACTGGCTAATCACTAGGAGTCTTACCCTATAGGCCTAGGCTACAGCAACAGTAAACAAAGAAATCAGACATCAAAGCAAGGGGTAACTCATCTACTTATCCTGCTCCTGTATTTATATATCTCTTTCTGATATTTTCATTAGTATTATATGGTACTTCATTACATATTAGCTATTAGCCTATATTATATATAACTAATTTCTCTAGCATTTAACTATGGGCTAATACATTGGGAAAAATGAATAAAAGTGAGTCTGAAACAAGATTGATTGCTTCAGGTTTGCTTATTTCACAAGCTGATGCTCATCACTGCTAAAAATGGGGTGCAAACCAGTCATGTACACCAGCTATTTTTCTGTGGCATGTACCCAATTTGCTGTGGTAGCCAATGCATTGAGGTACACACCTCAATGCATTGGGTACCCCCCATACCAGTTAGGGATTAATTGTTTTATGTACAACATCAACATATAATGTACTCCTTCACCACTGTAGTAGTATACCACAGGATCTGTACCTCAGAATTTGATACCTACATCTAACCAAGTGTACTACTCCATATATAGCAAAGCAGGACCTACTCCATATATAGTGTAGTAGGACCTATGCCATGTTTAATGTAGTACTGATTGTGGGGTGTAGCACTCAAATTCTTAGGTACAGATTCTGTGGTGTACTACTGCAGGGGTGAAGTAGTATATTATGTTGATGGTAGTACATAAAACAATAATATCCCCAACTGCCCCATAACAATTTTCACTTTTGCATGTATTCTGAGAAAACCAATGACCAATTTGCTTCTTCCTTTGAGCATATTTAAAACTAAAGTGATGCAAAGAAAACCTCAAATATAAATAAATGTATTTTCTCAGAAAAGGCCTAGACAAAAAAGTGAAAACGGGTATGGGGGTACCCAATATATTGGGGGCAGTACCCAATGCGGTAAAATTCTACTTTAGCTACTTTTGGCTATCTTGGGAAGGGGTTAAGTTAGGAAAATAAGACTTTCAGGGCTGGGTCTACAGGCTAAAGTATGTCCCGGGAAGGAATTTTGAAGTACCTACCTCCACTCCTTCTCCCTCTAGAGGGTCATGAAATTTGCCTACATGACAAGTCTATACCCATTGAAATTTTGACAGAACAACATTTTACCTTAATTTTCAATTATCAGTTTCTTTTTCTCTGGCTTTAGCTCTGAAAATGCAATTTCAGTTATTTGAGCAGAATTTAAGACATATAAATAGTTTATTTCCAAAATTTAGGAAATGTATTTGCATATCTTTAAAACCTTATAAATTGGGATTGAGCAAAGTTGTGAAGCTGGAAACATTTTGTTGTACTTCATTTAAGCAGAAGATCTATTTTGCAAGGTTTCACTTCTATAACTCACATATTTTTAAAGGTCATCAAAGGTCAGGACCCTCTAGAGGGAGATGGAGTGGAGGTGGGTACTTCAAAATATTTTCCCAGGACATACTTTAGCCTGTAGACCCATCCCTGAAAGTTTCATTTTTTAACCTAACCCCTTTCCAAGATAGTCAAAAGTAGCTAAAGTAGAATTTTACCCCCAATGCATTGGGGTGGGTACCCAGTCGGCTAGGCTGTGTACCCAATCTGTTTGTACAGAGATACAAACCACAGAAAATAGCTAGAGTGTACATGACGACTCCTGGACGACTCACATGAACTAAACAGTTTAAACAGGATCTGTAGATGTTACAGACATGTCTGTTATGAGTTTGATTCCTGGCGTTATTCTATACTAATAATTAACAGCTAATATACTGTACCTTCAGCTGTAGTTCAAGCCCATGACTTAATGGCTAATGCTTTTTATGCTGCTGTTACGAAGCCACGTGTCTCTTAGGATTTGAAAACTTCACCGCAGTGCTGCAGTTAGATTCGTATTTTGACCATAGAGTTATAACGTGATTTTGACCTTTCGTGAGCATTCGTTCATTCGAAAATCGGATGAATTGCCAAAAAATATAAATTCTTCCCGAAAAAGTAAATCACGCCAAGAAATAAGCCAGCTCAAAATAAAAATAGCCAAGTTTTAAGCCACAAGCCAGTTCCAAAAATTTTCACGCCAGTCGCCAACAAAATAAGCCAGTTTGGCGTAAAATAAGCCAATCTGGCCACACTGATTCAAATAGTTTCGCATGTACAGCGCCCCCTGTTTTTGAATTTACTAACATGTGACAACTCTGCCTAAACTCGGACATACAAACGGCTCATTGTAAATAGTTATGACGCAATATTCCCTATTTCCGTCCAGCAATCTCCCTATTCTCGGGCACTAGATACGAAACTGGTTTTCCCAGTTTTGTTTTCTATACGCTGTAATCTCGGCCAGGTTATAGCCGCAGTTTGTAAAATAGCTGCAGTTTGTAAATCAGCATTACGCAAATGAAAAATTAAATTTTAAAGGTTTATTACAAATTTATATAACAAATTTGATTTTCAGAGAAGATAATAATTCAGATTGGAATTATTGAGAAAAGTGAATATCCTTGTTATTGAATATGGGCTTGTGCGGATCAAGGATTTTTTGGGGGGGAGTGGGGGGGGGCAAAATAGGTTGATCTGATTAATTTGCATCAGGAGTAAGTTTAATTAACGCAAAATTGAGTTAATTAAGTAAATTATGCTCTTTAATGCTCTTTTTTATGCTCTTTAAGAATATAGTAATCATTTTTGTTTTAAATGAATTTTAGTCCCAACCCCTATATATACCAATTCAGGGTATATATTTGCACATTAGGGGGGTGGGGGTAATTTTATTTCGGTGTAAATGAGAGGTGAGTTTCAACTTCCCCCACCCCCCTAATGTGCAAATATATACCCTGAATTGGTATATATAGGGGTGGGGGCTAAAATTCATTTCCAACAAAAATCGGTAAATATACCAAATCATATTATTGAGTTAGGAATAAAGTGAATACACCATTCGATGCCTTTTTTTTATGCTGATTACAATATAATAATCATTTCTATCTGAAATGAATTTCAGCCCCCCCCCCCTATATATGCCAATTCAGGGTATATATTTCTACATAAGGGGGGGGGGGAATTTTGTTTCTGATGTAAATCGGAGGTAAGTTTAAACGTAAGTTTAAGATAAATATTCAGATTGGAATTATTGAGAAAAGTGAATTTCCTTGTTTTTCAATGAGGACAGGTGCGGATCAAGGATTTTGTTTTTTTTGGGGGGGGCAAAAATAGGTGGATCCAATAAAAAAATTAAGGGGTTGCAAATAGGTTGATTCAATAAACTTGCGTCAGGAGTAAGTTTAATTAACGCAAACTTGAGTTAATTAAGTAAATTACACTACTTTAGGCTACACTAGGGGGGCGTGCGCCCCTTCGCCCCCTCCCCGCTGGATCTGCCACTGAATGAGGGGAACTGGTATTCTCCTGTACAATGTTTTCAACTATGCAAGATTCCAATGGTACACTTTTCATATTGATCTGACACTATATTTGATGTGTTTTAGGCTTTTATAGAAATCCCCATAAACTTCTTCTTGGAATAAACTTTTACTTTTAAAACAAACCAAAATAATAGTTACCATTCCTGAATCAATGTCCCATGGCAACTTTTTCTCAATAGTAATTTTTTTTCAAAATGTTTTTAACTTTTGGTTACAATGGGCTGTTGTTTGTTCTTTACTAGGTTACACCTACCTCTGTAACCATGACAGTGGTGGATCGAGAGGGGGGAGGGGGTTCACCCTCTAGTCAGTACCTCACTCTTTAAGCCAAATATTTTTTAGTACTTTCATAAGAGCTATTTATACTAAATAACGGCCTTTGTGATTAAGGGGTCATTTTTAAAGAACTGGAACAAAATTCGAACTTTAGCTTAAAGAGCGAGGTATTGACTAGTAGGCGAGCCCCCTAATATACATATTAAAAATATATGAATGTAGAAGTTCGTTAAGTAAGTTAATTCGTAAGCTACGTATCTTTATTACTAATAAAAAACGTTCGTAAATAAAATTAAATAAGTTTCGAGAAAGCCATTTAACCAAATAAAAGTAAAATTAATATGCAAATTTTGTTTTTAATTAATTCATGTACGGTGACCCAAAATCAAAACCTGCATCAATTCAAAAACGTTCAAAAATTAAATAAAAAAACACGTTTTTTTTTAACTGAAAGTAAGGAACAACGTTAAAACTTAAACAGAAATTATTCCGTATATGAAAGGGTTTGTCCCCTCCTCAACGCCTCGTTCTTTACGCTAAAGTTTGACTCTCATAGCTCTTATTTTTGTTAAACAATAAAAAATTCGTTAATCCCCTCCTCGTCAGCAGCTACACCCAAAATATGCTTGTTTTGCTTTGGCATTCTTCAAGACAAATATTGAGCTATCTACCGAGAAAAGGCGCCTTTTATTATTTCTTCGCTTTCAATCTTGTATATACGTGACTGAAATATAGCCCCTTATAGAAAAGAATACTCCGTAATCTTTCGTCCTGATGTCTAATTTAGCTTAAATTCATTTTTATTATCGGAATTCAATCAAAAATTAAGTGCACATGCCCCATCAATATTGGTCAAACATGTCACTTCAATACATGACAAGTCTCACATCAACTTACTAAACATAAATTGTTTCCGGTTGCTATCTGACTAAAATAGCTTGTTTAACCTGCCATCATTTATCGTTCGAGAACTTCAAACGAAGATGATAAGAACTGTTTACAATTGCCCAGACAATTCCTTGAAGTATGAATTTATAATTAAGTCAACGGAATCAAAACGTGTTAAAAATGAAAGGGAAGAGTAAATGATTGTCTGGTTAACAAGCATGCAAAATCGAGTATCAGAAGTTGTCAAAATGAAAGTGAAGAGCCAAGTTTGCACCTTTAGAGGAAAAGTGGAAGCGATAATGAGAACAAGTCCAAAATGAAAACAAGTAAGTATATGTAAGTATGACGGCACTAGACCCTTAGGGGCCATCCAGCGGTCCTGATCTCTGTTTTGTAATATAACATAACAATAAATTATTTTTGGTACTTGTTAAATATTATCTTGTTACATGGGCACCCATAAAGGGCGGGGGGGGCGAGGGGTGGTTGCCCACCCCTGGCCGAATGACGGTGTCATATATTTGTATCAATTTAAAAAAAAACTTTACACAGAATAAGTTTTTAAAGAAGAGTAAAGATCTCTTTTAATTCAAAAATGGGCAGAAATAATGTCAAATAACCTTCCAAGCGTAAAACTATCACAAATCACTATCAACAATTAAACGAAACTCAAAACGAACAGAAATTATTACAAATTGCCGAGTCAAACTGGAAACGAGAAAAAAAATCCCCCAGGGGCATCCAATGAAAACATCCCTCAGGGGCATAACCTAAAACTCTTATCCCCATACTTTGGGGGATTGAGTCAATCCCAAAGGCCGTGTTATGAGATCTTTGGACTATTTTTTTTACAGATGGCTATCTTAGAATTTCTGTCGGATACATTGTGGGAAAATATAACGTGGGGGGGGGAGGGGGTGGGGTTGTTGTATAGCTACCCTCCGATAAATTTGACTTTTTAAAAATGACACCTCAACTGCCGAATTCCAATCCAATTAGTCCCCTCCGAAGTATATACCCGTTTCCATAAAAACCTTAAATGCCCTCGGGGGATACCTTACAACCCTTGCCCTCCGGACCATGAGAGGGTTCTCATCCTCAATGACATATTTTCTGAACTTTTAAAACTACGTCAAACAAAATAAACTCGTGATTTTGACTCGAAGCGTTTGGTGAAATGATGGGCGTAGGGGGGGGGGGGGGGGGTTCAAACTGGGAGCAAATTTTGTACTAGGGTGCTGGTTATTTTTGGGGAAGCTTCCATAAAGGATGGAATTTCTGTTTTTTTTTTCTCTGGGGGTTTTGGAGGTTAAACCCCCCCCCCCCTGAGCTTACTACAGGATGGAATTTTCTGTTTTTTTTCTCTGGGGTTTTGGAGGTTTAAACCCCCCCCCCCCTACTGCCTTTTCCAAGGGAACAAATTTGCTACTGTACAAGGAAACCGGTCACAAAAAAACCTGTCAAATAGGCTATTTGCAAGAGACCCGCTATAGATAAATGACTGCAAAGTCATTCATCTAAGACACAGGCTAAAGACAGGCGATAATCTCGTAAAAATTTTTCTTAGTTTTTCTTTCAAATAATCAATTGTAAGCTGTTTTGCGGATCTAATTGACTTCCAAATGAAAAGGCCTAAATACCTAAGTGAGGTTGGAAGATCAGAATATAGCTGGACCAACTTGGATTGTTTCAAATGTAGAGATTACTTTTTGACTTTGTATCAAACAGTTCATGGTAACGAACTGTAAGTAAGGAGCGACCCGGCTCAATGGTAACCAAAACTCTAGAAAACGGGTTTTTGATACCAATAGATACATCAAATGAATTAGATTTCAATGCTGATTTCAAATATATAACTTTCATCAAGTTTAGTGCTTCCCAGCAAAAGTTACGCGCCTGAGAAAATTTGGCTGATTTTCGAAAAAAGGGGGAAAGACCCCCTAAAAGTTATAGAACCTTAATGAAAATCACACCATATTCAGCGTATCAGAGAACCCTGCTTTAGAGGTTTCAAGCTCCTATCTACAAAAATGTGGAATTTTGCATTTTTTGCCAGATGAAAGATTACGGATGCGTGTTTATTTGTTTTTTTTTTCCCACGGGTGATCGTTATCGATTGTATAAATTTTTAATGTCGCTCTTTTTTTTCATCTTGAAAAATAACTTGTTTTTCTTTAATTGTTATTTGAATCTTTTGGCATAGCTTGTTCAGTGTATTTCTTAATGAACTAATTCAAATTGAAATATTGAACTGGTGAAATACACAAATGAAATATTCACAAATAAAAAAAATCTGGAAACATCAAATAAAAAAACCTTATCTCTTTTCTTCCTTGTACACGAGACGATGTAAAATAAGAATTTTGTAAATAATTTATGAGACCACACTGGCTAATATTGATAAAACAAAAAACCGCGAAGACAAACAAAAACGGAAAGCAGGTCGTCCCCGTCTGGGGTTGAGAGTACGTCATAAAGAAAGATTTAAAGGAAATGGGAACTTCGTGGGCGGGTGTAAAAAAAAAAGGAAGACTTTGAATAGATTGGGGTGGAGGAGGAGCGTGCGTAGCTGTGTTGGCCTCAGGCGGCTTGGTGCTGCGATGAGTTGTTAGTAGTAGTAGTAGTAATGAGAATAGTATTTTCTTGGTATTTTTATTAAAAGTTTTCGTGACTTTGACCTACATTTTCGTGAGTTGATACCACTACTTTCTTTTGGAAAGGAGCGGAACTTTGCCCATTGTTTACATATAGTATTGGTTAATGGGAAGTATAAAGACGTTTCAGGGGGATTCTTTTCTAATGGGGGGGGGAGGAAAGGGTTACGGGGGGAGGATTCTTCCATGGAGGATGTTTCCTTGGGGGAAGGGACATTTCTATAAAGGGAGCGCTGGATTTCTCGGCATTATTTAAAAAACGATCAGATATTAAATAAAAAAAAAATAGTTTTTTAAACTGAAAAGTAAGGAGCAACATTAAAACTTAAAACAAACAGAAATACTACTACGTATATGAGGGGGTTCGCCCCCTAGTCAATACCTCGCCCTTTTCACTAGTCTTTTTTAAGTAGTTTCAAAAGAGCTATCTATTCTAATTAACAGGCTTTTGTGATTCAGGGGTTTGTGATTCGAACAAAACTCTAATTGTAGTGTAAAGAGCAAGGTATCGACTAGGGGGCAAACTCCCTAATATACGTAATAAAACATACGAATATAGAAGTTCGTTACGTAAGTTAATTCGTAAGTTACGTCAGAACAAAATTTCGAGAAAGCCATTTAGCCAAAAAAGTAAAAATTAATATGCAAATTTCGTTTTAATTATTCATGTACGGTGAGCCAAAATCTAAGCTGCATTAATTCAAAAACGTTTTCAGAAATTAAATAAAAAGAAATTAAACTGAAAGTAAGGAGCAACATTAAAACTTAAAACGAACAGAAATGATTCTGTATATGAAAGGGACTGTCTCCTCCTCAATGCCTCGCTCTTTACGCTAAAGTTTGAATCTGTCACACAACTTTATTTTTTAAAACAATAGAAAACTTAGGTTAAATACATTAGGTAAAATTGTTTTTAAATGTTAATGGAGTTAATTTAGTGAAGGTTTCTTCTGATCTATGCCTATTTTCTCTTTTAAGAATGAAATTTGTATCTTTGTGCCATAGATTACATTCTGACATTGTTGGTATAATTAGTGGAAAATTTGGTATTTCTCAGTGTTGAACACAAGTTCTGTCCAGCGTAAAATTATTTGAAACCAATACTTTGGATAAACTAATTTTTATAATTCCTTCACTGATTTCTGAAGGTTCAGAGACTTCTCAATGGCATGTTTTCTGAATTCCTTGTCGATTTTCTAGAATTTTGTTTTCCCAGCAATTTAAACTATTCCCATTTTTTTGTCCTTTTTAGTCCTTTTTTGGTCAGTTCTAACTTAAAAATACCACTAACTTAAAAATTATTCCATGATATATATATATGTATATATATATATATATATATATATATATATATATATATATATATATATATATATATATATATATATATATATAATATATATATATATATATATATATATATATATATATATTATATATATATATATATATATATATATATATATATATATATATATATATATATATATATATATATATATATATATATATATATATATATACAAAAGCTTTGCTTTTCTTTACTCCCCAATCCTCATTTGTTTGCTAATTTAAAAACCAATCAATATATTTCTATTCCACATTTCTGTTTCTTTATTCCATTGATAATACTTTGCCTTAAAAAAGACCATAAATACTTACATATAGCCTATCACTACTAACTACTTCATCTTACTTAACCCATAACTCTTGCTAATGCACAAATATATAGCAAAACCCAATTATATATTTCTTATGTATCTTGAACTACAGAACTCATTTATTTCAACCCAATACCCATAAACTTAATCAACAGTGACAGATTCAACAATCAGAAAAATGCACAGGAAATATATAGTTTGTGGTATACGTCAAAATTTCTGTCAAAAAATTTAAAACTAATTTGAATATTTTCTAGTTTTTAATGTTCTTTTCAGATTTTTATGGTGATATGATTAATTGTACAAAATACAAAAATTAAAATGGTCTCTCTTTTGTTTCAGCATGTCACCTTCAGAAGAAAAACTATTCTAGACCTTTATCTATTTTGAAAGATTAGGCAGGGAAGGAGCAAAAATGTAAAGTTAGGAGAAGATCATATTTGGAGTTGTAAATAGGATTTCAATAAATTTCAATCTCTCTTTTGTAATTAAGTGTTTCCATCTAAAAAGACCAATGCTTGAATTAAAGGATCCTGCAATTACAGATAATGACCAAGGTCTGTAATTAGTTAAAAGGAATTGCTATAAAAATAAAATTGGGGAATACACTTAAATAAACTAGGTTAATAGCTGAAATTTTGTATGTAAACACTGATTTATTAATATAGGATGAAATCTGAGCAAAAATAAGCAGTAATATGAAATATTCTGCATTATGAAGAAGGGGAAGGAATGGAGTTAGGTTCTTCAAAAATACCTTCCTAGGCTATACTTTAGTCTGTTGATCCATCCCTGAAAATTTCATTTTCATAACTACCCCCTTTCCAAGATATCCAAAAGTAGCTAAACTAGAATTTTACCCAGGTTTTTAATGTTCTTTTTGGATTTTTTATGGTCATTCCTTTTCAAAAGCCCTGCTCTGAAATTCTAAAAATTTACTGGATGAAATTTTTTCTTCTGACTTACAGCAACTATTGGTTAACTATATTTCCTTTTGGGTACATTTTTGTTTATTCATATTATTGACTTATGAATAGAGTAAACATACCACTCAATGCCTTTTTTTATGCTCTTTCTAAATATAATAATCATTTTTGTCAGAAATGAATTTTACCCCCACCCCTATACATAGTAATATATCAATACAGGGTAAATATTTGCACATTAGGGGGGTGGGGGTAAATTTTATTTCTGATGTAAATGAGAGGTAAGTTTGAACTTTCCCCCCACCCCCTTATTGCTAATATATACACATAATTGGTATATATAGGTTATGGGGGGTAAAATTCATTTCTGACCAAAAATAATTGGTAAAAATTTAGAATTGGTACTCCTGATAAGGAGACATGTTAAGAAAACAATTCTTACTTTAAAACATGTATACTGATCCTAGTTAACATATCATCCAAGGGGGGAGAACCTTTGTCATCAAGTGTTTCCTCTTTTTCCTTCTTTTTCCAACTTAATAGAAAAAAAGTTTCAATTTTTCTCCACCTTAGAAACAGAATGTGTAAATCTTTTGAAATTGCTGCTATAAAATTGTTCATATAGATAGTGTCTACCTAGCATTCATCCTGGCCACTGGTCAAGCAAGTCTATTGATTTTGAAGTGAAGTTAGGTTGTATTAATATTTTGTATTTTTGCCACTGCTCATTAATAAAAAAAAATGGAGAGAACAATGACCTGGATGAATGCTATCTATAGAACAATTTATAGTGGCAATTTCAAGATTTATGCAATGCATTTTTAGGGTGGGGAAAATTGAAAATTTTTTCTTTTAAGTTGGAAAAAGAAGGAAAAAAGAGGAAAGACTTGAAGATAAAGGTTCTCCTCTTGGATAATATGGTCACTAGGATCTTTATACATATTTTTACAGTAAGAATTGTTTTCTTAACATGTCTCTTTATCAGGAGGACCAATTCTAAATTTATACCAAATAATTTTCATATGGCATTTGAAAAGAGTATAAAAAAGGCATTGAGTGGTATGTTTACTTTATTCATAGGTCAATAATATGAATAACAAAAATTACCTTCCTTTGGTTCTTCCATTTGCTCTAGAATATAATTTAGTCAATTAGGCTATCCTAAAACTTTAATTAAATAGCCTAGGGCTATGAAGACCATTGAAGGGGAACCAGGGATAAATATTCCAAAACATGTAAAAAAAAAAAAATATGGGTAAGTCACCCAGTAGTCAGACACTTTTAATCACTTTGAAAACTTTTTGACATTTAAACTACTCTAATTACTGTATTTATACCACCTAGAAACTTAATTTTTGTAGTCAAAAATTTCTGAAGAATTTCTGAACAAGTAGGTTACTAATTCAAATAGTTTCGCATGTACAGCGCCTCCTGTTTTTGAATTTACTAACATGTGACAACTCTGCCTAAACTCGGACATACAAACGGCTCATTGTAAATAGTTATGACGCAATATTCCCTATTTCCGTCCAGCAATCTCCTATTCTCGGGCACTAGATACGAAACTGGTTTTCCCAGTTTTGTTTTTTCTATACGCTGTAATCTCGGCCAGGTTATAGCCGCAGTTTGTAAATAGCTGCAGTTTGTAAATCAGCATTACGCAAATGAAAAATTAAATTTTAAAGGTTTATTACAAATTTATATAACAAATTTGATTTTCAGAGAAGATAATAATTCAGATTGGAATTATTGAGAAAAGTGAATATCCTTGTTATTGAATATGGGCTTGTGCGGATCAAGGATTTTTTGGGGGGAGTGGGGGGGGGGGCAAAATAGGTTGATCTGATTAATTTGCATCAGGAGTAAGTTTAATTAACGCAAAATTGAGTTAATTAAGTAAATTATGCTCTTTAATGCTCTTTTTTATGCTCTTTAAGAATATAGTAATCATTTTTGTTTTAAATGAATTTTAGTCCCAACCCCTATATATACCAATTCAGGGTATATATTTGCACATTAGGGGGGGTGGGGGTAATTTTATTTCGGTGTAAATGAGAGGTGAGTTTCAACTTCCCCCCACCCCCCTAATGTGCAAATATATACCCTGAATTGGTATATATAGGGGGTGGGGGCTAAAAATTCATTTCCAACAAAAATCGGTTAAATATATACCAAATCATATTATTGAGTTAGGAAATAAAGTGAATACACCATTCGATGCCTTTTTTTTATGCTGATTACAAATATAATAATCATTTCTATCTGAAATGAATTTCAGCCCCCCCCCTATATATGCCAATTCAGGGTATATATATTTCTACATAAGGGGGGGGGGGGGGGGGGAATTTTGTTTCTGATGTAAATCGGAGGTAAGTTTAAACGTAAGTTTAAGATAAATATTCAGATTGGAAATTATTGAGAAAAGTGAATTTCCTTGTTTTTTCAATGAGGACAGGTGCGGATCAAGGATTTTTTTTTTTTTTTTTTGGGGGGGGGGCAAAATAGGTGGATCCAAAATAAAAAAATTAAGGGGTTGCAAAATAGGTTTGATTCAATAAACTTGCGTCAGGAGTAAGTTTAATTAACGCAAACTTGAGTTAATTAAGTAAATTACACTACTTTAGGCTACACTAGGGGGGCGTGCGCCCCTTCGCCCCCTCCCCGCTGGATCTGCCACTGAATGAGGGGAACTGGTATTCTCCTGTACAATGTTTTCAACTATGCAAGATTCCAATGGTACACTTTCATATTGATCTGACACTATATTTGATGTGTTTTAGGCTTTTTATAGAAATCCCCATAAACTTCTTCTTGGAATAAACTTTTACTTTTTAAAACAAACCAAAATAATAGTTACCATTCCTGAATCAATGTCCCATGGCAACTTTTCTCAATAGTAATTTTTTTTCAAAATGTTTTTAACTTTTGGTTACAATGGGCTGTTGTTTGTTCTTTACTAGGTTACACCTACCTCTGTAACCATGACAGTGGTGGATCGAGAGGGGGGAGGGGGTTCACCCTCTAGTCAGTACCTCACTCTTTAAGCCAAATATTTTTTAGTACTTTCATAAGAACTATTTATACTAAATAACGGCCCTTGTGATTAAGGGGTCATTTTTAAAGAACTGGAACAAAATTCGAACTTTAGCTTAAAGAGCGAGGTATTGACTAGTAGGCGAGCCCCCTAATATACATATTAAAAAATATATGAATGTAGAAGTTCGTTAAGTAAGTTAATTCGTAAGCTACGTATCTTTATTACTAATAAAAAACGTTCGTAAATAAAATTAAATAAGTTTCGAGAAAGCCATTTAACCAAATAAAAGTAAAATTAATATGCAAATTTTGTTTTAATTATTCATGTACGGTGACCCAAAATCAAAACCTGCATCAATTCAAAAACGTTCAAAAATTAAATAAAAAAAACACGTTTTTTTTTAACTGAAAGTAAGGAACAACGTTAAAACTTAAACAGAAATTATTCCGTATATGAAAGGGTTTGTCCCCTCCTCAACGCCTCGTTCTTTACGCTAAAGTTTGACTCTCATAGCTCTTATTTTTGTTTTAAACAATAAAAAATTCGTTAATCCCCCTCCTCGTCAGCAGCTACACCCAAAATATGCTTGTTTTGCTTTGGCATTCTTCAAGACAAATATTGAGCTATCTACCGAGAGGAAAAGGCGCCTTTTATTATTTCTTCGCTTTCAACCTTGTATATACGTGACTGAAATATAGCCCCTTATAGAAAAGAATACTCCGTAATCTTTCGTCCTGATGTCTTAATTTAGCTTAAATTCATTTTTATTATCGGAATTCAATCAAAATTAAGTGCACATGCCCCATCAATATTGGTCAAACATGTCACTTCAATACATGACAAGTCTCACATCAACTTACTAAACATAAATTGTTTCCGGTTGCTATCTGACTAAAATAGCTTGTTTAACCTGCCATCATTTATCGTTCGAGAACTTCAAACGAAGATGATAAGAACTGTTTACAATTGCCCAGACAATTCCTTGAAGTATGAATTTATAATTAAGTCAACGGAATCAAAACGTGTTAAAAATGAAAGGGAAGAGTAAATGATTGTCTGGTTAACAAGCATGCAAAATCGAGTATCAGAAGTTGTCAAAATGAAAGTGAAGAGCCAAGTTTGCACCTTTAGAGGAAAAGTGGAAGCGATAATGAGAACAAGTCCAAAAATGAAAACAAGTAAGTATATGTAAGTATGACGGCACTAGACCCTTAGGGCCCATCCAGCGGTCCTGATCTCTGTTTTGTAATATAACATAACAATAAATTATTTTTGGTACTTGTTAAATATTATCTTGTTACATGGGCACCCATAAAGGGGCGGGGGGGGGAGCGGGGGTGGGTGGCGAAGGGGGCGAGGGGTGGTTGCCCACCCCTGGCCGAATGACGGTGTCATATATTTGTATCAATTTAAAAAAAAACTTTACACAGAATAAGTTTTTAAAGAAAGAGTAAAGATCTCTTTTAATTCAAAAATGGGCAGAAATAATGTCAAATAACCTTCCAAGCGTAAAACTATCACAAATCACTATCAACAATTAAACGAAACTCAAAACGAACAGAAATTATTACAAATTGCCGAGTCAAACTGGAAACGAGAAAAAAATCCCCCAGGGGCATCCAATGAAAACATCCCTCAGGGGCATAACCTAAAACTCTTATCCCCATACTTTGGGGGATTGAGTCAATCCCAAAGGCCGTGTTATGAGATCTTTGGACTATTTTTTTTTACAAATGGCTATCTTAGAATTTCTGTCGGATACATTGTGGGGGAAAATATAACGTGGGGGGGGGGGGGGGGGGGGGGGTGGAGGGGGGTGGGGTTGTTGTATAGCTACCCTCCGATAAATTTGACTTTTAAAAATGACACCTCAACTGCCGAATTCCAATCCAATTAGTCCCCTCCGAAGTATATACCCCGTTTCCATAAAAACCTTAAATGCCCTCGGGGGATACCTTACAACCCTTGCCCTCCGGACCATGAGAGGGTTCTCATCCTCAATGACATATTTTCTGAACTTTTAAAACTACGTCAAACAAAATAACTCGTGATTTTGACTCGAAGCGTTTGGTGAAATGATGGGCGTAGGGGGGGGGTTCAAACTGGGAGCAAATTTGTACTAGGGTGCTGGTTATTTTTGGGGAAGCTTCCATAAAGGATGGAATTTCTGTTTTTTTTTTTTTTTTTTCTCTGGGGGTTTTGGAGGTTAAACCCCCCCCCCCCCTGAGTACTGCCTTTTCCAAGGGAACAAATTTGCTACTGTACAAGGAAAACCGGTCACGAAAAAAAAACCTGTCAAATAGGCTATTTGCAAGAGACCGCTATAGATTAAATGACTGCAAAGTCATTCATCTAAGACACAGGCTAAAGACAGGCGATAATCTCGTAAAAATTTTCTTAGTTTTTCTTTCAAA
>CM051261.1:12382600-12751600 GCA_027921565.1 Artemia sinica
TTAGAACTGACGGATCCTTAAACAATTAATATATTATACATCAAATATTCAATTTGATTTTGTTTTTACTTTCCAAGACTGTTCAAGACATATATAGTTTTCAGTAAAGCGCCAATGACGCAGTAGGTTTTAGACTTTTACAGTGAGAGAAGGAGGTGATACCCAAACTCTTGTTTGTAGTGATTTTTGTTTGTTTCAAGCTTGATTTGCATATTCCAATTTAAGTTTCACTCGTTTTAAGATTTATTTATTCATTAACATTTATATCTATTGTATGTTTGTTTGCATTGATTGTTTGTTTAGTTTCCGTTCGTTTTGAGTTTCATTTACGCTTCGATAGCAAAATATTTTTTTTTTGTTTTAAGCTTGATTTTATATTCCATCTAAGCATTACTCGCTTTAAAATCTATTTATTCATTTATATTATTACTTAGTGTATGTTTTTTTGCTATGACTATTTATTTAATTTCTGTTCGTTTTGGGTTTTTATTTATCTTTAATAGTAATTTCAGGTCGTTTTGAGTTTGATTTTTAACAGGTATTTGTATCTGCTGAGCTTAAGTTTAAAATGGCCTTTACTTTTCTTTTGAAAACTTATTTTTCGGAAAGTTTTTTTAATTAATAGCATACAAAAAGACATCAAATGACGTTTTCACTTTCATCCTAGCTAAATTATAGCGCCACCTAGAAATTTACAGGGGAGTCTTGGATAGAAAGAGAAGCTACATGGGGTGTAACATATGGGGGTGTAAAATGGAGTGTAAAACTCTTCTGACATATTTTTGCACTTATATGGTCTCTCACCTGTATGTACTCTTTGGTGTGTTTTCAAAAGGCCTGATTGAGAAAATCCTTTTGACATATATCACATTTATATGGTCTTTCAGCTGTATGTACTCTTTGAGTCTGGATAGAAAGAGAAGCTACATGGGGTGTAACATATATCCTGAAATGGTATCTTAAATACCATCTAGCACTTGGTCACGATCAACTACATTTTCTGACAAATCAGAATAGTCACTTTCTGAACTTAATGAGCTCATATTTATTCACTAGGTAGATTTCACTAATATAGGAATCAGCAGATTTTGTAGATTTGAATTTTCACAAATGAAAAGCATTGTCAGATTCAATAGAGTTCTTTTCCGTTTCACACGGTTTTTCCATTTTTTTCGCTGGCAACATTGTTCATACAAATATTCGCAGACGTTCTAACTTAATATTGCTTATAGCAACTAAAAGAAAATTCGTAGTAAACACGGGTTTCCAGGTATAAATAGTCCTAGGATAGATCTAGAAGGCTAAATATTTTTTCACTTTGGTGTCACTGGTACTTTAAGATACGCTCTTTTGATAATTTAAATGCACATACTGTCTTTTGTTAGTTGGAATTTGCCACAAATATTCTCTAAAATTTTTACCTTCATAGACTTAGCCTTAATAATACTAGTATCACGGCAGTTTCAGTGATGGTAGAAGTAGTTGTAGTGTTAGTTTTGTATTTGTAGTGATAGCAACAGTAGTAGTCATAGCATTAATAGCAGTAGTAGTATGAACATCTCTCCAGATGTTCAGTTGAACATCGATTTCATGATGCTCCAGAAGTTTCACCTTGGCAAGCCGTTCCAAAAATATAGCTGATGTGCACTTTCAATCTCCTTTTGACGGTTTTTTCATCTTAATACTCTAAGCCTTACAAGTTGATGCAATTGAAGTATTAGTTGGAGTAGCTTAGCAGCAGCAGTAGTATTAGTAAAAGTAGCAGTGGTAATAGTTTTAGTAATGATATGCATGTATTACCTTTTTGTCAATGTGTGTTCCCCTTTAAGTATTTTCCAAAAGTTCCAACTTAATACCCAAATCCATTCTTGAGATACGCCCTTTTGACAATCTGCATATATAGTGTTTTGATTTAGTTCAAATTCCCCCTCAATATTCTGTCAAATTTCCACCTTCACACCCTTAGCCTAAATTGTACTTGTATCATAGTAGTTGTGGTAGTAGTCAGAACAGTACTAGCAGTAAAAGTGTATTATTATTCATAGTATTAACAGTAGTAGCAGCAGTATTAATAGTAGTAGTAGCAGGTACATTTTGCTTTTTGATAAACTGGATTTTCCACTCATGCTACCCCTGATGTTTCCTTTTGATATGATAAACCGTTCCAAATATTGCTGATACGCTCGTATTAGCAATTTGCATGCCCACAATATGCTTTAATTTAGTTCAACTTTCCCCTAAACGTTCCGTCAGATATTTATTTCAAAATCTTCAGCCTCAGTAAAACCTGCTACAAAAGTAGTAGTTTTGTTGATAGTAGTGGTGGTGGTAATGGTAGTAGTGTGCAAAGTGTTGCAAATGTACAAATATTGGTCAGTTTAATTTTATCCCTTATCATTTCCTGTAAGTTCCAAGTTAATATACTCAGTCATTCCTGAGCTACGCCCTCTTTGAAAACGCATTTACACATAACATGTTTTGATTTAGTTCAACACTTCCCTCAACATTCCTTAAAAGACTCACCTTAATGCCTTTCATATTATAGTCAAACATGCATGCCCTTTCTCAGTAATATATACTATATGTAAACAATGATCAAATTGCCTAACTTACAGCCCTCACTCTGAGGCCGGAGGGGGGGGGGCCTCGCCCTAGAGCAAAATTACTTAATCTTTCAACAATGATGAACAAAAATAGATGTCTCAAAACTTTATTTGGATGTTTGTATTGGGAAATGATGGACGTGGGGGAGGGGGGTTAGTTGTTCTCAAATCACTTTTGAGTCTTAAAAAGAGCACTATAAATTTCAGCTTCAAATCAAATGAGCCCCATCTGAAGTTTATGCGACAAACCGTTCCATAAAAACCTTATATGCTCCAAGCATAACTTACAGCTCTTTCCCCACGGATCTGGGGGCTTGTTTCAGCCCTGGTGGCATTGTTGTGTGTTCTTTAGACTATTTTGTTTTAAAATTGATATTTCACAATTTCAATCAGATGTGTTTCGTGAAAAGAGGGATAGTTAGGATGGGGGCTAGTTGACCTCCATCACTTTTGACTCTTAAACTAAAATTACCAAGTTTCAACAAATGAGGCACCTCTAAAGTTTATGCAACCACCCCTTCCATAAAAAGATGCCCTATATTACTTTTAACTCTTAAAAGGGGATTAGAACTTCTGATTTTTAACCAAATGAGACTCCTCTAAAGTTTATACATCCATTCCTTCCATATAAACCTTAAATGCCCCGGACATAACTTAAAACCCATAACCCTATGCTCCGGGGTTTTGTTTCATCCCAAAAGCCTGGTTGTATGATCTTTGGACTATTTTGAATGAAATGGCTTTCTCAAAATTTTAGTTGGATTGATTTTGGGGAATACTACTTTTGTGTGTGTGGGGGGGGGGATGGTAGCTGCATGGGCGTAGGCAGCATCTTGTGTAGGGGGGGGGCAGCCGCTTCTGTGATGGAGGGGGAGGGGGATCTTACTAATACTTCCCGAGGTCCTTTGAATATAGGTCTTTAGAAACTAGACATTCTATATTTCACTAAAACTCGGCCTTTAACATTTTCCATGTTCTACTTTTCCTGCAACAGTATAACATAAGAGACCCACTATCCTACTTCCAATTTCCAAAAAACATAAACACCACAAAAGCGATTTGTCACAAATCACATTATGGCTAGATAACAGCTTCTTCTAGGAATTCAACTCAAAAGTTTACAGTTGGGCAAAATTAAATATTAATATTGGTATAGGGGAGACTGGCCCACGTCTAGCCAAAGCAAACAGTTTCATACAAAAACCTATGGGGCTTCTGGTGGATTATAAACGCTCTGACAGATTGCAGTGTATTTTTAAAAAAAAAAGTCCTGCCTTAATTAATACTTTTACACCAAAAATTTTCAGATTGGATCAGGTTTTATGGTGATTAACTCTGGAATTTTGTTCAATTTTGTCTGAAAGCCTACGCCTAATTACGAATACTAAAAACTCACATTGTATTCTCCTATTAAAAACTCACATTGTATTCTCCTATTATTTGCCTGTTTTTGGCAGCTTCCGAGACGTGCCATCTTCACCAGTTTGCTGTTAGTATTTTTTCATCCTGTGGGATAGTGAACTCCCATGTTCGGCCACAATACCCAGGGTAAATTCGGCTTGCCGTACAAGGTGTCCAAAAGTGGGCTATGCTTGTAAAAGCTGTGTAAACAGCATATTTAAAGGTTGAAGGCAAGCTTAATACCCAAAACTGTGTTATTTCTGGCGTTGTTTAATCCTGTCAGAACAGTAGGTGAACTGAAGTTCTTTTTTTTCTGTTAAATTTCATTCAAAATAAAATGATTAAAAGAAAACAGAAGAGAAAAGAAGAAAGGTGGCTGTGATCCAGAAGAAAATAAAAGAGCAGTTTTTTTCTGTCTTATTCTACAAGAAGTCAGTTGGATTCTCTGGAAGTACCATGGGTGTCCCTAGAGGAACGCTGCAAGACTATATAAAAAAAAAAATTGAGAAGCTGAATATCCCTCTAAAAGTCTGGACCTGAATTCCTTACACCCTGTTATAACCCATGATTAATATTTACAGAGGAACAAGCAAAGAGACTAAAAAACGTACTTGAAAACGATAGCTGATATGCTTTCGACTGTATTCCCCTAGAAGTATGTAAATTTGCATACACTTATGCCATTATTAAGAGCATAAAAGTACCGGATAACGGAACTGCAAAGGCAGTGGAAACAGTGTAGGAATTACAGGTAAGATTGGTACCGTGGATTTATGGATTGACTTAAAACTCTATCAGTAAGAACACCAATAAGTACAAGCTTATGACGGACAACTGCTTTCAACTGTCACAGTGTAGGAGCTTTCTTTAACAACCTGGATTGAGGCCCATATAAACACATGTTCAGACCACAAGACATTGGAAGTTTTGACGAATCAGGTCTGAAAAATCCACAAGCCTAGTAAAATCATTGCACAGCGAGGGCAGAGTAAGTAGGGAACATCACGTCAGCAGAAAGAGGTCAGTTGACCACGATTTGTGCTGGTGTTAATGTGTTGGGAACACAGTCCCTCCTTTACTTATTTCCCCACAAAAACAGTGTTCGGAAATTTTACTCAGGGGAACTTTACCAGGAACCATCATGATCAGCTCAGAAAATACTTCCTCTCATTCTTTGCCTCTCATTCTTTGACTGCCTCTCATTCTTTGCTTTGCTTGCAGCATTTTATCAATCAAGTCAAACCCAAAAAAATCAACAGGAAAAAAAATATGAAAAACTCAGAAGTGCTCACTGACACCCCTATAAAAGAATGCATTACTACTAGGATAAAAGCTGTATCTGCCAAAAAACCCTAGTCCTGGAACGGAAGAAAGTCTGACAATTGAAAAGACTAAAAAGCAAAAGGCGTGTCTCTGGCAACAAGAGTTACAGTTAGAGTGACGATTCTGACATAGATGATCCTGTATACAACAACTCTTCAGACCCCAGCATAGACATTGAAGACAAGCCCCCTACCAGCAACTTCTAATTTGACACTGAGAAAGTCAAGGCTGGTGATTACATTCTGATTGAGCTGAAGAGCAAGAAAGGGAATTCTGTTCACAATGTTATCATTATCAAAAGTAGCAACTGAAGATTTTAAGGTCCTATTTTGGAAGAAGACTGGAGCAAGAGACTTTGTGCTAACTGACGAGATGAATAGTGTCTTAAAGACAGAAGTTGAAATAAAACTGCCACCACTGAAAGGTAGAACACCAAGATTAGCGGAGCGGCTGACTTTTGGTGTTGATCAGTCAATGTATAATTTGAAATTAATACTCTTCATTTTTTTTAAACCTTAATGAAATTCATTTTGTAGTTTTTTATGCTGACCATATTCTTTCTTAATTTTATAGCCGAAAAACAAGCTTTAACGTTCCCCTGGTCACTTTTCTTTTTCTTTTGTCCGGTGGCCAAACGTAAGGCAGAGACGAATGAACCAGTGCCGGGATGGCCCAGGTTTGGCACTCTTGACCACTTGGATAGAGAGGTATCCAGGTGGAAAAATGGCGGAGTATTTCTAATTGTCTTTTTCAAGGATGGTATTGAATGAGTTACTTTTGCTTTGACATGCTCAGCAACTTCTTATCGCTTGAATCAATTCATGGAGAATTAAACAAGTCAAAATCAGCCGATCGTGGCCCAGTCTCCAATCGATATTTCGGACCGAAACTCAATATTGAGATTGAAACGTAAATTTTGATATCGCAAACCATACTTGGAAATTTCTGTTTATTTCCAGCTTTTAACCATCTATCAGGTAACATCCAACAAAAAAATTTCAACATACGAAAAGTTCTCGCCAATATCTATCGTAAATTTGAAGTTCTAGGGGGGGGGGGGGGCAGCTGTCCCCCTGCCCCCCCCCCCTCCCTACACCCATGGGTAGCTGCCCTTCGATCGCTTTAACTCTTAAAAAGGGCACTAGAACTTCTGATTACTAATCCAATAATCCCCTTTCGAAGCTTATACTACCACTCTTTCTATAAAAACTTTATATGGCTCCCAGGGCGTAACATATAATTTTCACCCTGAGGGCTGTGGGGTGTCATCCTAAAGACATAATTTCCGGACTGCAGATTTTCAACTACGCTGAATAAAACAACTATCCCAAAATTTTGACTGTATATGTTTGACTGGCAGCTATCGAGATTGCCAGCAAGTAAGCACTGAAAACATAATTCTCACTTTTTGTTTGTAATATATTTAAGGACAAAACATTTTTTTCTTGTTTTTCAATGCTTCTCTTCTCTCACTAAAAAAAGTTTTATTTCATTTCAATCGGCTTATTTTTTGAAAATTGTTCTGTAATTTTTCTGATTTTTGTAATTGTGACTTTTTTAGAATGACTACTAAGAAAATTAGAGCGTGAATTTAATGTAGGGTGCAATAGAAAGGGAGAAATATTATTGATTATTACTGGAAAAAAACAGTTATAAGTTACAGAAACATACCTGGAAGACAGAATTTTTATTTGAATTGTTTAAATATGCAGAATTTCAGACTGTTGAGGGGGGAGCGTAAGTGCTGTTTTGTTTTTCTCCAGAGCTAAATAACAAAACAGAGTCTACATGTACTATTAAGCTGTGCTTAAGACCTGCTCGTCATCAAATATCACTATTAAGGTCGTTTTGACATCTATCACAAGAATTTTCTGCTGAAATCAATAGTCTGAAATTTTGTCTCTCGAAGGAGTGTCCCAAAGACGAAAACATTATTAGCATGGATTAAAAGAAAAACGGAGTAAAAATACCTTCGTCAACAAAAAGCTGAAATTTCTATTTAGCACAAACATAAGTTTTTTCAAAAATCAATATGAAAAGGGTACAGTTGAGCATTTTCTTACATATGTCCATCCTCAGAACTGTACTTTAATTACTACTGCTTATGATTTTATTGCTTCAATGCCCCTTAGACGCTGGCAATTTTGCCGCGAATATATTCTTCTGAGTAAACATTATAAAAGAGAATTTTGATTTGTTAGATTCAAAAAGTTTCTATATATCGAATTTACAAGACTTTCCAGTAAAATTTGCCAATAAAAGTATTTCAAAAAGTAAAATAGGAATAGAATAGATTTATTTATTTGTTAAAACCCTTCTAACCATCTAGGATAAATTTGTTGTTTTTTGTTATTATTCTTTTTTCTATAGACGCAGCATTTGTGTAATGTTTTTTTTTTTTTTCATTTAGTGTTGCTTTAATTTCGGTTTATTTGATTTCTTCGTTAATTTAATGATTTTTTTTTTATAGGGTCAATCCGTTCTACCTTGGGCTGTTCTGACTGCATTACTCTACCGCAACTCTCAGGCCCAAAACCGATTGTTATGGTGAGAAAACTGAAAAAAAGAGGTCTATAGAAGAATTAACAGCAGGCATCTGGCGTTGTGTTTCCTGTGGAAAAGCAGAGAAATCCTTTTTGATGCTAGATCTTCACAGACACTGGCTGTGAAGAGCTTTCACCGATAGAATGTGATGTCTGTCCAGCTGTAGTTCATGATTACAGAGATTTTGTTGTTCACATTCTGGAGCACCGAATGGGGGAAAGAAGAAGATGTCCTATATGTTTACGAGAATTTATTGGTGATATGAGACAACATCTTTTTTTTGCAAGGACACTTTTCACAAAATGTATTTGAAGTAAACATGCAAGGGAATATATTGCTAGTTTCTCCACAGGATCTGTCTACAAGCGTCTCCTTAAATTTGTTTGAATCTAAAACTGAAGCCGAAGACTTAAATAATCAGAAAACATTTTTGAATAGTGGCTTGTTTAGTGAAAAGCAGAGAAAATTTAAAAAACATCAAGTAATACAGACTGGAAAAAAACTTCATAAATGTGGGGTGTGCCAGAAGAGTTTTTCTAGCTCAGACTCTTTGAATAGGCACCAAAGAGTACATACAGGTGAAAGACCATATAAATGTGATACATGTCAGAAGAGTTTTTCTCTATTAACAATTTGTATAGGCACCAAAGAGTAAATACAGGTGAAAGACCATATAAATGTGACATATGTCAGAAGAGTTTTTTCTGAATCAGGCTCTTTGAAAACGCACCAAAGAGTGCATACAGGTGAGAGACCATATAAATGTGACATATGTCATAAGAGTTTTTCTACACCAACTCATTTGAAAACACACCAAAGAGTACATACAGGTGAAAGACCATATAAATGTGACATATGTCAGAAGAGTTTTTCTGAATCAGGCTCTTTGAAAACGAACCAAAGAGTGCATACAGGGGAGAGACCATATAGATGTGACATATGTCAGAAGAGTTTTTCTACACCAACTCATTTGAAAACACACCAAAGAGTACATACAGGTGAAAGACCATATAAATGTGATATATGTCAGAAGGTTTTTTCTCAATCAGGCTTTTTGAAAACACACCAAAGAGTACATACAGGTGAGAGACCATATAAGTGCAAAATATGTCAGAAGAGTTTGTCCGAATCAAACAGTTTGAAAAGGCACCAACGAGTGCATACAGGTGAGAGACCATATGAATGTGACATATTTCAGAAGAGTTTTTCTGAATCAGGCTCTTTGAAAACGCACCAAAGAGTGCAAACCCGTGAGAGACCATATAAATGTGACATATGCCAGAAGAGTTTTTCTACTTCAGGCTCTTTGAAGACGCACCAAAGAGTGCATACAGGTGAGAGACCATATAAATGTGACATGAATCAGGCTCTTTGAATAAGCACCGAAGAGTGCATACAGGCGAGAGGCCATATAAATTTGATGAATTTTAGAAGTTTTACTGAACAGAGCAGTTTCATTAGACACCAAAGAGTTCATACTTGTGCTATATAGCGTTACCAAAACCGTTTAGAAATGAACTATTTTGGAGCATTCCATTTGAATGATCATCAAACAACTCATTCTACGAAAAGAGTGAGTCTTTATCAAACAGTTCGTGATATCAAACTGTAAGTAAGGAGCGATTAGGCTTAATAGTAACCAAAACTCTTACAAACGGAATCAGCTTATTATGCCAATTCCAAATATATGATTCATTAAGTTTCGTTCTACCAATCAAAATTAAGAGCCAAAGAAAAATTAGCCCGATTTTTTAAATAGGGGAAAAACACACCCTAAAAGTCAAGAAATCTTGAAAGGAACACACCATCAAGAATCTGTGTACCTGAGAACCCTATTATAGAAGTCTTAAGCTCTTACATACAAAAATCTGGAATTTTGTTATTTTGGCCCAAAGACAGATCATGGATGCGTGTTTATTTGGTTTTTTTTTTTTAACGAATGATTGTATTGATGTAATAGTCCTAGAAAATCGGGACATCAGAAACTAAAATCTTTCAAATTAAAGTTTTCTTTTTCCTTTTTCAGGCTGCATCGTCTGCAAGAAATTTGACGGGGAGGGGCAATTTTTCAGTGAGGAGGGAACCTGACGGGTTGCGGTGTACTTTATTTTGGATAAAATTTTCACGGAAGTTTTTCTTGCAGTGAGGAGGGATATATTTCGTGGAGGACCGATTTACCTGTATTATTTGAAAAACCTATTATTTGAAAATTACCTGTAGGCTATTATTTGAAAAACGAACAGAAATTAAATTTTTAAAAACAACTTTTTTTATTGAAAGTAAGGAGCAACATTAAAACTAAAAACGAACAGAAATTATTTTTTATATGAACGGCTGCCCCCCTCCTCAATACCTTGCTCTTTACGCTAAAGTCTGGCTGTTTGTCCCAATCTTTTAAGAACGGCCACTGAAACACAGGCACCATTTGACTAGTAAATGAAAATCTTTTAAAGCTGCTAACAGCTTTAGATAACTCTATCAGACAACTCATTCTAAGAAAAGAGTGAGTCTTTAGAAACAAAAAACAAAAAGCTTACTGGATATTTCGGTTACATGACACAGTGACCGTCATTTGAGAAATACTGCGGATCAGCAGAAGGATATATCCCTATTTGCACATTTACTGATCGTCATGGAAAGGTAATGTGGTCTTCGAAATTACCTAATATGCAAAATAGTTTGAATGAATTTAAGTATTCAGATCAAAGCCATTTTGAGGCTGAATTCCAGTTGCGAAATTTTCACTGATCTGCTTATGTCCGTTTAGAATTCGTACTTACTCAAGGGCACCCAAATGAAAAAATTCCTCGTTTTGCACCCTTAAACATCCCATCTTCTGATCTGTTTGAAATATACTCATCCCCCCATTATAACATCAGCTAGTTTGCATGTAATAGATCCCTTTTTGTGTTTGCAAGAGACTGTTTCTTAGATTATTTATCACTAGAATATTTCGTGATGTATCTACGAATTGAAATTTCACTTGTTTTATTTATTGTTCATTAAAGTCATACAGCACTGAATTTCGTAATTCTAAGTAGTATTTTCTTATTTAGTTAAATTGTGATTATTTTTTGATAAATCAGTTTTTGATAAAAGGTCATTTTAAAAATCGTTTATGAGTCTTCTAGCTGCTTCAAAATAAGTCCATTTTTTTTTCAGAAGAATGGCAAGAGCACTGCAAATCTATCTCTTGCTTATTGCTTGCTAGTCTCTTGCCTTTTTAGAGCCTGGGGTTGGGAACTGAACGTTTAATGCTTCTGAATCCGATAGTTTATTCAACGGTTTTATATTATTTATTGCTAGAATATATCGTGCTATATCCAGGCATTGAAACTTCATGTATCTTTTGTTGTATTTTTTGTTCATTTAAGTCATATGGCCCTGAGTTGTGTAAGTTCCAGTATTTTTCTTATTTATTTAAATTGTGATTATTTTTTTTGCTAAAAGATCATTGTGAATATCGATTATGATTCTTCTAGCTGCTTCAAATAAGTCCAGTTTTGTGGCCTGACTATTGCAGAAGAATGGCAAAAGCACTTCTTGCAATTACCACTGTCTCTTTATTGCCTGGGATTGGAACTGAACTGTTGAATTCTTCTGAATCCAATAGTTTATTTGTGTTTCATCAAAGAGACTTCCAATACAGAATAAGGCTATATGAATCTTTATATCAAACAGTTCGTGGTAACGAACTGTAAGTAAGGAGCGAACCCGGCTCAATAGTTAACAAAACTCTGAAAAACGGAATTTTGATACCAATAGATACATCAAAAGAATCAAATTTTAATGGTGATTTAAAAATACATAAGTTTCATCAAGTTTAGTCCAATCCCTTAAAAGTTACGCGCCTTGGGAAATTTGGCTTAGTTTCGAAAAAAGGGAGAAAACCCCCAAAAAATTATAGAACCTTAATGAAAATTACACCATCTGATTTAGCGTATTGGAGAACTCTACTATAGAGTTTTTCAAGCTCCTATCCACAAAAATGTGGAATTTTGTATTTTTTGCCAGAAGAAAGATCACGAATGCATGTTTATTAGTTTTTTTTTTTCCCAGGGATGATCATATCGTCCCAGTGGTCCTAGAATATCGTGGGAGGGCTCATTGGAACGGAAATTAAAAGTTCTAGTGCCTTCTTTAATTGACCCAAAAAATGGAGGGCTACTAGGCCCCCTCCCATTCTCATTTTTTTCCCAAAGTCACCCGATAAAAATTTTGAAATAGCCATTTTGTTCAGCATGGTCGAAAATAGGATAACTATGTCTTTTAGGATGACTTAATCCACCAAAGTCCCCGGGGAGAGGGCTGAAAGTTGTGAACTTTACCCAATGTTAATATATAGTATTGGTTATTGGGAAGTATACAGACGTTTTCAAGGGGGATTTTTTTCTGGTAGTGGGAGAGGGTCGGGGGCTATGTGGGAGGATCTTTCCTCCCACAAAAGGGGCTCATTCGATTGGAAATTTGAATGGCTAGTGTCCGTTTTAATAGTCGAAAGTGATTGGAAGGCAACTAACACCCCTCCCACGCCCACCATTTCCCCAAACATATCCAATAAAAATTTTGAGATAGCCATTTTGTTCAACATAGTTGAAAGTTTTGGAAATTTTATCTTTGAGCGGGACACTCCCCCACACAGTTTTCAGGGCAAGGGTTATAAGTTATGCCTTGGGGTATATATAGTTCTTATGGAAGGTATGCTCCTATAAACTTATGAGAGGGCTCATTCGATCAGAAATTGAAAGTTCTAGTTAACTTTTTAAGCGTCAAAAGATATCGGTGGGTAACCAGCTTCCCCCCCCCCCCCCTACGCCCTTTTTCCCAAATGCATCTAATAAAAATTTTGAGATAGCTATTTTGTTAGAAATAGTTCATAGATAATATAACGAAAACTTCGGTGTCGACAAAACCCCCCAGGGCCCGGGGGCAGGCGTTGTAAGTTATGCCCTGGGGGCATATATGGTTCTTATGGAAAGGATTCTCGTATAAAACTTCAAAGAGGCTCATTCGATTGGAAATTGAAAGTTCTAGTTCACTTTCTAAGAGTCGAAAGAAATTGAAGGCACCTAGCCCCCCCCCCCATCCACGCCCTTTTTCCTCAAACCTATCTGATAACAACTTTGAGATAGTCATTTTTTTTTAAGTTCCAGACCATATAACGAAAGTTCCGGTGTCGAAACAGGGCCAGAGGGCAGGCGTTGTAAGTTATGTCCTGGGGGAATATATAGTTTCTTACGGAAGGCATGCTCGCAAAAACTTCAGAGAGGGCTCATTTGATTGGAAATTGAAAGTTCTAGTTCGGCTTCTGAGAGTCAAAAGAGATTGGAGGGCAACTACCCCCCCCCCCCCCCAAGCCCCTTTTTCCCGATTGTATCCGATAAAAATTTTGAGAAAGCCATTAAGTAAAAATTGTTCGAAAGTCAGACAACAAAAACTCAGGTGTTGACACAACCCCCCAGGGCCTGGGGGCAGGCGTTGTAAGTTATGTCCTGGGGCATATATGGTTCTTATGAAAGGGATGCTCGTACAAACTTCAGAGGGCTCATTTGGTTGGAAATTGAAAATTCAAGTTCACTTTTTAATAGTCAAAAGAAATCCGAGGGAAACTAGCCCGCCACGCCTTCTTTTTCCTAACCCATATGATGAAAATTTGAGATATACGATTTGTTAAAAAAAATAGTTCAAAGGTCAGATAAGAAAAACTCTGGTGTCAATAAAACCCCCAGGGCCCGGGGGAAGGCGTTCTAAGTTATGCCCTAAAAGCATGTATGGTTCTTTTGAAAGGGATGCTCGTATAAACTTCATAGAGGGCTTATTTGATTGGAAATCGAAAGTTCTAGTTCACTTTTCAAGAGTCAAGAGCTTTAAGGGCAACTAGGCCCTCCCCCACGCGTTTACCCCAAAACCATCTGCTACAAAATTTTGAGATAACCTGTTTTTTAAAAATTGTTCAAAAATTAGATAACAAAAACTCCGGTGTCAACACAACCCCCCAGGGCCCCGGTAGTAGGCGTTGTAAGTGTTGTCCTGGGGGCGTATATGGTTCTTATGAAAGGGATGCTCGTATGAAGTTCAGAGAGGGCTCATTTCATTGGAAATTGAAAGTTCTAGTTCTCTTTCTAAGAGTCAAAAGATATCCAAGGGCAACTAGCTCCCCCCCCCATACCCTTTTTTCCTCAAGGTTATGCGATAAAATTTTTAAAATAGCCATTTCATTAAAAATAGTTCGAAGGTTAGATAAGAAAAACTTCTGTGTCGACGTAATACTCTGGGGGTATATATGGTTTTTATGGAAGGGATGCTCGTACGAACTTCGGAGAGGGTTCATTTGATTAGAAATTGAAAATTCTCGTTCACTTTTTAAGATTCAAAAGAGATTGGAGGGCAACTATTCCCCCCCCCCACGTCTCAAATGTACCAGATAAAAATTTTGAGATAGACATTTTGTTAAAACTAGTTCGAAGTTCAGATAACAAAGACTCCGGTGTCGACACAGCCCCCCAGGGCCTGGGGGTAGGCGTTGTAAGTTATACCCTGGGGGCATATATGGTTGTTATGGAAGGGATGCTCGTATAAAGTTCATAGAGGGATCATTTGATTGGAAATTGAAAGTTGTATTTCCCTTTTTGAGAGTAAAGAGTGATCGGAGGGTAGCTAGCCTCTCCCGCACTCCATTTATTTTTTTTCCCAGAGGCACTTCATATAAAAGGAGTGGTATAAACTTAAAGGGGCTCATTCGATTGGAAATCGAGAGTTCTAGTGCCCTTTTTAAGTCAAAGGTGATCCGAGGGTAACCAGGCCCGTTCCCCAAGCCGTTTTTCCACAAATATATCTGATAGAAAATCTGAGCTAGCCTTTGCATCAGATAAAATATTTGAGATAGTGAAACTTTGTAAATCTTTAAACGAGTGAAACTTAAATTGAATATGCAAATCAAGCTTGAAACGAACAAAAATCACTACAAACAAGAGTTTGGGTATCGCCTCCTTCTCTCATTGTAAATGTCTAAAACCTACTGCGTCATTGGCGCTTTACTGAAAACCAATTTTATTACAAATATTGTCTTTTGTACTTAATATTGAGAATAAACATTAAAATTATAAAAAAAAAAATTTGAACTGATTAGCTTTCGGCAATTAATATCATTATACATCAAATATTCAGTTTAATTTATTAGTTCTTTTTAAGTTGTTCAAGACGAAGATAGTTTCACTACAAACAAGAGTTTAGGCACTGCCTCCTTCCTTAACTAAATAAAAACCAAAAGCCTACTGCGTCATTGGCAATTCACTGAAAATGAATTTGCACATTCAAGGGGGTGAGGGTGGGTAAATTTGAATTTCTGATAGCAGTGACTATTATATTCGTAAAGAGCAACGAGCAAAAAAGGCATCGAGTGGTATGTTCACTTCATTTGTAAGTCAATAATATGAACTGCCAAAAATTTACTGCCCCCCCCTCCCTCAAAGACTTTAATAAGGTAAAGTTTAATAAGACTTTAATAGAACATACATTTATCATTTAATAATTTAACAAGATGTGCCTAGAAATCCTAGAAAATTTTTCGCTTATTGGGGCCCCTTGCCCCAAGGTTCCACTACATTCATAACTGAAAAGGGTGATAGAAGATTCGATTGTTGGGAACGGTAGCCCCACCTTTGTTTGCAGTGATTTTCTGTTTGGTTGGTTGGATCCGAGGGTAACGGTGATCCGAGTGTTGAGGGTAACTAGACCCCCCCCCCACGCCCATCATTCCCCAAACACATCCAATCTAAAATTTTTTGATAGTCATTTTGTTCAGTGTAGTTGATTTCCAGACAGAAAATATGTTTTTGAGGAGAAATTTTGCACTTTACTGAAAACAATATAAATGTTATTACTTTTATAAATTTAATAAATCAAATAATTTTAACATTTTGATTACTAAATATCAGTATATGTATATTAAACTGACAATGCACATTCATTTGTATTTTTTCAGTAAAGTACAAATTTTGTTCTGGCCTTGTGAAGGCATAGGGGTTTTTGCGCCCAACTTATGTTAATTTCTGCTCGTTTTGAGTTTGATTCGGTTATTTATTTTAATTTCTGTTCGTTTTGGGTTTCATTTATTTTTCAATGCTGATTTGTGGTAGTTTCGAGCTTGGTAGATTATTTGATTTTATTTTTGCTCATTTTTTGTAAAATGGAGTTCTTTACTTTTCTTTGAAAAAAAAAAAACTTATTTTGTGGAAAAATATTTTTTAAATTAATTTCATAAAGACTAGATACATTAGATCAACCTCGCCATTGAATCTCGACCCTGACAAAGCAAGTGAATACCTTCAAGTTAAGATGTGTACTTGGGTATGGTAGGTAGCTCACGAACCGCTTCAAACCTTGCAGTCAATTCAAGTACAAAAGCAAATGAACCTGAAGTGAAAATCATCTGTGAATGGGCTCGTAAATTATTTGTAGAGACGATGAAGACAATTAAGCAGCGATTATCGTTTGAGGACGAACGTTTACGCTATTTGAGATCCTTGACCCTGCAAAAGCTTTGAAATAGGTGCAATCGGTCTTCTGCAAACGATTCTACTGAGATATAGTGCCCAATTGTGGGATGGAAGAAAGATAATAGAGGAATGGCGGAGTTTACTGCTTTTTGATCTTCCAAATGTGACAGATGTCTGTGATTTTAACGTCACCTGGCTTGAATTTAAAACACCAAATTGTACTTAGAGGTTCTCTAACATAATCAGGATTGTTCAATGTTTCAAGACCTTGCGATTTTCGAACTGTGTTGTAGAGTGTTTCTTGTCAACATTGAAAGATGTTAAAACAGATCATAGAAACTGATTTAAAATTGTAACCCTTACCTCAATTATGCAGGCCAAGTCTGGAATGAAATAAAGACATATGTCCCATGACTTAAAGTTCGATCGTCCCCCCCCCCCCCTAAAAAAAACTCAAAGTGTAAAAGCCAGCGCGACGGCTGAAAGTGTGTGTTAAGTGTAATTAAAAAAATCCAGATAAAAAAAAGAAAGAATGACGAAAGTTTGTTTTTCATTTGAGGAAAAAGAGAATTTTATGTGATTTCTTAGAAATATATGAGGTGAAAAAAATAAAAGTGAGATTGAATAAGGTGCGGATTTTTTTTTTGGGTGGGGAATGGCAAATATTCATATGTTACCATTGAGGGAGGAGGAGCTATTGGACGGACAGTGTAAAAAGTTTGTCTTGCTAAAATAAAAAGGTTCCTAAGCGACAGAATATTGTCAGATTTGTCGGTTAGAGTCGGAAATTTGTTGGATTTGAGACCAGTTTCAGACAAGTGTGGTGTCGGAAAAATATTGGATTTTCTTTGGTATGGTGTCGGAATTTTCAGACTTTTAAAACTGACGATTGGAAATAAACAGTTGAAGCTCTCAGCATTTCACAGAAGAACCTTAATTTGATGATCGGTCATTTTTTTTTAAATGGATATAAAAAAAGCTGGTTTATTCAGGTATCCAAGTCTTCTTCATTACTGTGTTTCGAACAAGTAAAATATGACGGTACTAGACCCTCAAGGTCCAAACCAGCAGTGCTGACCTCCGTTTTGTGGCCCTTCTGCCAGGAAGTGCAATGTGGGGTTTGGGGCCAGCCATCCAGTGTGTTTGTACTCCCTTCCTGCTTATCTTCCCTAGATTTCTCCAGGTACCCATTTAGAGCTGGGTTGATTCTGGCTGAGCTTACAGAGCCACACCAATGATCCCATCCAGCCATGTCAGGGATCAAACCTATGGCCTTTGAACAAAGGAGTCCCAACACAGTATGCCAACCACTTGGTAAGCTTGGCAACCAGCTGACAGTACAGGCATCCTGCAATCCAGGACATCTAAGTGTGTTTTGTTTGCATGCCATTATCCTAAAAAGTTTTTTGTTTGCATCAATATTTATTGATTCAATCACAATTTGTAACAGCATAGGCTATTAGGCAAAATGTTGACTAGCCTAGGTCTTGAAACTCAGTTATCTAATTCAAATGTCATCCCCACCCCCTCAAGGATCCTACTGCAATTATAATCAAGATTCTGACACAAGATTCATACATTTTGAGCCTCAGGTAACTTTTTATTATAGGCTAGTCTAGCCTAACCAGTCAAAGTTGTTGGACATTTTAAATGGCTTAGCCTATATTATAGGCTACTCATTTTCATGGTTCTGTTTTCATTTTGACAATTCATAATAGCCATAGCCCCCTCCAAATGGTCTCACATATAGCTCTAGGCACCATAAAAATCAGGAAATTCTTAATTTTAATAAATAGCCTAGGAAGCAATTATATTCAGAAAGAACATAATTAGGGCATCAAGTGCTATGTTCATTTGTTTGTGAAACAGTTATATAGAGT
Organism: Artemia sinica; assembly: GCA_027921565.1. NCBI lineage: Eukaryota > Metazoa > Arthropoda > Branchiopoda > Anostraca > Artemiidae > Artemia > Artemia sinica. The sequence goes on from CM051261.1 coordinate 12,400,850, forward strand.
ATCTTCACTTTGTTTTTAAGTCAGTTTTAGCTATAAAATACCTAAAATTACCAAAAATTGTCAGTAATTTATTATTGGTAAATATGATAAAAAAAACCATGAATAGTTAGAAATCTAAGCTATCTGTTTATATGGTTACCTGTTCATATCTGTTTATCTGGATGTCTGTTTATGGACCTCTTGTTGGAAAAAAAACAATTATCCTATTTTAATGTATATATCATTTCTGTGTTTCAGTTTTATTCACATATTAACAGAAAGCTGACTTTCTTGTGATTCTAAGGAGGTAACTTTTATTGCTTGATATATGTTCTATAAATCCCAAATATTAAATACAATTTTTCTTTTAATTGCTTGTTAAAACAGAGAACACATTTTAAATTTATGAGTATGAATTATTGGTGAAAATTTCACCAAGTAGGTAGGGATCTTATTACTACACTCATATTCTGTCATGCTGTAGTAAACTAGGTGCAGTCAAAAAACCCATCTCTATTTTTCTGGAGTGCCAAACAAAAGCAGTTTTACCCTAAAAGAGGTGTTTTACCCCTTGTATAAGATTTTGAAGATAGCCTAGTCATTCACCTGCAAATACCTTCACTTAACCTTCCCTCCCTTTTTATACTTTTGTATAAAAACAATTTATACAAAAGTATAAAAAGAACAGGGTTGTGACTGTGTTTAGGGCCCAGTGACATGTCTTCCAACTAAGAGTATGCTAGGATAGATGCAATTTAAGCCCACTTTGTAATGGTGACCAAAGATAGGTATGATCAAGGGGACCATTATTCTGTAGTTTAGAGTAGACACCACCACACAACATCAATTTCTAATAGAGTATGCAAGTTGTTGGGTATGACAAGCAGCATCAGCATCTTAGCACAACTTTTGTGTGTATGTACACATATATCAATCACTATTTTATAGACACCAATGATGGGCAGCTCCAGTTGTATCTTGAAGGTTTGGCTTCTCATTCTTTGTTGAGTGTCCTTTTAAAAACTTCAGCTGATGTTGAAGACACTGTCTCCTTGCTTAAACAGTTCCAATCATTTATAACCCTTTGGCTAAAGATATGTTTTCTGATTCTACTTTTAACTTGGGGCTTATGAAGCTTCTTAGAAATGACATCATGTTTGTCTTTTGTTGGGTAATTGGTTTAAGAGCTTATTTTGGGGTTGGTTGGCAAATTTATATGTGAGTGGCATGTCACTCCACTTGCATTGGAAGGTCAAAAATGGTAGGTTTAGGTTAGATAGCCTTTCACCATATGGTTTCTCCCCAAGTCCAGAGATGCACTTGGGGCCCTCTTTTGTACACCTTCAATCAACTTTAATCACCCTTATAAAAAGGACCAGTAAAACAGGTTCCAAAATCAAGAACTGGTCTCACAATTGCCTTGTATAGCTTCAAGAAGATTCTATTTGATTGGCTAGTAAGTAGTCTTTAAATTAGTCCAAGGGTAGAATTTGCTTTGGAAACAGTTTGTGCAGAGTGTTCATAGAACTTCAGAAGATTATCTATTGTGACTCCAAGGTCTTTGCCACTGGTGCAAGTTTGGAGGGGAATAGGGGATGATGTCTGGTTATCATTTCATAGTGTATTGGTGCAGAGGATTATTGTTACCAAAATGAATGGTGATTGCATTTTGATATGTTGAAAGAGAGAAACCACCTGTCTGCCCATGTCTGAATGTGGTCAAGGTCAGATTGTATTGATGATTTATCAGGTAAACCAAATAGTTTTGTGTCATCAGAATAAAGCATTAAGTGGTTGTTGACTTTGGTAATCATATTGTTTATATAAAGAAGAAACAATGTGGGTCACAAAAATATTCCCTGTGGAACACCACTTAGAATATTACAGGGCTGAGAGTAGGTACATTTGCTTTCTGTTGGAAAGAGCCATACAGTCTGAGATCTACCAGTCAGGAAGTTCGTTAGGCAGTCTACTAATTCATGGTGGATTCCTGCTGCTATTAGCTTAAAACCAAGCTGATTATGTGGGACCTTATCAAATGCTTTGCTTAGGTCTAAAAGAATCAAATCAACAGGAAGGCCTTTGTCCAGTAGCTGGCTAACCTGTTTGTAAGTGTCTAGAAGGTTAGTTTCTACAGATTGTCCTGGGAGAAACTCATGCTGTCTGTTTGGAGATAATTTCATTAGTAACAAGGTGTTGGAAGAAGTGCAGCATTAACAATCCTCTCAAGGGCTTTTGGAGCCACAGAGGTGAGGCTGAAAGGTCTATAATTTTCAGCTTTGGAAATATCCCCTTTTTAAAGATAGGTGTGATATAGACTACTTTTCATTGGGAGGGGACACATTTATGATGAAGAGAATGTTGAAAAAGTATAGATATTGCAGGGGCAATTTCACAAGCAGCTTCTTTTAGCAGGTGAGGATGAATGTTATCAGGACCAGCACATTTGTTGATGTCCAGGCTTTTGAGTTGTGTTTTTCAACCATAAAAGTAGTAAACTGTAATGTGGCTCATTTGCTTCTGGATGTTGTACTTTGAGTTGAGAATGGGAACATTATCAGGTTCATTTGTGAAGACTGATGCAAATTGCTCATTCAGAAGATCCACTATATTTTGGGTGACAATGACTTCATTTCCGTAACTTGTTGTTAAGCATTTTATTGATCTCCGGTTGTGATCTCTGCTTGATACATAATTCCAGAATTTTTTAGGGTTCAATGTACTTTGGTTGGTGAGTCTTGTCTCAAAATTACAGTACAGTTGTTTGGTGAGATTCCTTAGTTTATTACTGGCTTTGATATATTTTTCATAATGGCCTGGCTTATCCTTTTTTCTCCAGTGGTGTTCTTTAAGTTTCTTTGTTGTCTTATGCCAGCTGTCATGTATGGTAAGGTCTTTGGTATGGGGATAAAACTTTTTATTGTGTTCTGTTGCCAAGTTTCCATGAGTAAAGCCAGAATTTCTCCCACTGCTCATTGATCCCACCCTGGAGGGTCAAACTCCCAGTTAATTTGCCTCAATGTGACCCTAATCACCTCATACTCTGTAAATATCTTTTTTATGTCTATTTCTTGTTTTGTGTTTATGGGTAACTAATTCAATGGCAAGGTGGTCACTTTACCAATAGGCAGGAGATAATTTATCCTTTGGATCAGTTCACTATTGTTAACAAAGACTAGGTCAAGTAATATTGGTTGCTGGTGGGGGCAACAATGTGTGGGTTGGTTGATTGCTTGGAAGGCAGAGAGATCATGAATACAATCAACAAAGGGACTGATGGTGGATGAACTACAAGTAACTGGGTTATATGGAAAACCTTCCTTCTGCAAGATATCAGGAAAATTTAAGTCACCTTTGGAATTTTCTATGGCTTTGCAGAACATATTTTAGAGCACATACTTGGTATCAATGGAGGAGGATGCTGAGGGACTACAGTATACACATCCAATCCTGGCTTGACATAGGTCTTTGCCTTGGCCTGTAATGTCAAACCAAATGGATTCCCACAGATGGCAGGCTAGACTTTATATGAAGTTCCTGGACAATATTTGCTGCTTTTACATAAGCTAGGACTCCACGCTTGCATTCTTTTGACAAGAGGTTAGAGATGATTTGGTAACAGGGCAGTTGAATATGTGTATCTTCTAATCTACTCTTTGTATTCTTAGGGCATATTTCAGTAAGTAGAACCAGATCATAATCTTTACTGTAAATTAGACTTTTTAATTCATTTATTTTGTGTGTAATTTAATCTACATTGGGTAATAGAAGGCAAAAATTGAACTTACTTTTGAGCAGCCATTGATATCTGGTCCTTGTTCCTCATGTTCTGTATGCATAGAATCAGAAGATTGGCAGAGAGAATCGTCATTGATGCTGGACTGGCTAACTGACATATCTGATGTGGTACACATTTCAAACAAGGATAATAGAGTAGAACATGGAGACATATGGTTTCCCTTGTAACTGAACCACCGTGCAACTGAACCACTGTACAACTGAACCACCGTGCAACTGAGCCCCTGTAAAACTGAACTCCTGTGCAACTGAACCACATGCTACTGAACCCTCATGCAACTGAGCCCCCTTAACTGAACCCTTGTGCAACTCAACCCCATGCAACTTAACCCTATTTAATTAAACCCCCATGTAACTGAACCCCCATGCAAGTGAACCACCATACAACTGAACCACTGTGCAACTGAACCACCATGCAACTGAACCCTTGTGCAACTCAACCGCTGTACCTACATTGCATAAAACACAGGTTAGAATCTTTACATGTTCAACCTTGTTGAATTGTTTATTTTTTTCAGTCTTTATATAAATTACTGTCAAGATGATTTATAAAAATGCTCTGTTTTGTGTTGTCACAAAAACAAAGAAAATTGGACATCTTAATCTCATAAATCCAGATTTATTTCTCTTTCCTATGTCTATTAATTTAGGTTCCCTTCACCCTGTCACTTTCTACAGGTCTAACCGTTTACCCTTGTCCCCCTCGGAAAATGTCCCCTCCTCCACCCATGGAAAACTCATCACCTGGAAAATACCTGCATCATGGAAATTATGGTTGTAAATTTAAAAATCTTCTTTGAGTTATGTCATTTTTAGTTTAATTGAGAAGTTCCAAGGGAAGTGAAAAAAAGGAATTTATGTGTAAATCTTGCCTCCCCCCAACCTGCAAATACTTCCTCTCATGAAAGATCCTCCAGAAAACCCCCACACAAAAAATTTTTGTATGTTTCCCAATGACAAATACTATCTGTAAGCAATAGACAAATTAAAAAACTTAAAAAATAACTGAAACTTCTGCAATGGGGTTATCTGATTGTTTTGTAGCTAGGAAGAGAGGGAGATATCTCAAACGGTGCATTTTGATGCAAAACATCTTAGCTCTCATTAAGCCTTCAAATGAACACAGAATCAGCTCTAAGGGAGAGACAACAGGAGGATGGATGAAGAAATTTTTTAATAATCCCAAGGCATTTCTAGTCTTTTATATAAGCCAAAAGTGATTGTATTTTGTTTTTGGTATTTTTTTTTGGGGGGGGGGGAGATTTTCCATGGGCAGGTATTTTCTAGGAGGGGGGGTAATTTCGTTTTAGGTGTTATTTTCTGCGGGGTATTTTCTTAAAGGGATGTTTTTTGTGGGGGGGGGGGTAAATGGCAGCTTTCACTGTCTACATACTGTATTTTTTTTTTACCAATTAGCTTATTTTGTTGTTTTCATTTTGTGGTATTTTCTACGCTTGTAGCTGTCTATTGTTTGGTATGAAATGGGTTAATTACCTGCTTTTGTGCTGTAGTTCAGTTGCAAAATGGTTCAGTTACATGAGTGTTCAGTTGTACTGTGGTTCAGTTACACAATGGTTCAGTTACACAGTGATTCAGTTGCACAGTGGTTCAGTTGCAAGGTGGTTCAGTTACACAGGGGTTTATTTACATGGGGGTTTAGTTAATTGGGGTTCAGTTGCCTGATGGTTCAGTTACACAAGGGTTCAGTTGCATGGGGGTTGGATTATATGGGAGTTGAGTTGCACAGTGGTTCAGTTACAGGGGTTCAGTTTCTTGGGTTCAGTTACATGGTGGTTCAGTTACATGCACACCATTGAACACTTTTCCTTTTTATGCTTACTTCAAACATGATAAGTAATTCATTTGTAAAGCACAACCACCACCACCCTCTTCTTGATTGTCCCATATAGCCCATAGCCCATGGAATATGTATAAGCCCTAAGAAATCACCAAAACATTGAAATTCTTGCTTTGTAATGTACAAAATGTTTTATTTTGTAGTTTTATTTCCATGATTATGTACTTTTTAAAACCAATTTTGTTTAAGTCTGAAATTAGGGCTGTTGAAAAGGAAAACACTCTTAGTTCATAATATACAAAATTATTATAACTAGTACATTTCAAATTTAATTCCTCTACATCTGAGTCCCCCCCCCTCCTATGTAAAAATGTAGCCTTTAGTCCAAATTATATATTTTCCATATATATTTGCATTTTGTTTTTATTTTGCCAGATGTTCATTCTATTTTTGGGCACATCTGTTGAAACAAGGGCAGTGCATGAGAAATATAGAATTTGGCGTATGTATTGGCGCACTAGCAGGATGGTTGGGGTAAAGTATAACAGAAATGCAGTTAAAATGTGTTACCTATAACTATTCTGCATATTAGGAAGTAAGAAGTTTTTTCTTAACATTTTTTTCTTCTCAGGTACCCAAATTGAGGCATATACCATCATTTCAAATTACATTTTAGTAAAGTTTGGACTTAACCACACACAGAGATGAATCAGAGGTACCACTATAGCATTGCCTATAGTAAAAAGCTATAAGGTGCCAATGTTTTATTGTTCATTTTTTTCCCCAGAGGCACTTTTTATAGAACTGGTTAAACTTCAGAGGGGTTCATTGGGTTTGAAACTGGAAGTTCTACTTCCCTTTTTAAAAGTAAAAAATAATTGGAGGGGGACTAGCCCCCCCCTCCTACTCCTCCACAACCGTTTCTCAAAATTTATCTGATAAAATTTTGAGATAGCTATTTTGTAAAAATAGTTTCAAGATTACATAATAAATAGTCAAGTGTCAATGCATCCCCCCCCCCATCAGGGCCAAGATTGTAGCTATTCCATGAGGGAATATATGCTTTTTATGGAAGGAATGACTGTATAAACTTCAAAGGGAGCTCATTTGATTGGAAATCAGAATTCGTAGTGCCAGCAACTAGCCCCCCAAGGCCCTTTTTCCCCAAATGCATCCAGTCAAAATTTAGACATAGCCATCTTGTTCAAAATAGTTCAAAGATGAAATAAAAAAAAAAACTCTGGGGTCAACACACACCCCCAGAGCCTAGGGGCAAGTGTTGGAAATTATGCCCCAGGAGCATATAAGGTTTTTATGTAAGATGTGGTTGGATAAATTTCAGAGAATGCTCATTTGATTGAAAATTGAAAGCTCTAGTTCCTTTTTAAGAGTCAAAAGTTATTAGAGGGCATTTACCCTCCCCCTCCCACATATGCATGCCCTCTTTCCCAAATATATCTAATACAAATTTGAGATATCCATTTTGTTTAGATATGCCAATGATTAGATAACAAAAATTGAGGTTAACATAACCCCCAGAGTTCAGAGAAAGGGTTGCTACTATTCCCCCTAGGCATGTAAGGTTTTAAAGCAAGGGTTTTTAAAATAGTTCAAAGATCAGATAAGCCCAACCCCCAATCCCACTAAAAAAAAAACTCACAAATGATATTTTATTCCAAAGCTTAAGGGAACTGACCCCTGGCCCTCCCTCTATGACCCAAGGTGCCACCTCCAAAAAAAATATTAAAGATATTTTATTCAAAAAATCACGGGAGCTGACTTAATTCATTAATGCTCTGCTTTTAACTATGAAGCTATTTCTTGGTTGAAAACAGGGATGCACAGGACTTTTTTTTCATATTCTTTTTTCTTGTTTGTTGTTTCTTCTTATCTATTTCCATGGGTGACAGCTCAAACAAGAAGAAAAAAACAACATAAAACTAAAGCAATGATTCATGGGCCCTAACAATTGTTAATTTGTTTTTTCTGTTGTTTGGCTTGAAACATCAATAGATAAAGACTATCTCTTTAAAAGTTGAACCTAATAACTGTTGAACCTTTGATGTAAAATTTATTTTATGAAAATTTCAGGTTTTTAGTCTTTTTCTAAGAAAGATGCATTTTTAGTTATTTAATGTTGAAATTTGTAGGGTACATAATGAAGACATTAGCAAAATATATTTTTACATTACCTCTAATATTCCCTTGAATCTATTTTGTTATTATTATTAATATTTATTTTTTTTTTGTCCAACCATTGTTTTTTGTTTTTTTTTATGAATGGGGTAAATTAATGAGAATGAGTTTTTTCTATCACTATATATGTTTGGTTATAGGAGTTGAAGATACTTCATCAATTGATACCACAACATTCATGGAAACTTCAGGTTGTACTTTGTCACCTGGACATCAAAATCTACCTGTGGTTCTTTCATCCAGAAACTCCACTTTAGCATCCGAGTTGGCTCCTGAGGATGGGGATGGTAGTGGTACAGGTATGATTCAACAGACAATGTTGAACAATCAGTTCTAATCGGAAAAGATCATGTTTGAAGACGTTTTTCCTTTTGTTACAAAACAAGAAATATTGTATAAGACTTTCAAGCACTATTTAAAAATTTCTATATGGAGGCTGGATTTTTATTCTAAATCATTGCAAAACACTTCAAACAAATTTAAATTTTAAAATTGAACAATTGCAAGATAAAAAATTTTCATGAGACACTTTCATTTTGGAGTTACACTAAGTCTGTAAAGCACTTATTCTCTTTCCACTTTATTTCTAGAAAATGGTTCTGAGTGAGAATAAGTCTATTATCAATTTATTTCTATTATCTATTATCTCTTCTAGTCTATTATCTATTATAGTGTATTTATTAATAAGAGTTTGGGTACTGCCTCCTTCCTTAACTGTAAATAAAAACCAAAAGTCTACTGCGTTATTGGCGCTTCCTGAAAATGAATTGCATTTCAAATATTTTCTTTTGTACTTAATATTGAAAATAAACAGTAAAATTTTGAACTGATCAGCTTTCAACTGATATTTCTAAAATCGTTCAAGACCCCTAAAAGTGTCCCCTTCCTTAACTGTAATAACCTAAAGACTACTGTGTCATTGGCGTTTCACTGAAAACGAATTATATTCCAAATATTTTCTTTTCCAGTTCTTACAGCATTAAAAATTGAAATAAAATTACAGTTCAATAAAATTTAGAACTGATGGATCCTTAAACAATTAATATATTATATATCAAATATTCAATTTGATTTTGTTTATACTTTCCAAGACTCTTCAAGACACATATAGTTTTCAGTAAAGCGCCAATGACGCAGTAGGTTTTAGACTTTCACAGTGAGAGAAGGAGGCGATACCCAAACTCTTGTTTGTAGTGATTTTTGTTTGTTTCAAGCTTGATTTGCATATTCAATTTAAGTTTCACTCGTTTTAAGATTATTTATTCATTAACATTTATATCTATTGTATGTTTGTTTGCATTGATTGTTTGTTTAGTTTCCGTTCGTTTTGAGTTTCATTTACGCTTTGATAGCAAAATATTTTTTTTTGTTTTAAGCTTGATTTTATATTCAATCTAAGCATTACTCGCTTTAAAATCTATTTAATCATTTATATTATTACTTAGTGTATGTTTTTTGCTATGACTGTTTATTTAATTTCTGTTCGTTTTGGATTTTATTTATTCTTTAATAGTAATTTCTGGTCGTTTTGAGTTTGAATTTTAACAGGTATTTGTATCTGCTGAGCTTAAGTTTAAAATGGTCTTTACTTTTCTTTTGAAAACTTATTTTACGGAAAGTGTTTTTTTTAATTAATAGCATACAAAAAGACATCAAATGACGTTTTCACTTTTATCCTAGCTAAATTATAGCGCCACCTAGAAATTTACAGGAGAGTCTTGGATAGAAAGAGAAGCTACATTGGGTGTAACATATATCCTGAAATGGTATCTTAAATACAATCTAGCGCTTGGTCACCATCAACTACATTTTCTGACAAATCAGAATAGTCACTTTCTGTACTTAATGAGCTCATATTTATTCACTAGGTAGATTTTCACTGATATAGGAATCAACAGATTTTGTAGATTTGAATTTTCACAAATGAAAAGCATTGTCAGATTCATAGGAATTTTTTTCCGTATCACGGTTTTTCAATTTTTTTCATTGGCAACATTGTTCATACAAATATTCGCAGACGTTCTAACTTAATATTGCTTATAGCACCTAAAAGAAAATTCGCAGTAAACATGGGTTTCCAGGTTCAAATAGTCTTAGGATAGATTTAGAAGGCTAAATATTTTTTCACTTTGGTGTCCTTGGTACTTTAAAGATGCGCACTTTGACGATCTAAATGCACATAATGTCTTTTGTTAGTTGGAATTGCCACAACTATTCTCTCAAATTTTTACCTTCATAGACTTAGCTTTAATAATACTAGTGTCACGGCAGTTTCAGTGATGGTAGAAGTAGTTGTAGTGTTAGTTTTGTATTTGAAGTGATAGCAACAGCAGTAGTCATAGCATTAATAGCGGTAGTAGCATCTTTCCAGATGTTCAGTTAAACATCGATTTCATGATGTCCCAGAAGTTTCACCTTGGCTTGGTAAGCTGTTCCAAAAATATAGCTGATGTGTACTTTCGATCTCCTTTTGACGTTTCTTTCATCTTAACACTCTAAGCCTTACAAGTTTATGCAATTGAAGTATTAGTTGGAGTAGCTTAGCTGCAGTAGTAGTATTAGTAAAACAAGCAGTGGTAATAGTGTTAGTAATGATATGCATGTATTACCTTTTTGTCAATGTATGTACCACTTTAAGTATTTTCCGAAAGTTCCAACTTAATACCCAAATCCATTCTTGAGATACGCCCTTTTGACAATCTGCATATATAGTGTTTAGATTTAGTCCAAATTCCCCCTCAATATTCTGTCAAATTTTCACCTTCATGCCCTTAGCCTAAATTGTAATTGTATCATAGTAGGTGTGGTAGTAGTCAGAACAGTACTAGCAGTAAAAGTGTATTATTAGTCATAGTTTTAACAGTAGTAGCAGCAGTATTAATAGTAGTAGTAGCAGGTACATTTTTTCTTTTTGGTAAACTGGATTTTCCACTCATGCTACCCCTGATGTTTCCTTTTGATATGATAAACCGTTCCAAATATTGCTGATACGCTCGTATTAGCAATCTGCATGCCCACAATATGCTTCAATTTAGTTCAACTTTCCCCTAAACGTTCCGTCAGATGTTTATTTCAAAATCTTCAGCCTCAGTAAAACCTGCTAAAAAAGTAGTAGTTTTGTTGATAGTAGTGGTAGTGGTAATGGTAGTAGTGTGCAAAGTTTTGCAAATGTACAAATATTGGTCAATTAATTATCATGTCCTGTAAGTTCCAAATTTATCTCAGTTATTCCTGAGCTTCGCCCTCTTTGAAAACCCATTTACATATAACAAACCATTCCATAAAAACCTTAGATGAACCCAAGGCGATTGCTATATGTTCTTTAGACTATTTTGTTTTAAAATGGATATCTCACAATTTCAATCAGATGCGTTTCATGAAAAGAGGATAGTTAGGATGTGGGCTAGTTGACCTCCATCACTTTTTTACTCTTAAAATGGAACTAAAACTACCAAGTTTCAACCAAATGAGCCAGCTCTAAAGCTTATGCAACCAGCCCTTTCATAAAAAGTTGCCCTATATTACTTTTAACTCTTAAAAGGGGATTAGAACTTCTTATTTTTAACCAAATGAGACTCCTCTAAAGTTTATACATCCATCCCTTCCATATAAACCTTAAATGCCCCGGGCATAACTTAAAACCCATACCCCTATGCTCCGGGGGTTCGTTTCATCCCAAAAGCCTTGTTGTATGATTTTTGGACTATTTTGAATGAAATGGCTCTCTCGAAATTTCCGTTGGATTGATTTTGAGGAAATACTACTTTTGTGTGTGGGGGGGGGGGAGGGGGTAGCTGCCCCCGATCGTTTTAACTTTTAAAAAGGGCACTAGAACTTCTGATTACTAATCCAACAAGCCCCTTTCGAAGCTTATACTGCCACTCTTTCTATAAAAACTTTATATGGCTCCCAGGGCATAACTTACAATTTTCATCCTGAGGGCTGTGGGAGTGTCATCCTAAAAGACATAATATCCGGACTGCAGATTTTCAACTACGCTGAATAAAACAACTATCCAAAAATTTTGACCGTATGTGTTTGACTGCCAGCAAGTAAGCACTGAAAATATAATTCTCACTTTTTGGGTGTAATATATTTAATGACAAAACATTTTTTTCTTGTTTTTCAATGCTTCTCTTCTCTCATTAAAAAAAGTTTTATTTATTTTATTTTTTTTAATTGTTCTGTAATTTTTCTGATTTTGTTATTGTAACTATTTTAGAATGACTACTAAGAAAATTAGAGCGTGATTTTAACGTAGGGTGTAATAGAAAGGGAGAAATATTGTTGATTATTACTGGAAGAACAGTTATAAATTGCAGACACATACGTGGAAGACAGAATTTTCGTTTGAATTGTTTAAATATGCAGAATTTCAGACTGTTGAGGGGGAGCGTAAATGCTGTTTTATTTTTCTCCAGAGCTAAATGACAAAACAGAGTCTACATGTACTATTAAGCTGTGCTTAAGACCTGCTTGTCATCAAATATCACTATTATGGTCGTTTTTGACATCTATCACATGAATTTTCTACTGAAATCAATAGTCTGAAATTTGTCTTTCAAATGAGTGTCCCAAAACGAAAACATTATTAGCATGGATTAAGAAAAATGGAGTAAAAATACCCTGCAAAGATCTTCCGTTCGTCAACAAAAGCTGAAATTTCTATTTAGCACAAACATAAGTTAGTTCAAAAATCAATATAAAAAGGGGACAGTTGAGCATTTTCTTACATATGTCCATCCTCAGAACTGCACTTTAATTACTACTGCTTACGATTTTATTGCTTCAATGCCCCTTAGACACTGGTAATTTTGCCGCGAATATATTCTTCTGAGTAAACATTATAAAAGAGAATTTTGACTTGTTAGATTCGAAAAGTTTCTATATATCGAATTTACAAGACTTTCCAGTAAAATTTGCCAATAAAAGTATTTCAAAAAGTAAAATAGGAATAGAATAGATTTTCTGATATGTTAAAACCTTTCTAACCATCTAGGATACTTTTGTTGTTTTTTGTTATTGTTCTTTTTTCTATAGAGGCAGCATTTGTGTAATGTTTTTTTTTCATTTAGTGTTGCTTTAATTTCGGTTTATTTGATTTCTTAGTTAATTTAATGATTTTTTTAATAGGGTCAATCCGTTCTACCATGGGTTGTTCTGATTGCATTACTCTACCGCAACTCTCAGGCGCAAAAACCGATTGTTATGGTGAGAAAACTGAAAAAGAGGGATATAGAAGAATTAACAGCAGGCATCTGGCGTTGTGTTTCTGTGGAAAAGCAGAGAAATCCTTTCTGATGCTAGATCTTCACATAGACACTGGCTGTGAAGAACTTTCACCGATAGAATGTGATGTCTGTCCAGCTGTAGTTCATGATTATAGAGATTTTGTTGTTCACATTCTGGAGCACCAAATGGGGGAAAGAAGAAGATGTCCTATATGTTTACGAGAATTTATTGATAATATGAGACAACATCTTTTTTGCAAGGACACTTTTCACAAAATGTCTTTGAACTAAACATGCAAGGGAATATATCGCTAGTTTCTCCACAGGATCCGTCTACAAGCGTCTCCTTAAATTTGTTTGAATCTAAAACTGAAGCCAAAGACTTAAATAATCAGAAAACATTTTTGAATAGTGGCTTGTATAGTGAAAAGCAGAGAAAATTTAAAAAACATCAAGTAATACAGACTGGAAGAAAACTTCACAAATGTGGGGTGTGCCAGAGAGTTTTTTTAGCTCAGACTCTTTGAATAGGCACCAAAGAGTACATACAAGTGAGAGACTATATAAGTGTGATATATGTCACAAGAGTTTTTCTCAATCAGGCTATTTGAATGCGCACCAAAGAGTACATACAGGTGAAAGACCATATAAATGTGATATATGTCACAAGAGTTTTTCTGAATCAGGCTCTTTGAAAACGCACAAAAGAGTGCATACAGGTGAGAGACCATATAAATGTGACATATGTCAGAAGAGTTTTTCTACACCAACCTATTTGAAAACACACCAAAGAGTACATACAGGTGAAAGACCATATAAATGTGACTTATGTCAGAAGAGTTTTTCTGAATCAGGCTCTTTGAAAACGCATCGAAGAGTGCACACAGGTGAGAGACCATATAAATGTGACATATGTCAGAAGAGTTTTTCTACACCAACCCATTTGAAAACACACCACAGAGTACATACAGGTCAAAGACCATATAAATGTGATATATGTCAGAAGGGTTTTTTCTCAGTCAGGCCTTTTGAAAACACACCAAAGAGTACATACAGGTGAGAGACCATATAAGTGCAAAATATGTCAGAAAAGTTTTTCCGAATCAAATAGTTTGACTAGGCACCAACGAGTGCATACAGGTGAGAGACCATATAAATGTGACATATGTCAGAAGAGTTTTTCTGAATCATGCTCTTTAAAAACGCACCAAAGAGTGCATACAGGTGAGAGACCATATGAATGTGACACATGCCAGAAGAGTTTTTCTACTTCAGGCTCTTTGAAAACGCACCAAAGAGTGCATTTAGCGCGCACATCGCCGGTCTGGTGAAAAAAGGTAGTTGCGCATTACAGTCGCTAATTACCTTGCGCCGACTGGGTTTTTCACAAAGTCAGCTGAAGACGGTTTACGTCACGTATGTGCGCCCAATCCTTGAATATGCGTGTCCTGTGTGGGGCCCTCAGGCTCATAATATTGAACACCTAAGTGAAGATCTGGAAGCCATTCAAAAACGGGCAGTGAAAGTGATACTAGGCCCGAAATACAACTCTTATGAGGCTGCCCTTAGTACCTTACGACTGCCAACGTTGCGTGATAGGCGCTTACAGTTAATGTGCAATTTTGGGCAGTCCCTTCTTTCGTCCCAGAAACACCGTTCGTTGCTTCCCCCACCTGCACCTATCACCGCCAACACCCGCCATAAAAATCAACTAGTGCCGCCAAAGTGTCGAACTACCCGTCACAGCAATTCTTTCGTGCCTTTTTTTGTCAGTTATTTAAACCGCCAGTGACCAGTTTTATGCAATGTACTAAACAGCGCCATTTAGTCGGGGCTTCGGCCACGGCTACGATAGTTGTTTATAAAATAAATGAGTCTATGAGTCTATGAATGATCATTAAACAACTCATTCTACGAAAAGAGCGAGTCTTTATCAAACAGTTCATGATAACAAACTGTAAGTAAGGAGCGATTAGACTTAAAAGTCACCAAAACTCTTACAAACGGAATTAGCTTGTTATGCCAATTCCAAATATATGATTCATTAAGTTTCGTTCTACCAATCAAAATTTAAGAGCCAAAGAAAATTGCCCAATTTTTTAAATAGGGGGAAAACACGCCCTAAAAGTCAAGAAATCTTGACAAAAACACACCGTCAGATTCTGTGTTTTAAGCTCTTATATACAAAATCTGGAATTTTGTTATTTTGGCCCAAAGACAGATCATGGATGCGTCTTTATTTGTTTTTTTTTTATTTTAGGAATGATTTCATTGATGTAATAGTCCTAGAAAATCAGGAGACCAGAAAACTAAAATATTTCAAATTAAAATTTTCTTTTTGAATTTTCAGGCTGCATCGTCTGCAAGGAATTTTACGGGGAGGGGCAATTTTCAATGAGGAGGGAACCTGACGGGTTGCGGTGTACTTTATGTTGGATAAAATTTTCACGGAAGTTTTTTTCATGCAGTGAGGAGGGGATATATTTCATGAAGGACGAGCAGATTTACCTGTTTTATTTGGAAAACGAATAAAAATAAATTTTTAAAAACAAGTTTTTTTATTGAAAGTAAGGAGCAACATTAAAACTAAAAACGAACAGAAATTATTCTTTATATGAAGGGCTGCCCCCTCCTCAATACCTTGGTCTTTGCGCTAAAGTCTGACTGTTTGTCCCAATCTTTTAAGAACGTCCACAGAAACACAGGCACCATTTGACTAGTAAATGAAAATCTTTTAAAGCTGCTAACAGCTTTAGCTAACTCTATCAGACAACTCATTCTTAAAAAAAAAGAGTGAGTCTTTAGAAACAAAAAACTTTCGTTTTCCATTTGTTTCAAATCAAATCCCAAGTATGTGTGGGTAATATGCCGTACTTTAATAAATATTTGTAGGAACATATTATAACACATATTTTGAAAAAGCATTTAATAATCATATTTGTTTCTGCTACTGAATTATTGAGTCAAGACCGTGTGTCCGTAAAAGATTTCAAATAAGCAAAATAAATAAGAAGTCGAATGGGGATAAATCCTTTTATTAGGTAGTGATAATTCACGAAAATGCTGGATATTTCGGGTACATGCACAGTGACCGTCATTTGAGAAATACTGCTGATCAGCAGGAGGATATATCCCTATTTGCACTTTTACTGATCATCATGGAAAGGTATTGTGGTCTTCGAAATTACCTAATATGCAAAATAGTATGAATGAATTTAAGTATTCAGATCAAAGCCATTTTTAGGCTGAATTCTAGAATTGAAATTTCACTTGTTGTATTTATTGTTCATTAAAGTCATACGGCACCGAATTTTGTAATTTCATGTGTTTTCTTATTTAGTTAAATTGTTTTTTTTGATAAATCAGTTTCTGGTAAAAGATAATTTTAAAAATTGTTTATGAGTCTTCTAGCTGCTTCAAAACAAGTCCATTTTTTTTTCTTCAGAAGAATGGCAAGAGCACTGCAAATCTATCTCTTGCTTATTGCTTGGTAGTCTCTTGCCTTTGTATAGCCTGGGGTTGGGAACTGAACCGTTTAATTCTTCTGAATCCGATAGTTTTTTTTGTGTTTCATCAAAAGAGACTTCCAATAAAGAATAAGGCTATATGAATCTTTATATCGAACAGTTCGTGGTAATGAACTGTAAGTAAGGAGCAACCCGGCTCAATAGTAAACAAAACTCTAAAAAACGGAATTTTATACCAATAGATACTTCAAAAGAATGAAATTTTAATGGTGATTTAAAAATATATAAGTTTCATCAAGTTTAGTCCAATCCATTAAAAGTTAGGCGGCTTGGAACATTTGGCTTATTTTCGAAAAAAAGGGGAGCCCCCTAAAAAGTATAGAACCTTAATGAAAATGACACCATCAGATTTAGCGTATCAGAGAACCCTACTATAGAGTTTTCAAGCTCATATCTGCAAAAATGTGTAATTTTGTATTTTTTGCCAGAAGAAAGATCACGGACGCATGTTTATTTGTTTTTTGCCAGGGATGATCGTATCGTCCCAGTGGTCCTAGAAGATCGTGGGAGGGCTCATTGGAACGGGAATTAAAAGTTCTAGTGCCTTCTTTAATTGACCAAAAAAATGGAGGGCAACTAGGCCCCCTCCCACGCTCATTTTTTTCCCAATTTCACCCGATTAAAATTTTGAAATAGTCATTTTGTTCAGCATGGTCGAAAATAGGATGACTTAATCCACCAATGTCCGGGGAGAGGGCTGAAATTTTTGAACTTTACCCAATGTTAATATATAGTATTGGTTATTGGGAAGTATACAGACATTTTCAAGGGGGATTTTATGGGGGAAGAGACAGTGTTATGAAGGGGGTGATAGATTTCCCAGCATTATCTAAACAAAAGATCAGAAATTAAATAAAAAAAGTCTTTCAACTGAAAGTAAGGAGCAACATCAAAATTTAAAACAAACAGAAGTTTTTCCGTATATGAAAGGGGCTGTCCCCTCCTCAATGCCTTGCTTTTTATGCTAAAGTTTTTTGTTGTTTTAAAAAATAAAGTTCTGAGACAGAGTCAAACTTGAAAGAGTGTGGCGCTGAGCAGGGGACAGCCATTTTCATATACGGGATAGTTTCTGTTCGTTTTAAGTTTTAACGTCGCTCCTTACTTTCAGTTAAAAGAAACTTTTTTTTATTAAATTATAATTAAAGCTGGATGAAGCTTTCACTTTCTGTATCTGGAGAAATCCTTGTAATCATGATTTAACAGGGCTTTCTACTTGGGGGGAGGGGGTGTCTGCTAATTAAAATAAGGGTCGAAAGTTTGCAATAGTCTGTTGGCTATTGTAAGTCCTTGGGCAAAGCAGTAGTCTAAAGGTACGTTAAAAACTGCATAGTACGGTATCTTAAAAAGGTAACATTGAACTAATAATCTTGAAAATCAAGCTTATGCTTTGATATTTTCGTTTAAACTTGTATTTACGCAAAAATATTCTTGGTGTTTGGGGAATGTGTTATTTTGTACTGAATGATAACTGTCCCAAACCACCGATGCTCATGTTGTAAAAACTGTACAAATCTAAACAGATATTCCAAGTTACCTCTGCGTGTGTTTAATTTTGAATACTAATTGGAGGAGTTTGAACTCGTGTGCCATCAAACCTTCAGTAAAAAAAAAAAAATTATAGAAATACAACATTACTTCTGAAACGAAAAGGTTTAGAAAAAACAAAATAGTGAAGTATCAGACGATCAAAGTCATGATCAATATGAGTGATTCGAAGGACTGGAAGATCTCTCTCAACTTGGTCAGAACGGATGGATGCTGAGTCTTGGAGAAATGAAGGACCTATCCTTGTCTTTCCACAGGCATATCACGTTCAGCAAGCCGTTAGAAGAAGAAGCATCTACCTTCAACGCCAGACAACACTTAGAAGTATGACCCATGAAGAATTTACGACCAATGTCAATCCACGCAGGATGAAGGGTTATATAAACGCGTTTTGGCTATTGCCCCGTTTGACAATAGAAGAGTTGGCGCTAGCCGACTCAATAACTTCCGTTTCTTAACCACTATTGCATCCTAACGCGTCAGTCGTGTTGGACTCATCCCTCGAATCTTCTGCATCCCTGAAGCTTCTCTCCGGTACGATGCTAAGATGTTTGCGTGGTAAATTCCTGACGGATTTGCCAAATCTGCGGGCTTGCAAGACAATGAAACTTTTCTTGTATCGTCCACAACTTCTTGTGGAGTTATTTGGACTGTAAGTGGGTATTCCCGGATGACTTTAGCACGAGAAGCAATTGGCAAAGTCATTTTTTAGACTTACTTTCCCATTTTATTCCAGATTTTCCAGGAGATATTTTTATGGGAGCAAGATAGCAACGTCAAGTAGTTGCAGTATACTTGTAGTGTTTGATGGAAGGCATTCAAGTTGAATGTTGTCTTCTCTGCAGACTTTCAACATTCTGGCGAAAAGTGGGGAAACAAATTGTCATCCAACAATATATTCATCCTTGCTTTTTATTCTGGTGGGGCATTTGGCACCTCTTCTTGCAATGCATATATATTTTCTAGGGTTACCTATCAAGTCAGTCTTATCGTAATTGTCATTATTGGATAAAGGTACATCCCGAATAGTCACTGCTAAATTATCGTAGAACTACATTTCAGATGAAACAAAAGCTTTTTGTTAGTAGTTTGCTTTGGTTCTTAGTCGAAGCTTTCAATGATATTCTAGGATGGAGTTGACATCCTTTCTAGATATGATTCAACACAACTTATGACGATGAGATTCAGTTCGAAGGGATCAACAGGATAGCCCAACTCCGTAGATGTAAGCAAATGACAGACCATGGCTTCTTCCTTTAGACTTTAGAGAGTGGTCCAAAAATACGTACCAGAGCGGTCCAGAGCTGGAATTATTTTTTGATTTGATTTTACATCCACTAGTTACTGATGCATTGAAAATGACCATAAATATGCATAATTATTATTATTATTTATTTATTACCCGTCGAAAAAAGGTACAAAAGACGGAGTATCATTAAAAACACATACACAAAAACACTACGAACAAATTACAAAGACGAGAAACAAAAACTCAATTATACACTGCACTGCAGGTACGTAAGAAATTTTTACTTCTTAAACTCCCAAGTAACTGAACAAACATATGCAATATGAGCATCGTTGGTAAAAAATAATTTGTAAAAAAAAATTGGTAATCCCAAATAATCATCAGTGAATTTGAAAAAAAAAATATATACAGTAAATAATCATATCAAACAAGTCTAAATATGAGAAGAGACGGTAAAAAGACTAAATATGACTAGAGACGGGGAAACAAAATTAAATGGACAGCGATTCACTGCCTTAGCAAACGGTACCGAGGTTGGGAAGAAACTTTCTCACTGTGCCGTCGAATTTGCTCAATTATAGCTGCCGTCGGGTCCGCAATTTTAAAATTTTTAAACAAGGTGCGAATTTCTTGTCCACGGCGGGAGCCGCAACATGAACTTCACATACTTAAAAAACGCGGATCTGAGCTTTCTTTTCTCTGGCTCGGGAATAATTCTCCAAAATGGGTTTAGATACAGGAAATGGGGAAGGGATACAGCGTCATACAGTCGAGCCAGAATTAAACGGTTGAAAGGGATTTTAGATGAAACTATTCTACTGTAAGTAAAAGCCAGGCGTTTACGGAGATTATCAATAAGAAGGGAGCGGGTAGTTTTGAGATCCTTTCCAATTGTTAAACCAAAGTAAATATTTTTCTGGACAGGGGCTAGAGACAGTTCTCCCATCCTCATAGACGAGATCTCTTCTTGGTGCCAGTTGAACAGAAGAATATCTGATCTCTGCGGGTTAAATTCAAAGCCAACGTGATTATAATTGATTGTAGTGTGGAGAAGGATGTCTCTGTACCTGCGACTGTGAGTCTAGGGTCCAGAATAACATCTATGCCACGAGCTATGCATGTTGTCTTGATAGTAAAACTCTGGTTCAATAATTTAACTATTTAAGGCACATGGAGATTTGACTGACCCTTGTCGAACACCCTTTTCTAATGGGACAACAGGATTCCTTGGTAGGACAGCTTCACGTCTGTTGTATATTCAGTTAGGGCTTGACCATGGCCAGGAAGTAGGATTTCCGCCTGTAGGTGATCGTACATGTCTTTAATAGGTTGTAGGATGTCCTCTCTTTCCCATATCCAGAATGAGTCGGTCATGGAGAAGTGAGTCGTAGGCACGGCTGACATTATGTAGACCTATAACAATGGACTCTTTTGATTCATCAGCGTCAATCAAGATTGAAGCCAAAGCAGAAATGGAGTGGTCGACACCAAGACCCTTCTTGAACCCAAACTGAGAAGGGGGAGTTCAGTATTTTTCCTGGATTTCATCAATGACTAAAAGTTCGAAGACTTTGCAAAGCGTTGGTGCCACTCTGATTGGTCTGAATGAAGCACATTCCGAAGTATTTTTTGCTTTCTTCGGGACGCCTAAGCAACCCAGTACCGAATGCCGATGGTACGAGTCCAGTGGTAAAACTCTGGTCTAGTGCTGTCATCCTTACTTTTACTTTACAGATGACAGAAGAGTTTTAGCAAAGGTCCTATTCTTATATGGTATACCTTGAATGGTATCATTTGGATGGACTTTTTCTTAAGTAGAGGCATTGGGAAAACACAGAATCAATTTGGGAAGTAAAATTCTCCTAGACTCTAGGTATGCTGATGATCCTATATGAAATTTTCAGAAAAAGAAATGAACTTTTGGAGGTTTTGCAAGTTCACTTTGCATGATTAGGTCTGAAAATAAACTATAAGAAGACTAAGTCAGTAAGACTAGGAATAAGTGGAAATGAAAAGGTTATATTGTGGACAAGTCGACAGCTTCACACGCCTAGGTCGTATCAGAGGCAACGCTATAGCAATGCCTATAGTATAGGTCATATGGCTCCAATGTTTCATTTTTTTTCCAGAGGCACTTCATATGGAAGAGTCGCTGCATAAACTTCGGAAGGGCCTCATTCGATTGAAAATCGGAAGTTCCAGTTTTCTTTTTAAGTCAAGTGATCGGAGGGCAACTAGCCCCCCCCACGCCCTTTGTTCCCAAATGTATCCGATAAAAAAAAAAAAATGTATCCGAAAAATAGTCATTTTTGTTAAAAATAGTTCAAATATCGTGTAACGAAAACTCTAGGGTCAACAGCCCCCCCCTTGGGCAGGCTTTTTAAGCTATACCTTGGGGACATATATGGTTCTTATGGAAGGGATGCTCGTATAAACTTTAAAGAGGGTTCATTTGATTGACAATTGAAAGTTATAGTTCACTTGTTAAGAGTCAAAAGCGATCCGAGGGCAGCTAACCCCCCTCCTCCTCCCACATCCCTTTTTCTCCAAACCCATCCAAAAAAAACTAAGATAACTATTTTGTTAAAAATATTCAAAGGTCAGATAAGAAAACTCCTGTGTCGACGCAAATCCCCAGGACCAAGGGACAGGCGTTGTAAGCTATGTGAAGGGGGCATGTGTGTTTCTTACGGAAGAGATGCCTGTGATAAACTTCAGAGAGGGCTCATTTGATTGGAAATTGAAAGTTCTATGTCAGTTTTGCAAGAATCAAAAGAGATCGGGGGACAACTAGCCCCCCCCCACCACCACCATGTCCCTTAACCCCAAATGAGTAGAAAGGGGGGCGCTACTCGTGACATGACCACGTGGTTTATGGTTTTCTAACTGAGAATGAAAAAACAGAATTTTTCTCACTTGAAAAAAACAGGAATTTTCTCACATTTATGGTTGTTTCTTGGACGGTTATGTGTCTTGGTCAATTTATTTGATGTTTTTCTCGGATGTCAACTGTAATTTATGTCTGTTTTATGGTTTTTGTCAGTGAGAATGAAAAAGCAAGAACTTTCTCATATTGATGGATGTTTTCTGGATTATTGAGTCTAACGGGGACAGAAATTGATTAATGTCTGACAGGTGATGTCAAGATTGATTGATTTGTCATGAAAAAGGAATGGGCGAAGTCTATTAATGTCTTTGATGTATTTCCAAAGAGAATTGTTTCCGAGCGAATGTTTATTTATGTCTTTGGAGTTCTTCCATGAAAATTGTTTCCGGGCGAATGTTTTGATCTTAGCGATGAAGACATTAACGCGGGAAAGGATTTCTCAGTAATTTCAAATGTGACAGCGCAGGGATGCCAAAAATAAAATGGACACGCAGAAATTACGTTTAGGGATTATTTGGGCGAAACCGTTTTAGACATTTTAGGGAATTATTTCGGTGAAACAGTTAGAGACATTTTAAAAGATGATTTTAGAAGATGTTTTAGAAGAGGATTAGAGGGTGAAACTCTGTGGTCGTTATAATACACAAGTTCCATTTGAACAGTGATGTGAGGTCCTCTACCCCAACCCCAAAAGGCCATCATACCCCACCCAACCCCGAAGCAAGTTCCCGGTCCTCAAAGGTCCCCCAGGCTCCCAAAGGGCCCCCCGGCGTCCCAAAGACCCCCTGAGCCCCCATTTGTTAATACTTTTTAAGGCTTTATTATATCTTTTCAGAACTAGTTTTTTTTCTTAATGTCCTTCCTAAACCCATTTTACATGTTGAAGTAGCCATCCTTTTCACACACAACTTTACTTTACGACTTTTTGCACACCCCAAGATCAAGCAATACTTTTCAAAAGACATTTCAGAGCAAGTTCCTTTCTTAATGTCCCTCCTAAACCTATTTTACAAGTTGAAGCATCCTTCCTTTTCACTCACAACTTTACTTTACAGCTTTTTGGATACTTCAACACCCAAGAAATACTTTTCAAAAGACATTTCAGAACAAGTTCCTTTCTTAATGTCCCTACTAAACCCATTTACATGTTGAAGTAGCCATCCTTTTCACTCACAACTTTACAGCTTTTTGGATACCTCAAAACCAAGAAATACTTTTCAAAAGACATTTCAGAGCAAGTTCCTTTCTTAATGTCTATCCTAAACCCATTTTACAAATTGAAGTACCCATCCTTTACACCCACAACTTTACTTTACAGCTTTTTGGATACCTCAACACCCAGAAATACTTTTGAAAGGACATTTCAGAGCAAGTTCCTTTCTTAATGTCCCTCCTAAACTCATTTTACAAGTTGAAGCATCCTTCCTTTTCACCACAAAATTACTTTACAGCTTTTTGGATACCTCAACACCAAGAAATACTTTTCAAAAGACATTTCAGAGCAAGTTCCTTTCTAAATGTCCCTTCTAAACCCATTTTACAAGTTGAAGCATCCATCCTTTTCACCCACAACTTTACTTTACAGCTTTTTGGATACCTCAACACCAAGAAATACTTTTTCAAAAGACATTTCAGAGCAAGTTCCTTTCTTAATGTCCCTCCTAAACCCATTTTCCAAGTTGAAGCTTCCTTCCATTTCACCCACAACTTTACTTTGCAGCTTTTTGGATACCTCAACACCAAGAAATACGTTTCAAAAGACATTTCAGAGCATGTTCCTTTCTTAATGTCCCTCCTAAACCCATTTTACAAGTTGAAGCATCCTTCCTTTTCACCCATAAATTTACTTTACAGCTTTTTGGATACCTCAACACCAAGAAATACTTTTCAAAAGACATTTCAGACCAAGTTCCTTTCTTAATGTCCCTTCTAAACCCATTTTACAAGTTGAAGCAACCTTCCTTTTCACCCACAACTTTACTTTACAGCTTTTTGGATACCTCAACACCAAGAAATACTTTTCAAAAGACATTTCAGAGCAAGTTCCTTTCTTTATGTCCCTCCTAAACCCCATTTTACAAGTTGAAGCATCCTTCCTTTTCACAAACAACTTTACTTTACAGCTTTTTGGATACCTCAAGATCAAGCAATACTTTTCAAAAAACATTTCAGGGCAAGTTCCTTTCTTAATGTCCCTCCTAAACCCATTTTACAAGTGGCAAAGCAGTAGTCTAAAGGTACGTTAAAAACTGCATAGTATGGTATCTTAGAAAAGGTAACTGAACTAATAATCTTGGAAATCAAGATTATGCTGTGATATTTTCGTTTAAACTTGTATTTACGCAAAGTTTTTTGGCTGTAAGTGGGTATTCCCGGATGACTTTAGCACGAGCAATTGGCAAAGTCATTTTTTTAGACTTACTATCCCATTTTATTCCAGATTTTCCAGGAGATATTTTATTGGAGCATGATAGCAACGTCAAGTAGTTGCAGTATATTTGTAGTGTTTGATGGAAGGCATTCAAGTTGAATGTTGTCTTCTCTGCAGACTTTCAACATTCTGGCGAAAAGTGGGAAAACAAATTGTCATCCAACAAAATATTCATCCTTGCTTTTTATTCTGGTGGGGCATTTGGCACCTCTTCTTGCAATGCATATATATTTTCCGGGGTTACCTATTAAGTCAGTCTTACCGTAATTGTAATTATTGGATAAAGGTACATCTCGAATAGTCACTGTTAAATTATCGTAGAACTACATTTCAGACGAGAAACAAAATCTTCTTTTTTTATTAGTTCGCTGTGGTTCTTAATCGAAGCTTTCTATGATGTTCTAGGATGGAGTTGACATTCTTTCTAGATATGATTCAACACAACTTATGAGATGAGATTCAGCTGGAAGGGATCAACAGGATAGCCCAACTCTGTAGATGTAAGCAAATGACAGACCATGGCTTATTCCTTTAGACTTAAGAGAGTGGTCCAAAAATACGTACCAGAGTGGTCCAGAACTGCAATTGCTATTATGATTTGATTTTACATCCACTAGTTCCTGATGCAATGAGAATGACCATAAATATGCATAATTATTATTGTTATTTATTTATTACCCGTCAAAAAAAATTACAAAAGACGGAGTATCATTAAAAACGAAAAAAAAATACACAAAAAAAATCACATCGAACAAATTACAAAGACGAGAAACAAAACTCAATTATACACTGCTCTGCAGGTATGTAAGAAATTTTACTTCTTAAACTCCCAAGTACTGAACAAACATAAGCAATATAAGCATCGTTGCATCAAGCCGCAATTGGTAAAAAGAAACCAAATAATCATCATTGAATTTGAAAAAAAAATATAAAGAGTAAATTATCATATCAAACAAGTCTAGATATGAGAAGAGACGGTAAAAAGACTAAAAATTACAAGTTACGGGGAAACAAAATTAAATGGACAGCGATTCACTGCCTTAGCAAACGGTACCAAGGTTGGGAAGAAACTTTCTCATTGGTCCGTTGAATTCGTTCAATTATAGCTGCCGTCGGGTCCGCAATGTTTAAATTTTTTAAATTTAATGACAGACCATAGCTTTAGATGCAAAGCCATGATGGAAGAAATGGGTTTAGATGCAAAGAAATGGAGAAGGGATAATGCGCTATGAAGTCGAGCCAGAATTAAACGGTTGAAACACATTTTAGATGAAACTACTCTACTGTAAGTAAAAGCCAGGTGTGTACAGAGATGATCAGTAAGAAGGGATCGGGTAGTTTGGAGATCCTTTCCAATTGTTAAACCAAGGTAAATATTTTTTGAACAGGGCTGGAGACAATTCTCCCATTCTCATTGACGAGATCTCTTCTTGGTGCCAGTTGATCAGAAGAATATCCGACCTCTGTGGGTTAAATTCAAGGCCAACGCGACTGTAATTGATTGTAGTGTGGAGAAGGTTGTTTCTGTACCTACGACTTTGCATGACAGACTTTTAATGACAGACCATAGCTTTAGATGCAAAGCCATGATGGAAGAAATGGGTTTAGATGCAAGAAATGGAGAAGGGATAATGCGCTATGAAGTCGAGCCAGAATTAAACGGTTGAAACACATTTTAGATGAAACTACTCTACTGTAAGTAAAAGCCAGGTGTGTACAGAGATGATCAGTAAGAAGGGATCGGGTAGTTTGGAGATCCTTTCCAATTGTTAAACCAAGGTAAATATTTTTTTTGAACAGGGCTGGAGACAATTCTCCCATTCTCATTGACGAGATCTCTTCTTGGTGCCAGTTGATCAGAAGAATATCCGACCTCTGTGGGTTAAATTCAAGGCCAACGCGACTGTAATTGATTGTAGTGGGAGAAGGTTGTTTCTGTACCTACGACTTTGCAGCTGGGGTCCAGAATAACCTCTATACACGAGCTATGCATGTTGTCTAGATAGTTAAACTTTATGGTTCAATAATACAACTATTAAAGGCACAAGGAGATGTGACTGACGCTTGTCGAACACCCTTTTCTAATGGGACAACAGGACTCCCCTGGCAGGACAACATCACGTCTGGTGTATATTCAGTTAGGGCTCGACCATGGCAAGGAATTAGGAGTTCTGCCTGTAGGTAATTGTACTTGTCTTTAATAGGTGATAGGAGGTCCTTCTGTACACCTTTATTTCAAGGCAAGAGTTATAAGTTATACTCTGGGAGTATATATAGTTCTTATGGAAGGTATGCTCGTATAAACTTCAGAGAGGGTTCATTCGATCTGACATTGAAAGTTCTAGTTAACTTTTTAAGCGTCAAAAGATATCGGTGGGTAACCAGCTTCCCCCTCCCATATGCTCTTTTTCCCAAATGCATCTAATAATAATTTTGAGATAGCTATTTTATTAAAAATAGTTCATAGATGATTTAACAAAAACTTTGGTGTCGACAACCCCCCCCCCCCCCCAGGGCCCGGGGCAAGCGTTGTAAGTTATGTCCTGGGGGCATATAGTTCTTATGGAAAGAATGCTCATATAAACTTCAAAGAGGGTTCATTCGATTGGAAATTAAAAGTTCTAGTTCACTTTTTAAGAGTCAAAAGAAATTGAAGGCACCTAGCCCCCTCCCCCATCCACGCCCTTTTTTCTTGAACCTATCTGATAACAGCTTTGAGATAGCCATTTTTTAAAGGTCAAAACCATATAACGAAAGCTCTGGGGTCGATACAGGGCCCGAGGGCAGGTGTTGTAAGTTATGTCATGGGGGAATATATAGTTCTTACGGAAGGCATGCTCACAAACGCTTCAGAGAGGGCTCATTTGAATGGAAATCGAAAGTTTTAGTTTGGCTTTTGAGAGTCAAAAGAGATTGGAGGGCAACTAACCCTCCCCCAAAGACCTTTTTTCCCAATGCATCCGATAAAAATTTTGAGATAGCCATTAAGTTTAAAATTGTTTAAAAGTCAGATAACAAAAACTCAGCAGTCGACACAATCACCCAGGGTCTGGGGGCAGGCGTTGTAAGTTATGTCTTGGGGAATATATAGTTCTAATGAAAGGGATGCTCGTAAAAACTTCAGAGAGGGCTCATTTGGTTGGAAATTGGAAATTTGAGTTCACTTTTTAATAGTCAAAGGAAATCTGAGGAAAACTAGCTCCCCACGCCTTCTTTTTCCAAACCCATATGATGAAAATTTTGAGATATACGATTTGTTAAAAAAATAGTTCAAAGATCGGATAAGAAAATCTCTGGTGTCAATACAGCCCTTCAGGGCCCGGGGAGGCCTTCTAAGCTATGCCCTAAAGGCATATATGGTTATTTTGAAAGGGATGCTCGTATAAACTTCATAGAGGACTTATTTGATTGGAAATCAAAACCTGTAGTTCTATTTTGAAGAGTCAAGAGTATCAAGGGCAACTAGCCCCCCCCACGCCTTTTTTCGCCAAAACCTTCCACTACAAATTTTGAGATAGCCAGTTTTTTTAAAATTGTTCAAAAATGAGATAACAAAATCTCCGGTGTCAACGCAACCCCCCAGGGTCCCCGGAGTAGTCGTTGTAAGTGTTGTCTGGGGCGTATATGGTTTTTATGAAAGGGATGCTCGTATAAAGTTCAGAGAGGGCTCATTTGATTGGAAATTGAAAGTTCTAGTTCAATTTCTAAGAGTCAAAAGATATCCAACGGCAACTAGCTCCGCACACACACCCTTTTTCCCCAAGGTTATGTGACAAATCTTTTAAAATAGTCTTTTCATTAAAATTAGTTCAAAGGACATATAAGAAAAACTCCTGTGTCGACGTTATCCCGCTAGGGCCTGGAGGCAGGCGTTATAAGTAATACTCTTGGGGCATATATGGTTTTTATGGAAGGGATGCTTGTACAAACTTCGGAGAGGGTTCATTTGATAGGAAGTTGAAAATTCTTGTTCACTTTTTAAGACTAAAAAGTGATCGTAAGAACACTAGCCCCCCCCCCCCCCGCGTCCTAAATGTATCAGATAAAAATTTTGAGATAGACATTTTTTGAAACTAGTTCGAAATTTTGTTAATAGAGACTCCAGTGTGGACACAGTCCTCCAGGGCACGGGGGGTAGGCTTTGTAAGTTATTCCCTGGGGGCATACATGGTTGTTATGGAAGTGTTGCTCGTATAAAGTTTATAGAGGGCTCATTTGATTGGAAATTGAAAATTGTAATTCAGTTTTTCAGAGTAAAAAGTGATCGGAAGGCAGCTAGCCTCCCCCGCACTCCATTTATTTTTTTCCCAGAGGTACTTCACATAGAAGGGGTCGTATAAACTTAAGCGGGTTCATTCGATTGGAAATTGAGAGTTTTAGTGCCCTTTTTAAGAGTCAAAGGTGATCCGAGGGCACCTAGGCCCCTTCCCCAAGCCGTTTTTTCCACAAATATATCTGATAGAAAATCTGAGGTAGCCATTGCATCAGATAAAATATTTGAGATAAGTGAAACTTTGTAAATCTTTAAACGAGTGAAACTTAAATTGAATATGCAAATCAAGCTTGAAACGAACAAAAATGACTACAATCAAGAGCTTAGGTATCGCCTCCTTCTCTCATTGTAAATTTCTAAAACCTACTGCGTGATTGGCGCTTTACTGAAAACCAATTTTATTACAAATATTGTCTTTTGTACTTAATATTGAGAATAAACATTAAAATTATAGTAGAATTTTGAACTGATCAGCTTTCGGCAATTAATATGATTATACATCAAATATTTAGTTCAATTTATTAGTTCTTTCTAAGTTGTTCAAGACGAATATAGTTTCACTACAAACAAGAGTTGAGGTACTGCCTCCTTCCTTAACTAAATAAAAACCAAAAGCCTACTGCATCATTGGCACTTCACTGAAAACGAATTTTCACATTCGGGGGTGATGGTGTGTAAATTTGAATTTCTGATAGCAGTGATTATTATATTCGTAAAGAGCAACGAGCAAAAAAGGCATCGAGTGGTTTGTTCACTTTATTTGTAAGCCAATAATATGAACTGCCAAAAATTTACCACCCCCCAAAGACATTAATGTTTTTTATAGGAGGAAAGTTAAAAGTTTCAAGAAATTTCAAAGGGTCGTTAAGACAGATCAAAATACACTAATTGGAAGTAGATAAAGAATTGGCTATCGAATTACTCTCAGAAATTTCCTCAAACTGAAAATACAAAAATGCTTAAACCTGCTGCCATACTTAAAATTAGGTTAAAATACATTCTTTACAATAGATACAAAATTGTTCTGGCCCACAAAATCCGATAAAGGTCAAATCAAAACAGTCCTGATGTCTCTGAGTACAGTAAAATGGTCCAGCCAGCCATTTTCGAAGCTTTTTTTTATCCACTCATTTTTTGTGTGAATAGATCACGCATGATTTATTAGAGGCATGCCCTTACATTGTCTATAGCAAAGGCCATGAGGCTTCAGTGTTTTATTATTATTATTATTATTAATTTAAAAAAACCTTGCATAAAAAGAAGTTTTCTAAGAAAAGTAAAGAGCCATATTGAACTCGGGTCCAACAGAAATTAATTCCTATTATAGTTAAATCTAAAAAAGACCAGAAATTACTGTTGAAGAATAAACGAAACCCCAGACGAACATAAATTAAAATTAACTATCTTACAAACATAAAAACAGGGGAGTCTTGGATAGAAAGAGAAGCTACATTGGGGTGTAACATATATCCTAAAATGGTATCTTAAATACCATCTAGCACTTGGTCGCCATCAACTACATTTTCTGACCAATCAGAATAGACACTTTCAGAACTTAATGAGCTCACATTCATTCACTAGGTAAATTTTCACTAATATAGGAATCAGCAGATTTTGTAGATTTGAATTTTCACAAATGAAAAGCATTGTCAGATTCATAAGAATAAGTTTCCGCTAATTCTTTTCCGTTTCACGGTTTTTTCCATTTTTTCATTGGCAAAATTGTTCATACAAATATTCCCAGACATTCTAATTTAATATTGCTTGTAGCAACTGAAAGAAAATTTGCAGTAAACACGGGTTTCCAGGTATAAATAGTCCTAGGATGGATCTAGAAGGCTAAATATTTTTTCACTTTGGTGTTCTTGGTACTTTAAGATACGCTCTTTTGATAATCTAAATGCACATAGTGACCTTTGTAAGTTGGATTTTGCCACAAATATTCTCTCAAATTTTTACCTTCATAGACTTAGCCTTAATAATATTAGTTTCACGGCAGTTTCAGTAATGTTAGAAGTTGTTGTAGTGTTCGTTTTGTATATGTAGAGATAGCAGCAGTAGTAGTCATAGCACTGATAGCGGTAGTAGCATGAACATCATTCCAGAAGTTTTGTTAAACATCGATTTCATGATGTTAAAGCCCTCAGGGCAAACTTCAGAAAGGGCTCATTCGATTGAAATTTAAATGGTCTGTACCCTTTTTAACAGTCGAAAGTGATTCTAAGGCAACTGACACGCCTTCGACGCCCACCACTTCCCCAAACACATCCAATCAAAATTTTGATATAGCCATTTTGTTCAACATAGTTTAAAGTTCTGGAAATTGTACGTTTGAGCAGGACACGCCCTCCGAAGTCTTCTGGGGCAAGGGTGATAATTTATGCCCTGGGGGCATATATGGTTCTTATGGAAGGAATGCTCGTATAAACTTCAAAGAGGGCTCATTTGACTGGAAATTGAAAGTTCTAGTTCACTTTTTATGCGTCAAAAGATATTGGAGGGTAATCAGCTTCCCCCTTCCCCAAACCTTTTTTCCCAAATGCATCCAATAAAAATTTTAAGATAGCTTTTCTGTTAAAATAATTCAAAGATCATGTAACAAAAATTTCAGTTTCGACACAACCCCTCCAGGGCCCGGGCAAGGTGTTGTAAGTTATGCCCTGGGGGCATATATGGGTCTTATGGAAGGGATGCTCGTATTAACTTCTAAGAGGGATCATTTGATTGGAAATTGAAAGTTCTTGTTCACTTTTGAAGAGTCAAAAGAGATTTAAGGGCACCTAGCCCCCCCCCCTCCATACCCTTTTTTCCTCAAACCCATCAGATAAGAACTTTGAGATAACTTGTTTTAATAGTTCAAAGACCATATAACGAAAACTCAGGAGTCAAACACTGCCCCCCAGGACCCGAGGGTAGGTGTTTTAAGTTATGCCCTGGGGGAATATATGGTTCTTATTGAAGGGATGCTCGCAAAAAATTCAAAGATGGCTTTTTTGATTGGAAATTGAAAGTTCTTGTTGGGTCTTTCAGAGTCAAAAGAGATTGGAGGGCAACTAGCCCCCCCACGCCCCTTTTTCCCCAAATGTATATAAAAAAAATTAGCCGTTAAGTTAAAAATTGAATTAGCCGTTAAGTCAAAAACTGCTCAAAAGTCAGATAACAAAACTCAGGTTTCATCACAACCCCCCAGGGCCTGGGGGCAGGCGCCGTAAGTTCTTCCCTGGGGCATTTATTGTTCGTATGAAGGGATGCTTGTATAAACATCAGAGACGGCTCATTTGATTGGATATTGAAAGTTCGAGCATACTTTTTAATAGTCAAAAGAGATCTGAGAGCAGCTACCCCCCCCTCCTTCTTCATCAAAACCCATCTGATGAAAATTTTGAGATAGACATTTTGTTAAAATAGTTCAAAGGTCGTATAATAAAAAATCCGGTGTCAATAAAATCCCCCAAGGCACAGGAAAGACGTTCTAAGTTATGCCCTAAGGGTATATATGGTTCTTATGAAAAGGATGCTCGTATAAACTTCATAGAGGGCTCATTTGCTTGGAAGAGAGTTAGCCTGCCCCCACGCTCTTTTTTTCCCAAACCCGTCAGCTACAAATTTTGAGATAGCCAGTATTTTTGGAAATTGTTCAAAAATTAGATGACAAAAACTCCCCCTTGAGCCCAGAGGATAGGCGTTATAAGTGTTGGCCTGGGGGAGTATATTGTTATTATGACAGGGATGCTCGTAAAAACTTCAGAGGGGGCTCATTTAATCGGAAATTAAAAGTTCTAGTTCAATTTTTAAGAGTCAAAAGTTATCCGAGGGCAACTAGCCCCCCCAACCCCTTCAAACACCCTTTTTCCCCAGGCCCATCCAATAACTTTTATAATAGCCTTTTCGTTAAAAATAGTTCAAAGGTCAGATAAGAAAAATTCCTGCGTCGGTGGAACCCGCCAGAGCCCGAAGGCAGGCCCTATGAGTGTTGCTCAAGAGGCGTATACAGTTCTTATGGAAGGGATGCTCGCATAAACTTCGGAGAGGGCTCATCTGATTGGAAATTTAAATTTTTGTTCACTTTTTAAGAGTCAAATAAATCAGAGGGCAACTAGCCCCCCCCCTCCTCCACACCCTAAATGTATCAGATAAAAATTTTGAGATGGGCATTTTGTTAAGAATAGTTAAAAGTTCTGATAACAATAAACTCCGGCGTCGACACAGCCCCAGGGCCAGGGAGTAGGCATTGTAAGTTATGCCCTGGGGGCATATATGGTTGTTATGGAAGGGATGCTCGTATAAAATTCTAGAGGGATCATTTGATTGGATATTGAAAGTTGTAATTCACTTTTTAAGTGTCAAAAGTGATTAGAGGGCAGCTAGCCTCCCCCACTCTCCATTTATTTTTTCCCACGGGCACTTCATATAGAAGGGATCGTCGTATAAACTTCAAAGGGGGCTCATTCGATTGGAAATCGAGAGTTCTAGTGCTCTTTTTTAGAGTAAAAAGTGATCAGAAGGCAACTGACCCCCCCCCCCCCAAGCCCTTTTTTCCCAAATACATCTGATAAAAGAATTTGAGTTAGCCATTTTCTTAAAATAGTTCAAAGATCATATAACAAAAAACTCCTTTACATATGTTCATTTCGTTAAAAATAGTTCAAAGGTAAAATAAGAGAAACTCCTGTGTCGACCCCCCCCCCCAGGGCCAGAGAAGGCGTTGTAAATATCGCTCTGGGGACATATATGGTTTTTATGGAAGGTATGCTCTTGTAAACTTAAGAGAGGGTTCATTTGAATGGAAATTAAAAGTTTTAGTTCATTTTCTCAGAGTGAAAAAAGATCGGAGGGCAACTAGCCCCTCCAGCGCTCCACACCTTTGGGTGTATCGGATAGATAAACCCATCCGATAAGAATTTAAGCTGGCCATTTTGTTAAAAACAGTTCAACCATCAGATATTAAAACTCAGGGTCGACACAACCCCCCAGGGCCCGGGGGGAATGTGTTGTAATTTAAACTTCAGAAAGGGCTCATTTGATTGAAAATAGAAAGTTCTAGTTCACTTTTAGAGTAAAAAGAGACCGAAGCTTAATCTAGTCCCCCCGTGCCCTTTTTCCCCAAACCCTTCCGATAGAAATTTTGAGATAGCAGTTTTGTTAAAAAGAGTTCAAAGATGAGATAATAAAAACTCCGGTGTGACACAAACCCATTTTTTACTTTTATATTGTTACTTTGATATCAGTTTTGATACTTTGATGAATATTTGATTTTTGTTTACGTTTCATTTTGAAATAAGGAATTTTAAAAACTTGAAATTTTTTGCTATAAAAAATGGACGAAAATTAATTAAAAAAAAAAACTTTCTGCTTGAAACGGAACAAAAATCACCACTAACAAGAGTTTGGGTATGGCCTCCTTCTCTCACTGTAAAAGTCTAAAACCTACTGCGTCATTGGCACTTTACTGAAAACTATATGCGTCGTAAACATTCTTGGAAAGTATAAACAACATCAAATTGAATATTTGATGTATAGGGACATTAATTATTGAAAGATCCATCAGTTCAAGAATTTATTTCACTGTAATTGTATTTTTATTTTTCATGCTGTAAGAAACTGGAAAAGAAAATTTTTGTAATGTAATCCGTTTTCAATGACGCAGTAGGCTTTTGGTTTTTATTTACAGTTAGGAAAGAAGGCAGTATCCAAACCCCTGTTTGTAGTGAAACTATATTCGTCTTTAACAACTTTAAAAAGAGCTAATAAATAAAACTGAATATTTGATGTGTGATGATATGAATTGCTGAAAGCTCATAAGTTTAAAATGTTACTATAATTTTAATGTTTATTTTCAACATTAAGTATAAAAGTAAATATTTGTCATAAAATTGGTTTTCAGTAAAGCGCCATTGACGCAATAGGCTTTAGACTTTTACAGTGAGAGAAGGATGTCATACCCAAACTCTTTTTATGGTGAATTTTGTTCATTTCTAGCTTGATTTGCATAATCAATTTAAGTTTCACTCGTTTTAAGATTTCGTTATTAATTTGCATTAATATCTATTGTATGTTTGTTTGCATTGGTTGTTTATTTAATTTCAGTTTGTTTTAAGTTTCATTTGTACTTCAATAGGAAAATATTTTTTTCGTCTTAAGCTTGATTTTCATATTCAATCTAAGCATTACTCGCTTTGAGATCTATTTATTCATTTACATTATTATTTGTTGTATATTTTTGCTATAAATAATTTCTAAGACCACACTGGCTAATCATGATAAAACGAAACACTAGTAAAAAAAGGAAACATATGAACTAAAATGCAAATATTTCGGTCAAGACCCCCGCTTGACCATCCTCAGTGCAGGATAATAACATCAAAATTACTAATAAAACTCCATGGATAATATAAAAAAAAAAAAAAAATTCAAACCTTGAAACGAAACGCAACTAAAATTGAAGACCCTCTCCATGTAACGGTGAAAGGGTCACTGAATGATAAAATACAGTACTGAATGGGAATTCAATTTTTTAATTTATACAGAGCATTTTTAAAAGCTAAACGCTTTCCAGGTAAAACATCATCAGAGATTAGGTTAGGTTGCAAAATGTGATTTTTTTTAATATTTAAGTAAAAACGATCAGAATTAATTAGTTCATTATAAATGGGGCTTAAATAAGTTTCTCCCGTGTCTCTATTGAGAGCAACCTTTCGGTGAATGTACTTTTTCATCTCAACTGCCTCCCTGAAAACTTGGATGAGACCTTTAACAGGGGCAATAATGCTGAAAACTTGGATGAGACCTTTAACAGTATAATCCTCGTTTTTCTCTTTTTTTACTATTGTTTCGTTTTATATATTTTTGCTATGATTGTTTATTTAATATCTGATCGTTTTGGGTTTCATTTATTCTTTAATAGTAATTTCTGGTCGTTTTGATTTTGAATTTTAAAAGGTATTTGTATCTACTGAACTTAAGTTTAAAATGGCCTTTACTTTTCTTTGAAAAACTTATTTTTCGGATTTTAATTTTTTTATTAATTACTGGAAGGGGCCAAGTCGTACCAAATGCTACACAATTTGGATTTACAAGGAATGATTTTTTGCATGGCAAAAAAATCGCTATCCTGGTGCTGTTTTGCGAGTACTTTATGGTTTGGAGATAATACTAAAATGACTTCAGAATATCCATTTTCTCAAGCATGCTTTTCCATTAATAGAGGCCATTTTATGTTGTTTGCGTGAATGCTTTTTGCGTATTTTCTCAATGGATTGAAAGAAAAAGCCTTCAGTCAACTATTCATAGCTACTTGCTCTCACCTGAGTATCGATAAAGTTCAAATAGGGATAAAATCCTTTTAATAGACAGTGTTCCACAAACAGTGGTAGAAATTCACAAAAAAATACCAGATATTTCGGTGACATATGCTGTAACAGTCATCAGTAGTAAAACTGTTTACAAAATTTAGGGCTTAAAGAACTGTGAGGTAAGGTGGTTTTGCTGGTATTCAAGTGGAGGTAGTGGTAGATGCCTTTATTCTCCCTTTATAGGGGAGATAAACTATAGCCCTAAGGTAATTAAACTTTGGTAGCGTGCCTTAGGCTATGACCGAATTAATGAGGCGTACCAACTGGGTATGTTCGAGGGACTAAAGGTAGATTGTAGAAAGGTTGGCTATAATACAATACTTTTATTCAATAACAGATAATAATACCAGATATATATTTCCTACTGGGACTGGATGTCCCAAGTAGACCACAAGTCTCGGGAAACTAAAATAATATTTAATAGGATACTTAGACACTTACAATGATCTGACAAGATTCCAAGGTATTTCTAAAAACAACGGACCAGAGGTCAGTCCGGCATAATGTTAGTATCAGTCTCTCTCTTCCCATAAAATGTATCTTTTATACATTTTTATCAACCACACCTTCCTTTACCCAACCAACGCAACAGCTAGGAAGTGGTGATTTCTCAATTTCCCGTTAAGCAGAAACTTGGCAGGATATATTCCTTATCTTAATAAAAAGTTGTATTTCTAAACTTTGTATTTGCGTCTTAATATATTTTTACTAAATTCATAATTAACTAAATTAGAAAGCTTTACCATAATACTCCCCATTTAAAGAAGAATTATCCCAATTCTCAATATTCTACATTTAAAACAACTTAATTTTGTTTACAGCTATTATGCTGCCATCTTTGGGTCATTATGTGCATATACCCTCAATGGGTTTCCTTAGGGTCATGTTTCTGGTCCAATATAGGCCATGTTCTTTTTTGTCGAAGGACTTCAATTTGAAATTCATCCTTGTTTCTTTTTTTCTCTGTCTCTAGGAATGAAAATACTCTTTTTACCCTTCTTCATATGCATCTTCTGTTTTAACTTGACCCCAAGTGGCTTAAGCATTTTATTAGTGGTTCTACTTAAATTAGATTTCAAGCTATTAGAAAACTTTATGAATTATTTGAGTTTAAATTTAATTCCCTTAATAATTTAATCTATCTGTGTGATGTGGTTGATATACCGTTTATTTTTTCGTTTTAGAAATGCCTTGGATAAATTACACATAATATTTTTGGTTTTTAAATTTTCACACATTTTTTCCAGCACAAAGAATTTTCACATATTTCAATAATATAAGCCATTTGGGATATGTAGCACATTCTCTAGGCCTAAATTAAGTTCTGATTTTGTCTCACTTTCTGATGGACTTGTAGTAAAGTCTGTAATACTGCTATAGTTTCCAAAATATCAGTTGATCAGGTATGGTTTGGTTTCTGATGGTATGAGATGTTAGTATCAGGATACATTGGAAGTGGCTTCAAAATTTGTTACTTTCAAAAATGTGTCAAAAAATGATTGAAAAAAAATGGATCCGAAAGGATGCTACGAAAAATTTGATTTCAAAAAAAAGCTAAGGCTGTATCTAAAATAAATATTCACATTAGAATACACATTAAGCATAATTTGTTACCTATATATAGTAAAAACGAAACACTCAAAATTTGTATATATCACTGAATTCTTTTTTTTCTTTAAATGAAAGTTGATTATTTTTAATTACTTTCTCCTCTTTTTACTTTTAATATAGGATTATTAATCACTTAAAAAAAAATTTTTTTTTCACAATAGAAATATTTATACGTTGACTCAAAGTCAAACATTTACATATAACATTAAATCACTAGTTACTACTTAAAGTTAATAAAAACATAGTATATATATATATATATATATAATATATATATATATATATCTATATATATATATATATATATATATATATATATATATATATATATATATATATATATATATATAATATATATATATATATATATATATATATATATATATATATATATATATATATATATATATATATATATATATATATATATATATATATATATATAATATATATATATATATATAATATATATATATATATATATATATATATATATATATATATATATATATATATATATATATATATATATATATATATATATATATATCATATATATATATATATATATATATATATATATATATATATATATATATATATATATATATATATATATATATATATATATATATATATATATATATATATATATATATATATATATATATATACAAGCATTGTGTAATAACCTACACAATTATGTTAAGTAACAAAAACTTTTATCTAAAAATATATTTGGTTAAAGTTTTAGAAATTACTTTAAAGCATCAAGCATTTTTTTTAAGTCAATTTTTCGCAAAGCAACACTAAAAAGTGGCTTAACTCTTTTTTTGATTAGTAAACACTCGAATTACTAATTCATTTATAATAAAAAGTATTATTGCTGACACAGTAATAAATTTGCCCAATTAACTATCATAGATTTCTCATTTACTTTCATATTTATGAAATCATAGTGCCAACCGAATTGTCTGCGGTTGTAGATAACCATTTTTTTTTATATTTAGTTTCCTTGCAATAGATTATGGTTTTATGCAGACAGGGTTTCTTATATCCTTTCCCCCGAGGGTTTGATGTTTCATAGAATACCAATATTTAAAACCACATATAATCAATCCCAGAACCACGATAGTAGTTATGAAATATCCCCAAGTATAGGCTAATAAGCCTTTATAGTAAGTGGTTCTTTCTATTTCTGTTTGGAAAATGGGCTAATTTATGTCCAGATTTTCGATGGTTGTAAAAAATCTTAGTGTTTCTACCTTTTATTTTTTCCGGTATGGAGATATCAATTAATTTCTTTATCATCTTTTGTACTTTCTTAATTTTTTCATTATCTTGTTCCAAATTTGTTGCTTTAAAAAGATTTTTGTTGGGTATTGGTTTTATACTCCATTTGTCCATATTTATCTCCGTAATTTTCACAATTGGAGATGATATAATTGTCTCTCTTGTCATTAAACGACAGGATGGGGGAATATTAATCAGGCCCATCCCTTCTATTCGTATATCTCTTGTATTCTTCAACCCTGAAGAATTTTTGCATCTCAACTGCGCCATATAGGGTTGTGGAACGCTGAATATGAAATCATTTTCACTTATTTTTTTCTATAGTTCAAGATTAATTTCGCTTGCTATATCAACATCACATTCTTTTGGTAGGGGATTTGAGTGATCTATCTCCTCCCAAAGTTTAATAGCACAGATTTTTCTTGCGCCTAGATGTGATATAGTTCATAAGTTGCAAAAGGGTAGTTTATCGTTTTGACATTTAATTATTTCCTGTTGCTCTTGTATCCTATATTTTAAGTTGGAAATGGCTATATATGGGGGCAAATTATTTATCCTAATCCAGCTTGTGGTGTTCGTCTACCTTGTAGGGAAAGTATTTATTTGGAACAGTGCGTATTCTTCATTTTTAACTAGGGGTACCTTTAAAAATATCCATAACTCCCCTTGCTTAATTTGCAAATAGTTTTCCCGCATGCTATAAAAGTATAGAATTTTCTCGAAATTTGGTTCTAGTCCTAGTCTCAAATGATAAGGCAAATGACTTTCTATGGTTTTGAGTACTTTTTATTAATTTACCTGGGTTTAGAAGTCGTGCTGGTAATTTTTTGTCAAAAGGGCTAGAAACTCTAACTCCAATTAATTAAATTCATCAGATATTTCCATGATGGCACTAGATAATAACTGTAGAGCCATCTCAAGATTTATATCTTCTATTATTTCACTTTGATTTCCTGTTATTCGTTTTAGAGTTATGAATACTGCATTGGTTCCCCAAACCCGTCAGCTACAAATTTTGAGATAGCCAGTATTTTGGAAATTGTTCAAAAATTAGATGACAAAAACTCCCCCTAAAGCCCAGAGGATAGGCGTTATAAGTGTTGGCCTGGGGGCGTATATGGTTATTATGAAAGGGATGCTCGTATAAACTTCAGAAGGGGCTCATTTGATTGGAAATTGAAAGTTTTAGTTCAATTTTTAAGAGTCAAAAGATATCCGAGGGCAACTAGCCCCCCCCTTTCCACACACCCTTTTTACCCAAGCCCATCCGGTAACATTTTTATAATAGCCTTTTTTTTAAAAATAGTTCAAAGGTCAGATAAGAAAAATTCCTGCGTCGACAGAACCCGCCAGAGTCCGGAGGCAGGCCCTATGAGTGTTGCTCAAGCGGCATATACAGTTCTTATGGAAGGGATGCTCGCCTAAACTTCGGAGAGGGCTCATTTGATTGGAAATTTAAAGTTTTGTTCACTTTTTAAGAGTCAAATAAATCAGAGGGCAACTAGCCCCCCCCCCCCTCCTCCACGCCCTAAATGTATCAGATAAAAATTTTGAGATAGGGATTTTGTTAAGATAGTTAAAAGTTCTGATAACAATAAACTCCGGCGTCGACACAACCCCAGGGCCAGGGGGTAGGTGTTGTAAGTTATGCCCTGGGGGTATATATGGTTGTTATGAAAGGGATGCTCGTATAAAATTTCTAGAGGGATCATTTGATTGGATATTGAAAGTTGTAATTCACTTTTTAAGAGTCTAAAGGGATTGAAGGGGCAGCTAGCCTCCCCCCACACTCCATTTATTTTTTTCCCAGGGGCACTTCATATAGAAGGGATCGTCGTATAAACTTCAAAGAGGGCTCATTCAATTGGAAATGAGAGTTCTAGTGCTCGTTTTAAGAGCAAAAATGGATCAGAAGGCAACTGACCCCCCCAAGCCCTTTTTTCCAAATACATCTGATAAAAAATTTTGAGTTAGCCATTTTGTTAAAAATAGTTCAAAGATCATATAACAAAAACTCCTTTACATATGTTCATTTCGTTAAAAATAGTTCAAAGGTCAAATAAGAGAAACTCCTGTATCGACCCCCCCCCCCCCCCCAAGGCCAGGGAAGGCGTTGTTAGTATCGCTTTGGGGACATATATGGTTTTTATGGAAGGTATGTTCTTATAGACTTAAGAGAGGGTTCATTTGAATGGAAATTAAAAGTTTTAGTTCATTTTCTCAGAGTGAAAAAAGATCGGAGGGCAACTAGCCCCTCCAGCGCTCCACATCTTTGGGTGTATCGGATGGATAAACCCATTCGATAAAAATTTAAGTTGACCATTTTGTTAAAAATAGTTCAACCATTGGATATTAAAACTCCAGGTTCGACACAACCCCCAGGGCTCAAGGGGCAGGTGTTGTAAGTTATACTCTGGGGATATATATGGTCCTTATAGAAGAGATACTCGTATAAACTTCAGAAAGGGCTCATTTGATTGAAAATAGAAAGTTCTAGTTCACTTTTAAAGAGTCAAAAGAGACCGAAGCTTAATCTAGTCCCCTCGTGCCCTTTTTCCCCTAACCCTTCTGATAAAAATTTTGAGATATCAGTTTTGTTAAAAAGAGTTCAAAGATCAGATAATAAAAACTCCGATGTTGACACAACCCATTTTTCATTTTGAAATTATTACTTTGATATCAGTTTTGATACTTTGATGAAGATTTGATTTTTGTTTGAGTTTCATTTTGAAATAAGGAATTTTTTAAACTTGAAATTTTTTGCTATAAAAAATGAACGAAAATTAATTTAAAAAAAAACTTTCCGCTTGAAACGGAACAAAATCACCTCTAACAAGAGTTTGGGTATGGCCTAATGTATAGTGATATTAATTATTGAAAGATCCATCAGTTCAAAAATTTATTTAAATGTAATTGTATTTTTATTTTCAATGCTGTAAGAACAGGAAAAGAAAATTTTTGTAATGTTATCCGTTTTCAGTTAAGCACCAATGACGCAGTAGGCTTTTGGTTTTTATTTACAGTTAGGAAAGGAGGCAGTATCCAAACACCTGTTTGTGGTGAGACTATATTCGTCTTTAACAGCTTTAAAAAGAGCTAATAAATTAAAATTAATATTTGATGTATGGTGATATTAATTGCTGAAAGCTCATAAGTTTAAAATGCTACTATAATTTTAATGTTTATTTTCAACATTAAGTATAAAAGAAAAATATTTGTCATAAAATTGATTTTCAGTAAAGCGCCAGTGACGCAATAGGCTTTAGACTTTTACAGTGAGAGAAGAAGGTCATACCCAAACTCTTTTTTATGGTGATTTTTGTTCATTTCAAGCTTGATTTGCATAATCAATTTAAGTTTCACTCGTTTTAAGATTTCGTTATTAATTTACATTAATATCTATTGTATGTTTGTTTGCATTGGTTGTTTATTTAATTTCAGTTATAGATAGATAGATAATTTAATACGAAATATCACAAAACGGATAAATAGTCGCATTTACAAAAAAGTTATGAAAACTATTTGTTGTAATTTTCAGTGAAGTATTGTCGGAATGAATTTTTGTAGCGTTTCGTGGCACTTGGATTGCTTGGTTGTAGTTGGTTTGTGTGGCGGGTCTTTGGTCGGTTATCTTGTCTGATATCAGGTGGGAGAAGGTCGCGGTGTTTGGGGGAAGTCAAGATGGACTGGCCAAAGCTCATGAGGAGCTCGTGTCTTCTTTGTTCAAGTGTTGTGAGTTCTAGCTTCGCCAGACATTCCTCATAGGGCAATTGGCTGTCTCCTAGAATGATGCGCAAGGCTCTCTTTTGAATTGTTTCGAGCTTATTGCTCTGCTCTTTTGTGAGACCAGGATGCCAGACAGGGCAGGCATATTCTAGGATCGGTCGCATGTGGCTCCTATAGTAGGTGACCAGGGCATTTTTGCTGAGTTGAAAGCGACGTAGCTTTGTCAGTGACCTAAGCAGAGGCATAGCCTGGGACAGCAAGTGATTTAAGTGGTCATCCCAAGTCAGTTTATCATTGAAGATAACACCCAGGATCTTCATTTTGTGAACTGCCGGTATGCCGACGTCAGGCAAGGCCGGTACGCTGTGCTTTAAGAAGGAAATTCTCATTATTGCCGACTTGGTCCTGTTGATGCTGAGTTTTCTTTCTAGGTAGTCCCGTTCGAGCTTCACGACCATTTCTTCTAGGTTAAGGATTTCACACAGTCTTTGTAGCAGCATCATTGTTAGGTCGTCTGCGAACTTCGCTCTGTCTCTGTGCCATTTAGCTATCGTGTTGCAAAGCAACAGGAAAAGGGTCGGACCTATTTTTGTTCCTTGAGGAATTCCACATGTAAGGTCTGTAGAGTCTGGACAGTTCGCCTTTGTACCTTGTTTTTTGCTTCCGTTTTGAAAGGAAGCTTTCTACTATCTTTCTCAGGAATTCGTGAAAATTGGTCATGGACTGTAGAATCTCCTCGTGGCTAGACGTATCGAACGCTTTCCTGACGTCCCCTTGAAGGAGGTCGACAAATGCCTCGTCAACTTCTAGGTGACTTAGGATAGTCTCGACGATCTGGATAAGGTAGTGACTTGTACTGCACCCTCTTTGGAAGCCATACTGCCGGAGTCTATTACTTCGCTGAGTTCCTCCAGAAGCCATCTGTTTATGAAAGTTTCGAATACTTTCGAGAGTAGCGGCGTGAGTGAGATCGGTCGGAGGTCTCCAAGTTCTTTGGGGTTTGTGACTTTGGGAACAGGGATTACGACTGCCTCCTTGAGTGGCTCAGGAAACGTCCCTGTTATCAGTGACTGGTTGATGATGGCAGCTATAGGCTCTGATAGGTAAGGAGCGTTTTCTTTGAACAAAATTGGCGGTGGATCCGCTGGGTGAGTGGCTTTCCGCGCAGGAATCTTTTCTAGGACCTTGCACACTTCAATAGGCAGAACGACTGGAATCTCAGATATCTTGGCGCTGAATGCACTCGTTTCGGCTGGAGGGTTGGATCTGCAGATTTTGGCAAACCACTCATTGAGATCATTTGCAGTGACCTGTTCACCTTTATCATTTTGTATGTGAAAGGTCGTCGGGCGCTGGGGGCTTATTAAATCTCTAACTGTCTTGTGGAATGAGCCCGATTTTGTATGTGAGATAAATCTCTAACTGTCTTGTGGAAGAGCGGGAGTCGGAGTTTACTGTTTTAGAGAGCTTTTCCCCATATGCTTTCTCAGCTTTCCTACATTCGTACACCACGGTGTTCCTCATTTTTTTCCAGCGCTCTCTGTTGCCTGAGGCGTGCAGTTTATTACGCTTCCTGATGAGTTTCTTGATCTCTTGTGTGACCCATGGTTTGTCCGTAGAAGAGCGCGTTTGACACGTTTCTCTGGGAAGCATGAGTGGTAAGCGCTGGTTATCTCGGAATTTAAGAGTTCAACCATCTGGTTAACGTCAGATAATC
The DNA here is from genome assembly GCA_027921565.1 of Artemia sinica. Classification (NCBI taxonomy): domain Eukaryota; kingdom Metazoa; phylum Arthropoda; class Branchiopoda; order Anostraca; family Artemiidae; genus Artemia; species Artemia sinica. Next base: position 12,445,463 of record CM051261.1, read on the forward strand.
TGTACAGTTGGGACCAGTTTTTATTTACGCACCATTTAGAGAATTCTTCTTTTCCTGGTGTAGTCAGAGGTCGGCAGACGAATGTTTCCTTGGTAGCCGTTGGCTTGGTTCCTTTGGGCTTCCACAGTACAGAGAAATGTGCGCTCCTTCCGAGGCTGGGGCTCGATTCGGGATCGTGGTAGAATTCTCCCACATCTGTGAAGATGAGGTCGATAGTTGATTTTTCCGTAGTAAGAATTTTTACTACCTGCTTCAGATCAAGAGATTGACTGATCCAGCGCCTGTCCAGATCATTAAAGTCGCCAAGCAATACTATACCGCTATTAGGATACATGCATCGAATATCGTCGATAGACTTTTGGAGGTGGTTGATTAGGGTTTTGCGGTAAGCGGCTCGCGGTGGAAAATAGAGGACTCCGAAAGTTATTGACGAAAACGCTCTTGGCAGTACTTTGGGTTTGATTTTCACCCAGAGCAGCTCATAGGTATCTGTGTGTTCAGCGAATGTCAAAACTTCGTGTTCGATATCTGCATTTATGTAAACACCCACTCCACCGCCATGTGTTATAACGTTGCCATCTTTATCCTTGCGATTTTTTGTGTAAAGGTCATAGCCTGGAATACTAGCAGTCGATGGGGTAGCGGACCAAGTTTCTGTGACACAGCATACCTCAACCCTCTCACATTTCAGTCGAACGCTAAGTTCTGTGATTTTGTTGCAGAGTGACTGGGCGTTAACAAGCATGACTCTTGGGAGGTCAAAAGGGTTGCTTTGCTGAGTTTTAGGAGGTCGAGTTGGTATTCTGGTCTTTTGTTGCTATTGTTGCCCTTGACCTGAGGAGGCTTCCTCATTCCGGTTATGGGCAGAGCTTACGGCTCTCTTGAGCCTTCTTTTCTCGGCCTGAGACTGGAGCTGGAGTGGGGTGAGATCAGGGCCTATGTAGATTTCGCGGCGGGTGAAGGCGTCATCAGAGGTTCTCAGGTTCCGAGCGTTTTTCAGGATGTTATTTCGTTTCACAAAGGTTGAAGTGTCTTCTCTGAGCTTGACGAGTAGTTTTCTTGGTCTGCCGTTGTCGCTTGGTCTTCCAAGGCGCCTAGTCTCAACTATATCCCCCGTTTCCAGGGTAGCTCCCAAATCGTTGGTTCGGCAAAGGCCAAGAGCTATCTGTGCGTCTGGAGTTTCAGACTCTGGGACCCCTGATATAACTAGATTGAATCGCTTTGCTTCTCGCAGCTGTTTTTCTTTTTCTGCTCGTAGGAGGGTTTCAACAGTAGTGTTTGCGGAAGGCGCTGGGCTGGGTGTATTTTGTCTAGAGTCTGTGGTTCCATGTTGTGCTACACGGGAGTACAGTGCTTGATCGCCTGGGAATGGATTTTGATTTCGCTGTTCAGGTATTCTGCAATCCGTTAGGAGTCTGACTTGCAGTTGCAGTTGAGCTACCTTTCGCTTGGAGCAGGACGAACACTCGTATCTGAAGAGGCTTAACTGTGGGTCATGGAGTTTTATCGCCAGGACAATATCGGAGTGGATCCCGCGGCAGGAGGCATGCTCCCACTCATTGCAGAAAAAACAGCAAAAGGATGTACTGGCTTCGGCCTGGGTATGACAATAGTTGCAAGTTTCGCTGTGTGACTCAGTTCCGTTAGGAGTAGCATTTGGGGCAGAGGCCGTAGGAAGGGGTGCATTGAGAGTTCCTCGAACTTGCGTGGGCCTACTTTCCCTGATAATCAGGGGTTCGTCGTTGACTGGAGGCGGGGTTTGGTCCGAAGACGGGGCGTTGCAGTTTTCTCCTCTGGCTTTTGGATTCCCTAGGTTTTGTTGTTTTTGGCTGTTCGGTGTTCCCACTGCTGCTGTTTTGGGTGTGTTGGTAGCTTCCTTGCATCGATTACATTGCCACTTTCCAAACGATTTTTCTGCTTCTTTGCTGTACGTGCCTGATACACAGGGAAAGTGAAACCATTTCGTGCAGGTACGGCATTGGAGTCCGCCCTGAGCTCGTGTTACGTTCTTTTGCATCTGGGACAAGGGTCACCAGCCATTTACTGACAGTATTTTTGTCAGATGTACAAGGAATGAATGCTCGGAGCGTACGTCGATCACCGGGAGCAAGGGAAGCGTCGAGACCTGCTCACCTGTTCCCTGCAATTTAAGGCTAATTAACCGGCAGGTACCAATACGGCGCTTCCGGCAGGTTCTCTCCCCTCTTCTGCTTGGTCCCAAGCGATCTAAGCAGTCCACAGGACTTCAGTTTGTTTTAAGTTTCATTTGTACTTCAATAGGAAAATATTTTTTTTCGTCTTAATCTTGATTTTCATATTCAATCTAAGCATTACTCGCTTTAAGATCTATTTATTCATTTACATTATGACTTGTTGTATATTTTCGCTATGATTGTTTATTTAATTTCTGTTCGTTTTGGGTTTCATTTATTCTTTAATAGTAATTTCTGGTCGTTTTGAGTTTGAACTTTAAAAGGTATTTGTATCTACTGAGCTTAAGTTTAAAATGGCCTTTACTTTTCATTGAAAAACTTATTTTTCGGATTTTTATTTTTTTTTTAATTAATTACTGGAAGGGGCCAAGTCGTACCAAATGCTTCACAATTTTGATGTACAAGGAATGATATTTTGTAAGGCGAAAAAATCACTATCTTCGTGCTGTTTTACGAGTACTTTATGGTTTGGAGATAATACTAAAATGACTTCAGAATATCCATTTTCTCAAGCATGCTTTTCCATTAATAGAGGGCATTTTATGTTGTTTGCGTGAACGCTTTTTGCGTGTTTTCTCAATGGAATTGAAAGAAAAAGCCTTCATGCAACTATTCATAGCTACTTGCTCTCACCTGAGAATCAATAAAAGTTAAAATAGGGATAAAATCCTTTTAATAGACAGTGTTTCACAAACAGTGGTAGAAATTCACAAAAATACCAGATATTTCGGTCACATATGCAGTAACTGTCATCAGTAGTAAAACTGTTTACAAAATTTAGGGCATAAGGAACTGCTTAGCAAGCATTTGTAATAAAGTTGGGGTTTAAGTTTTCCTTCATCCTTTAAACACTTTAATTCGTTCTTAAACTTCTTTGTAAAAAAGTCTGTTGGATTATACGATAGTTTCTTTTATGTCTCTTTTTGTATTTAGTAAACTTCTTAATTTTGATTCGTAGTCCTCAGTATTCATGACAACTAAAATGTTACTCTTATTGGTTTTAGTAATGGTAATTGAGCCATCCTTTTTCAAGTTTTTTTTAGAAATTCTTATGCCTTTGATGGTCGTATTAGGAAATTCCGGTTTCAATACCAAATTAGAAAGGGTTCTCACGGTAGAAGTTCTTACTAAGCTAACAGCTTTTATTAGATTTGCGTTTTTATGCAGATATGTTTCTATTGAAGAGATAATATCTTCCACGGGCACTTTATCTGGTTTAAAACAAAATTTCGGACCCTTTTCAACCACTGATTGTTCTTGTATCGTTTAAGTTTGTCATGAAAAATTAACCACACCTGGTACAAGAATTGACGAAGGTGTTACTGCATTATTAATTGATATTTTCGAAAACGTTTTTATCAATATTTCTCAGGAAAGGCGAAAGTCATGATTGAAGTAATTGTTTTCCTGTGTGTTGAATAAAACAAAAGTCACTTACGCTAGTCTTTTTTTATACAAGATTTTCCAGGGAATGTTCAGGTCTCACTGTTAAAGCTCTTTTTCAATTTTTATCCTTAATAATATGATTTAAAGACTTGAAATGTAAGCTTCGTTCCAACTTTTCTTCCTTGAAATTTCACAAATGTAAATTTAATTTTAGTGAAGGTTGCACAATTCTCATTTTCTTACATTGTAGAAGAAAATCCTGCTGATTGATAAAATTTGCATGTTTGTTCTGAGTTTTTATATATATGTTGTATAAACATTTTTGGTCAAATCATCCCCATAAATATGACGTAAATAATTTCGGAGACCACACTGCATTTCCATGGCGATAAATAAAAAGTTCAAATAGGGATAAAATCCTGTTCATAGACAGTGTCACACAAACAGTAATAGAAATTCACAAAAAATACCAAATACTTCCGTCATATATGCAGTAACTTCCATCAGTAGTAAAATTATCCATATGTAAAGTTCGCTCACTGCATATGTGACCGAAATATCTGGTACTTCTTTATGAATTTTAATCCTTCTTTGTGAAACACTGTTTATTTAAAGGATTCCATCCCTATTTGGACCTTTATTTATCGTCATGGAAAGGCAGTGTGGTCTCAAAAATTATCACCCGAGTATCAAATTATGTTTATTGACTCCAGCATTACAAGGGAAAAAATTAATAATAGATATAGTGAACTTAGAAACCAAAAAAAGTAGCCATGCTTGTCTCCAGCGATGAGGTGGCTGAAAGGGCTAAAAAAGTCTAGTACCAAGGAACTAACGATTTATATTCGTTTGTGGTAGATGATGGTACTTCTAGTGATCAAGAAGTAAATATAGATACTAGTCTCAAAGCTGAATTCTTGAATTTTTTTAAAGGCAAAAGGAAGACCCTCGATCTTCTGAAAGACTATCCGAAATTTGGAAAACTGTTTAAGAAATTTTATACCCCTTTCCTCTCATCTGCAGCTGTTAAACGCCTATTTTTCGCTGCAGGAGATGTATTGACTGTAAAAAAAAACGACTTAGAAGATGCTAAGTTCGAGAAGCTTTTTCTACTAAAAGTAAACAAAGATGTCTTGATTTTTCACTAAAATAAAGACTTTTTTCAGACATCTTTTTTCGAAGTGGTGGGATATTAAGCTATGCAATTGATCATAGTGCTATGACAACTGTTTAGGCGAAGTTTTCATGGTTTAACCCTTTCCGGCACGAATTATGAAATCGTCAAAAAATTTCGCTTTTTTTACGTTTCCTATGTTCTTTGGCTTAGAAACCGACAAATATTGAACTCAAAAAAATTTATTCCAACTATGAAATGAAATATAAGGTGGTGTCTGGTAAAGACCACTTTGAAACATGTGCATAAAAAACCTCACTTCTGGTGAAAAGAACTTCTTTGTGTAATTCATGCACAATGGAACTTTACAAACTGAATGTTGTCATTTTGTGTGATGGGGCTCAATCTTTGTACTACATTGAGCACATCTTCTTGAAGTACCCTGAACAGATAACTGTTTAGATTGATCCAATCTCTTTTCTGGAGGAACGTAAAGCTTGAATTTGGGGAAAACTTTCAATTTTCTGTATGGCCGACCTCTCTCACCCTTGGATGAATAACTTCCAACCAAACAAGTGACAATGCGACATCTAAAGTCTTTCAGCGTCATCTTATTAGCATCTGGTATAGTGGACAACTTGAGAAAGATAAAGGAATTGATCGTTGTAATGTCAATGAAGTGCCACAGTAGGCGGTGCCAACACTTTCTGCTTTTTCTGTCAATTCCATAGAGAGACTTCAACATATCAGCTTTGTCGACGCATCCCATAAATTTTTTGTACTCGACGACCACGTTTGGGCATGTAACTTGGGTAATAGATCCATCTTTCTCCTTCCTACCGATCCGTGTCACTTCTCTTTATTTATGAATCGTCGAAAGAAGTTGTACACATCGTTTGTCCTTTCAGCATACACAGTGGATTCCATCTGAACTCACAGCGTAGTCCGAATCACCTCGTCTCAGCTCTTTTTCGGCTTTGAGTTTGGGTAGACTTTAACAGTTTGCACGAACTGCATCACAGCAGTAGAGCTTGCTGTTCCATGAGGTTGTTTCCATTTTTTTCCATGAGGTTTACTGAACCGAAGAAATTGTCACAATAAATGTGATAATTTTTGCCTTCCAATCCCGTGGTAAGTTCGATAACTACTCGTTCTTCAAGTCTAAACTCTCTAGTGTCAGCTAACTTCCTGGTGTAGACCTTAAAATCACAAACGAAACCGTGCTTGTCTGCTCTGACCAGATCTTGTAGCTTCGTTTTATGGACTTCATAGGCATATACTGTTTGAAAGCAATGCATCCTTTGCAATTGACTATGCTTTCGTCGACGGCCTGCTCTTTGGTAGGCTTGTAAGTCCTTCGAAAGCTTGAGCGTAGTTTTTCAATCAGAGGTCTGATCTTGTAGAGTTTGTCATTGTTATCACTTCCTTTCCGTGGTAAGATCAAATTGTCATTGAGATGAGCGTGAGCAAGAATCCAGTTGAAACGGCTTATATTCATCAGCCCAGAGATGTAATTATCTCTGAGTTCATCGTGATTTAACCAGAAATCTCCATAAGATGGTACTGTCTTGACACCCATAAGCATATTGATTGCTAAAAAACTTTATTTCATCTCGAGTAATTGGGGTTAACGAAACACCTTTCTGAGTAGCATATAAGTTTGTTTGAAATACGATGTGGTCAATCAGATCAAGAATTTAGAATTAAATAATAAAAAAGAAAAAATTTATTTTAAAGATTTTGGATGCTAGACTCAGTTTTGTGGATATTGCTTGGGTTTCATTTTTTTGTTGAGCTGCTGAAGTGGTCTCAAACTCAAACCACTCCAAAAAAAAACTTTTTGGCATATGTTGCAAGGTGATCATTGGGGATGACCAGCCTCTCATGTCCAATATCTCCTTATCGTGCTTCATATCTGAAACTGTGATGCTACTAACTTGTACTCTACTACACAAAGAACAAATTGACAGGAAAAACAATACTAAAGATACTACTATTTCAAAATATTTTAAACTTTCTTACTTTTTATTAAAAAACAGCACGTGGTCCATTCTAAATACTAGGTGTCACCTCACTAGATGTCAATTAGGCTGCCGTTAAAATTTTACCCGTCAGATAGCGTTGCTAGGCATTTGCTAGACCAGTGGTTTCTTATTTTCACCACAAACGGATCATGGTAAAAAAATAATATAAAAAGGTGGTTTCACGTTGGAACCACTTCGTCAGAAAGGGTTAAGTTCAGTCTTCATTGACAGATTTATGGCACCTGATTCCAGAATCCGGACCAATAAAGACCAGTATTCTGTTGACGGATCTGTTTATCTGTCAGAAAATGACCGGTCTTCATTGGTCCAGATCCCACCCCTTGGATACAGTCCTGGTGGAAATAGAATGGAGTTCCTTTTCACTTCTCCACTGGAAATAATGGAACAACTAATGTCATTTTCTCTCCCGACGACCTAACTATATTCTCTAGCATGCAAAAACCTTCACGCCATGTACTTTCGTGATAAAGTACTTAAGTACAATTTACTTGCAGTACTTAGTACTGATAAATAACAAAAATTTTGGTTGAGTACTTGGTACTTATACTTAAATACTATTTCAGAGTATTTGACCCAAAACACTGCCTCACAGTGCATACGGACACCCGGCTATTGACCGATTGTTGACAATGTAAGAAAGGACACATAAACATCTATAACATGAACTTTCTGTCTGTGTAATGTGGGGATCCCATGGTGTCAATAAGGCTTGGCATTAAAATGTGAACCCTAAAGTCGGTTCCACTCACACAACGGTGTTTGACCTTTTTGACTTTACAGCAATTTTCATTAAAAAAATAAATAACTGAAATAATTAGATGTAGAGTTGGGAAAACTATCTTTTTAAATATTTTTTCTCTATAAAATAGATAAAAATATTTTTTTGTCCCATCCTTTTGCTTTTATCAAGCAAAATATTAAGACAAGTATGCAATTTCATATATATATAGACTCTAATTTGTGGATGGTTTATTTGAAGTTTTTTCACGGGTCTTCTGCTATTGGCTGAAATATGTGGAAATTCTTGGAAAAGTTACATCAAGCTCAATTATTTTCTAATAGCACTGAAGTCCACACAATTATATGACAGAAAAACGGTTTATTAACTTTGTTGATGGTTTTATTAGGCCTGCGGGAGACGGTGTACTAATTAATGAGATTCTTAAGAAATTGAGTAGAAACGCTGGCATTTGAGTAGAAACAGTCCCAAGAAGAAGCAAATTAAATTATATTTTTAAATAATACAAAAATGAGAAGAAGAAGAAGAAGAAAAAGAAGAAGAATATTAAAATAATTGTGTTAGAGAATTCGAAAAATTTTGTGAAAACAGGACTATCAAGTGAAGTTTTCTTGATTATTTTTATTTATATAAAGTGGGGAATTTATCTCAACCATGATCCCAATGAAATTACCCCCTGAGAAGGGAGATACTAATTACCAAATGCTAGGCACCATCTCCCCATTACCAAGTGACCTTTCTGAGGACTCAGACTCCAATGAAACCATGGTCACTGTCCACTCTGAGGACTCAAATCTCCATGATGATGGCTTCAAAACAGTCACTCCTAAAAAGATCCAAGAGAAAACGGTACACCAGTTTCTCCCCATTAAAGACAGTTTCTACTACACACCCCCATCTTTTTTTTTTTGGAAGAAGAGCACTTCATCCACATTCTTCCTACCTCTCCTGAAACCATGTTCCAAATAAAAAACATCCAAACAATTAGACTTGAGCTCTTCAAAATCCTGAAAATTAATTTCAACCTCAACATCAACAGAGATGGTTCAATCTTAATATCTATTCAAGCAGGCTTTGAAAATGCAAAAACAACTCTTTTGTCACTTAACTCCCTTGGAGCATTAAGGTCGATTCAAAGCAATGGATTCGCCCTCCCCCTGCCCAAACAAAAATTGTCATATACAATATCCCCAATGGTATTCCTGAAACTGACTTAAAGGATGGCCTTATGAACTGCAAAGGCCAAAAAATATCAGTATCAAAAGTCACCAGACTTGGAAGACCCAACAATGATGGCATATACACATCTAAATCCTACCTTTTCACCCTGGACTCCACCCTAGAGAACTTCAGTGAACCTATATCCCTATTTGGCCAGATAAAAAGCCCTACAAAGAGTACAAGGCTAAGCCAATACAGTGTGAAATATGTCTGATAATGGGTCACACAAAACAACACTGCAAAACAAACCTGAAGAGGTGCAACCTATGCCAAAACATCCATCCTCCAAACACAGCAAACTGTGCAAACAAGAAATTATCATGCATTAATTGCAAAGGTCCCCATTCTTCTGACAACAGATCTGTATGCCCAAAATACAAGGCAAGATCAATGGCTCTCAGGTTGTCTGAAAAAGAAAATATCCCATTTCAGTTTGCAAAAATTAAACTCATGGTGCACAATGCAGATACACCTGAATTCTCTGAACCAAACACACAACCTAATCAAAAAACTCTACAGCAAAAAGCTACAAGGACCAAACCACAAAAAACATTCCCTGGAATCAAGACCTTAGACTTTCCCCCCCCCCTTCCAGCCAGAGACCAAGACCCTGAATCTTCTATAAGTAAACCTACAAAACCAACCTCATCAAAATCGCCAAAGGAAATATCAGAAGAAAATCCAAATCTACTTACAAACTTATGCCTTTACATATTCAACTTCAACTCACTCTCCAGAACATCCCTCACAGAAGATCAAAAATCCTCAATTCTAGAAGAGATGGCTAATACCTACTTCCCAAAAAATCTTAAGGACACAGCCAACACAAATTTCAGAACTATACTCAATAAACTAAATCTATCTATCAATGCTAACCCTCAGTTACCCCTATCCTCCTCAATTTTGCAATGGAATGTGAGATCATTAAATGACTATAAAATCACTGACCTTCTTAAGTATACTTCTTCACACAACATAGACATACTATGCCTTCAAGAAACCCATTTAAAAACTCATCAGTTAATCTAAAAATTCCTGGTTATGATGTCCTAAGAAAAGACAGATCTTCCAATAGAATTGGTGGTGGAGTTGCCATCCTTGTACGATCTCACCTCAAATTCTGTGGTATAAGCCTCCCTGACTTCAGTCATGACATTGATGCAATTGGTGTAAAGTTGTGGCTGGCAAACATGGAGGTCACTGTTATTAATTTATATAATCCAAATGGCAATAACAATGGACATGATTTTTTCAATTTTATTTCTAATAATTTCTCAAATTCAAATCTAGTGGTTGTTGGGGACTTCAATGCCCATAGTTCTATCTGGGGTTATTCACGTCAAAATAATGCTGGAAAATACATAGAGGAATTCCTCACCAATTTTACCAATATAGTACTAGCGACTCCTAGACACCTAAATACCTACTTCAGCAAAAGAAGTGGGAGTTATTCAACTATTGATCTTCAATTAGTTTCATCAAGTTTAATAAATAAAACTACTGTCAACAGAATAGACAACCTCCTAAGTGACCATTTTGCCATATGCACAAAAATTGGTGACCCAGCCATCATTGACAATTTCATTTCCCACTATGTGTGGCAAAAAGCAGACTGGCCAAACTTCTCCCACATTCTCTCAAACCATGACTACTCTTCACTCTCCACTGACCCAAACCAACTCTCCAAAAATCTCACATCACTACTTCTTGATGCTGCAAAACTTACCATACCCCAGTCCCAATGCCCTAAAACACTGAAAAATAATAAACCCCCTAAGCCATGGTGGACATCCTCTTGCCAAGAGGCTTGGCACAATAAAAGGAATGCCATCAGATCCTTCAAGAGAAATCCATCCACTGGAAAATATATTGCAAAGCTACAAGCAGAGGCAAAACTTAAGAGAACAATTAAACTTGCAAAAGAAGAGGCTTGCAAAAACTTTCTCTTATCAGTGTCCCACAAAACGCAAGAGTCAAAGATTCATAAATTCCTAGACAAGATGTGTGGCAAATTCTCCACACAGAACCCCTTCCATTACCAGCTAACTCTAAATGGTCAGCAGCTGGAAACCAATGAAGAAAAGGCTAAATTTTTAGCAGATTTTTATGAGAAGAAATTCAAAAACACCTCTCATAATCCACCTCAGATGAGCCTAACACCCCATTTTGACTTGCCTGGGTCCCAGTATCTACTCCAAGATTTTACAATGATTGAGCTGAATAAAGCAATCAATTCTATCAAACCCAAAACAACTTGCAGCCACGACCAGATCCATCCATCTTTACTCCAACACCTTCCAATAGAGTTTAAAAAAGTACTCTTATCTCTCTTCAACAATGCCTGGAGCAATTCCTTCTTCCCATCTGCTTGGAAAACATCACTCATCATCCCCATATTAAAACAAAATAAACCCAAAGAGGACCCCAACTCCTTCAGACCCATTATGATTACCCCAGTTCTGGGAAAATTATATGAGAAGATAATCCACTCCCGATTGTATTGGTTTGCTGAGTCTAACCACCTCATCCCACATACCCAAACAGCATTTAGGAAATATCATTCTTCCATTGATGCATTTGTTCGCCTAACCAACGCCATATCTGAGTGTCTGAAAGACAACCAAATCCTAGTTGCAGCCTTCTTGGACTTCCAGAACGCATATGATAATATCCAACATCCACTCCTACTGCAAAAATTATCAAAAATGGGTTTTCCAATACCTGTAGTGAATTTCTTTAAAAGTTACCTATCTGAACGCTCTTTTGTTCTCCAAGTAAATTCCTACATCACTTCTAAAAAGTCTGTCTCCAAAGGCCTTCCCCAAGGTGCTGTCCTCAGCTGTCTCCTGTTTTCACTATATTTATGGGATCTCAACCTACCCAAACAAATATTCAGTTTGCAGATGATATAGTCCTATGGTCTACCTCAAATGATTTTGAACTAGCCCAATCCAAGTTACAAAAGTCGCTTTATGCCTTTGAATGTTTCTCCAACAATTCATGCCTACCCACCGCCCCATCAAAATCAGCTATAGTACAGTTTCATAACAGGAGAAATCCCCAATCCGCCCTACTAACCCTAAATGGTTTTGTCATCCAAGAGCAACAACACATCAAATATCTTGGCCTCACTCTAGACCAAAAACTAACCTTCAGGCTCCACATTGAAAATGTGAGAATAAAATGCCTCAGGAAAATGCGTATCTTACAAAGGCTACTCAATACGCCTTGGGGTTGCCATGAAAAAACTCTAATAAATTTCTATAAGACTTATATTAGATCTCAGATTGATTATGGACTAATTGTATATGGCTCATGCTCAAATACCCTACTATGCAGTCTGGAGACTGTCCAGAATACTATGATCCGTGCTATACTTGGCCTCAGGAATCACACCAAAACCAACTTCCTCCTCAGTGAAAGTGGTCTCACCTCTATTGCCATGCGTAGAGACATTCTACTTGCCCGCTACTTTACAAAAATTGAAGGTAACAGTTCCCATAGATTACATGACTGGCTAAGAAACCCTGGAGCTTTTAGGGGCCTTGCACGGGAATTTGCAACCACCCAAATGACCTACCCCATACCTTCATCTTCTTTATTTCAAATTTACCCCCGGATACCTTCCTGGGCTAACCTCCACCCAGAAGTGAACCTTTTGTTTGCGCCAGCTATTAAAACAGACCTTTCCCTTGCCTATGTAAAATCATTATTTCATGAATTTGAGTCTCAGAGATATATCCACCACCACCTCCCAATTTTTGTGGATGGCTCAAAAACAGATTCCAGGACTGCTTGTGGAGTCCACTTCCCATCTTTAGGTATAGCAGCTGCTGAAAGGCTCCAAAATGATGTGAGTATCATGACAGCTGAAATAGCTGCCATCAACATTGCATTGGAAACCATTATAAAGATGCCAAACCCCCCAAGAAACACCCCGCTTATAATTTATTCAGACTCAAAATCAGCCCTTGCCTCAATATCACCAGAACATTCAGACTACCCAGACAATGATACCTCCACCACTCTTGTACTATTGAACCAACTACTTAAACAAGGTATATCCACAAAATTCCAGTACATCCCAAGTCACATGGGTATAAAAGGGAACCACAAGGCAGATGAAATAGCTAAATCTGCCCTTCAGCTTGAAATAATTTCTGGAAGACCTATCCCAGTAAGAGATGTAAACCATTGGCGCCTAAAAATTTATCTAGCAAACCAATGTCCACCAAACCTTTCTCCATTTACATCCCGGAAAGACTCAAAGATGTACCACAGAATACGATCAAATGCTACTGGCCTTAACAGCCAAACTTATCTCTATCAAAACACAACCATTCCAACAGTAATGAGCCCTCTTTGCCGCCTATGTCAAACCTATGATGAGACCATCAACCATGTTCTTTTTGGTTGCCCTGTGGCAACTCTCAACCATAAAAAGAATGGCTAACTTTATCTGCTATACTCAAGCGCCTCAAGCTAACCCCTAATATTGACCAACTAACACAAAGGAGACACTCTTCAACTGATGATGCTCAATTGTTCAAAGCTGTCTTTAACTGCCTAAATATAGGTGGTTTCATCAATGATGTATAAAGCCTATTATTGAATAATAATAGTCTAATCTCTATATTTGATTTCCCAGGACACCCCTGACATAATCATACAATACGAAAAAGGTTAAATGGATTCATCCGAAGCCTATAATTGAAGAAGAAGAAGAAGAAGAAGAAAAATGCTGGTTTATTCAGGTATCCAATACCTTTGTGTTATTAATTTTGGAGTGCAATAAATTAAGTTAAAAATTATTTTGTTTGCAGCAACGTCTAGGTCTTTTGACCCAGTCACTATTTGTGATGGCATAAATAAGCATTGGCTTGGCTAGGAACTCAGTTAGGCCTATAGGCTATAGTTAAATTATTACTCTTTCCACAAGGATCCTGTTGTAATTATAATCAAGATTATGACATGGATTCATGCATGTTATGCATCAGATGTCAAAACACAGCTAGGCTATCTAATTTGAAAAATAGGAAAACTGTTTGCCCTAAAGAATAGCTATGTTTCAGTAAAAGGAAGCAAATATATTCAGAAAGAACCAAAAAAGGGCATCAAATGTTAGGCTAGATTCATTTATTTTTTATCAGTAATATAGAGTGTTGAATAGTATGTTCATTTTATTTTTAAGTCAGTATTAGCCTATAAATTACTCCAAATTTACCATAACTGTCAGCAAAAAAATTTAGTTCTTTTTAAAAGGAATTAACAAAAAAAGCACCAGCTATTATGGTCACATATGCAGTGAGCAAACTACATAGCCTATATAGAATACTGATGACAGTCACTGCATATGTGACCAAAATATATGGTATATTTTGTGAATTTCTATCACTGTTTGTGTAACACTGTCTATTAAAAGGATTTTATCCCTATTTGAACTTTTATTGATTGTCCTAGAAAGCCAGTGTGGTCTCCAAAATTATCTACATCATAATTATTGGGATGATTTGACCAAAAATGTTTATAAATATATAAACACTCAAAATAAACATTTGAATGTTATCAACCAGCAAGAGATTGCTAGTTGTTTTTTCCTACATGCTGAAACCCTTTTCAAAACAAAAGTCTTTAAATTAAGGCTTCTAGAGTAGAAAAAAAACTGTTTTTTTTTTTTTTTTTACAAATATAGTAGGATTAAAGCTGAGATGATGACTATAATAATTCTGCATATTAAGAACTGAGAATTGTGTTTCCTTCTCAACAGCCCCAAATTCTTGACTTAAACCAAAAAGGTTTTAAAAAGTGCCTAATCATGGATATAAAACTGGACAATCTTATAAATATAGCATTGTGCATATAACAGTGCCAAATTTCAATGTTTTGGTGTTTTCAAAGTGTTTATATCTCCTGGACTTAGGCTTATCTCTTGGACTTAGGCTATGTGGGACAATCAGGAGGAGGGTGGTGGTGGTTTTACAATCAAATTAATAATCACATTTGAAGTAAGCATAAAGCAGGAATCTGGAAAAGTGTTCAGCATACCTCTATGTCAGTCATGGAATCTTCCTACACTGGCCTTTTTTTGTCTTGATTAAATCAATCCAAAGGGACCGTCAGGAGGGGGGGGGGGGGGAGATAAGTCAGTATATTTGAAAGTGAATAACTAGGCTATAATCTTTAAAATGAACATAAAAGACTGTGAATTCATCTTTTCCCAGGTGTCTTGAAACTTGCCCCTTTTTTAATGAATTCTTACAAATGTGGTAAAAGAATTCTTTTGAGTAAAACTAATTAACTTTGGCATTCTAAAGGATAGAGATAGGTTTTTGAACTGCAATTATTTTACTCCAGCATAACACATTGTGAATGTAATAACAAGATTCCTACTTTTTTATCTGCTTTCTTGGTGAAATTTTCACTAATAGTTTATTATAAATTCAAAATGTGGTCTCTGTTTTGTCAAACAATTGAAATGAAAAAATTACATTTAATATTTGTGATTTATAAAATAAACATAAAGCAATAAAAGTTACACTTTTAGAATCAGAAGATACAAATATATCAGATATAATCAGAATAAGTGAATAAAAACTAAAACACTGAAAGGAAATAGCCTATACATAAAAAAAAGGATAGTTGGTATTTCTAAGAAATCCTTCTAGGTAAGTCAATAAAATAATAACTTTGAAGGTTTGATCTTTGACAATTTTAGTAATAACCACTTTGATAAACAGCTTAGATTTTAACTATTCATTGGTAAATATAGTTCTTCTCAATTCCTATTTGGTAACAAGATGTAAGGGTTTGAGTTTTAAATAGCCTAATTTTGCTCAATTGCATAGCCTACTGGTTTTCTACTATATTTGCTAATTATAAATTGTTGACTGTTTTATCTAAAACACAGCTATAGAATTTGAAATTCCAAGACTAATTAACACATCTTAAGTGTTGCCAGTGATTAAGCCTACCCCTCTCCCCTAGAAAGTACCACCCATGTAAAATATCCTTTGCCCCCACAAAATACCCCTTGCAGAAAATTCTCCCCCCTCCACCATTGCTGGTTGGCCTCTAATCACTTTTAACTTCTAAAAAAAGGACTATATAAACTCTCAATTTCTGATTTGATGAGCACCCTCCAAAGTTTTAGCAACCATGAGGGGGAAATTTGGATAAGGAATAGGCAGTCCCCATCCTATGCAGAATAAATTCAGCTCATTTTAGAGTTTAATTGTACTCTTTACTTTTATAATACCAGTGTGAACCAGAAGTATTCCCAGAAATCATAAGGAAGTATGCAGCATGCAATTGCATATTTTTATGTGTTTTTTTTTAATTCTTTTGTACCCCAACAAAAATATTGGTTACAGCCCTTGGGATCATACTTCCAATTTTGACTTCTGCTAACCCCTTGTCTCTCTCCTACCTTAATTACCTTAATTTGCACTTTAGAGCAAAATTAAGGTCCTTGCTGGATGTGTTGTGGTCCAGATCAATGATGGCAAAATTTTATTGTTACAAAATTTTTTTATCTTGTTACCAAATAGGAATAGGGAAGATCTGTATATACCAATGAATAGCTAAAAATCTAAGCTATTCATCAATATAGCTATTGCTAATATTATTTAAGATCAAACAGTCAAAGTTATTATTTTATTGACTTACCTAGAAGGACCTCTTTGGAAATACCAATTATTCTTTTATGATATATAGGCTATTTCCTTTCAGTGTTTTAGTTTTATTCGCTTATTCTGATTATATCTGTTATATTTGCATCTTCTGGTTCTAAAAATGTAACTTTTATTGCTTGTTGTTTATTCTATATATCAGAAATATTGAATGTTTTTTTTTTTATTTCAATTGTTTGACAAAAAAGAGACCACATTTTGAATTTATAATAACAAATTATTGGTGAAAATGTCACCAAGAAAGCAGATCAAAAGCAGGAATCTTGTTATTACACTCACATTGTGTTATGCTGGAGTAAAATAATTGCAGTCCAAAAACCCTAAACTATTTTTTAAGAATACCAAAGTTAATTGGTTTTACTCAAAAGAATGCTTGTACCATATGTGCAAGACTTCATTACAAGGGGGTAAGCTTCAAGATTCCAGGGACAAAGTAAATTCACTGTCTTTATGTTCATTTTAAAGATAATAGCCTAGTTATTTACTTTCAAATACACTCACTTACCTCCCTCCCCCCTCATGAAGGTACCTTTGGATAGATTTAATCAAGACAAAAGAAAAGGCCAGTGTAGGAAGATTCCATGACAGACATAGAGGTATGCTGAACACTTTTCCAAATTCCTGTTTTATGCTTACTTCAATATGATAATTAATTTATTTGTAAACCACCACCATTGTCCTCTTGATTGTCTCACATAGCCTATAGTCCAAGGGATATGTATAAACACTTTGAAAACACCTGACAATGAAATTTTTGCATTGTTATATACACAATGTTACGTTTATCAGATTGTCTTGTTTTATATCCATGATTAGGCACTTTTTAAAACCATTTTGGTTTAAGTCTAGAATTAGGACTGTTGAGAAGAAAACCAGTTAAGAAAACAATTCTCAGTTCATAATATGCAGAATTATTATAGTTAACATTTCACCTTTAGTTCCACTACTTTTGCCCCCCCCCCCCCCAATGTGCAAATGTAGCCTTTATCCAAATTTCATATTTGTAGTATTGTAAAATTACTGTAAAACAAAAAACTGGTAAAAGTAAGGTACTCTGTTTGAAATACAGGGCAAAGTTGGCGTTTTACAGTTCCCCTGTAGCCACAATACCAGTTGGGCATTTCTTTTTAAGCTGCACTTTCAGCTTTGGATGACAGTGTCTGATGATTCTGATTTTATTGGGCTTAAAAAAAAGTAATACTCCTGCATCTAGAGTTTCATCAATTTAACAAACAGTCCAGTTCATCTCTTTGGTAATTTTGTGGCTGGGATAATACCTCAGCACTTGGACAGTAGGCTACCTGATTTCAGACATCTATTTTGGAAAAAAATAACCATTAGTTGTGAGTAAAATCATATTAGCAAATTTTTTGTTACTACATTTAAACCTAAGAAATGGTACCCTAATAGCCTTGTATATTTAAATAGCTGCTTTCAGTAACATTTATCATGTCATATTTATGTTATTTCTCACTTATTATTAAAAGCACTGAATACAGGTAAAAAAGTTGTTTGTAACGTTTTAATTAACCAAGCACTGGATCATAATAGAAGAATATTCATTTACTTTCACAGTCACTGAGACCATCTTCAAAAGGATCTGCTGGCAAATCTAGTTCCTCTCCCCCCCCCCCCCCCCCCCCCCCCAAAAAGACAACTTTTCAATACAGCCCTTAGGACTATATATCAATTTCAGCCTTCATTCTCCCCTTGTTTCTGCCTTAGAACTAATTTTTTTATTTATTTGAAGATCATTTAAAAAAAACTGCATAAACACATGGCTCATGAAACTAGAGTAAGAATTTATTAAAAAAAACTCTGTAGTCTGTAACAACTCATTTAGTAGCAATTGGTTGAAAACAAATCTAAATCTTTTCAAAGGGTACTACACCTTTTGATTTCTGATTGACTAAGCCACCTCCAAAGTTTTTTTTAAACTTTGAAAATGGTACTGGAGCTTTTGATTTCCAAATGACTGAGCCCCCTTTGAAGTTTATTTTGACTATCCCTTGCACATAAAGTGCCTCTATTAAAAAGAATGAACAAATATTAATATATTGAACCATTATTTTTCTTTACTATGAGCAATGCTATACAATTGTCTCTGAAAGAAAAGTAGAAATTTCAATTTTCCTCTTAATGAAGATCCAGAAGTAGCCAGGGAGATGTTACCTTAAGTACCTTAATTTGCACCTTGGAGCAAATTAAGATTTGTTGATCTGTTAATTGCTCTATACTTGGTGATGTGAATGGTTAAATATCAAATGCATCCCACTGGTACTTCCAGGGAACACCCTTCCATTTGACATGTAATAACTTTTTGAAAACTTCATTGTTGGGTGCTGAGACTGTTGATTTGAGAAGCTATTCCAGTGGTCTACAACATGGCAGGATAAAAACTGTTATTGGTGTTAAGTGTTTACAGATTGCTTGAACAGGTTCTTTGAATGTCCTCTCCTTACTGTGCCAACATTTTTTTAAATTGACTAATGAATTAGGGCTGGGTGGGGTGGAGTTCTTCTGAAGTAAGTTTATATGTCATAAGCATATCAGTTCTTTGTTGTCAGTAAACCAGTGTAGATAATTTTCAGCTCCTTCAAATGTTCAACATAAGGCTTGTCTCTTATCTTAGATGCTGCCTTTGTGGCTCTCCTTTGCACCCCCTCCAGCAGCTGTATGTCACTGCTGTGTCCTGGTGATGCTATGCACATTCCAATATCTAGAAGTGGTCTGACAAGGAGTTTTTACAACCTCACAATCACATAGGGAGACCTACTGGATGTAGTTTTCTTTAAGATTGTTAGGACAGAACTTGCATGAGATGCAGTTCTCTTATAGTTTGAATAGAATTTACACTGGTTGCAAACAGCAATTCCAAGATCCATTTCTTCATCCACACTTTGCAGTTCTTGAATGTTATTTACAGCTGGATTGACCATATTATACTTGAAACCTGGGTTGGACTTGCCAAAATGAATAGCACTGCATTTGCCAATATTGAAGCTCATGCGCCATGTTGTTGCCCAGTTTTGAATATGGTCAAGATCTGCTTGTTTTGACTCATGATTAACTGCACCAAGTAACTTTGAGTTATCAGCATAGAGAGTTAGTCATTGTGTAGTTAATTGAAAAATATCATTTATATAAATACCTCTAAGACCACACTGGCTATACATGACATATGAAACTAAGAGAGGAAAGAAAATAATAAATGAAAAATCAAATAAAAAAGGTGAGAAAACGAGGATTTTTCAGCCAGTGGCAAAACTTGAAGACAAAGAACACGGAAATAATTTGACAAGGACCTCTGCCAAGTCGTCCTCAGTGCTAAACAACAACAAAAAAATGTGTAAACCTTTTGTAGTTTACCCAACATTAAGGAAACAGACACATCAGGTAACCTTCAAAAGGTTAGATTTTTGTTGTTTTTTTCTTTTTTGTTTAGCACTCAGGACAACTAGGTGGAGGTCCTTTTCAAAATATTGCTTGTTCTTTGTGTTAATATTTTGCCACTGGCTCACAAAATCCTTGTTTTCTCACCTTTTTTCATTTTATTTTTCATTTATTATTTCATTTCCTCTCTTTGTTTCATATATCATTTATATAGATATTGAATATGGTAGGTCCTAAGACACTACCCTGCAGGGCACCACTGGTGACTCTACATCTCTCAGAGAAGATCGATTCTCCTTCATTACTAAAAAGTCTCTCTCTGTGTTCTATCTGTAAGAAAAGCTGAAATCCATCCCACAATGTCTACATTAATTCCTCATAATATGAGGTTTTTGTTCAAGTGTTGATGTGGAACTTTGTCAAATGCTTTGGCAAGGCCAAGCAGCAAGACATCCACAGGTAAGCCCTGATCAATCAAGTTTGTAATAACATCAGAACAGAATTTTTCTCCAGCAATTTTGTTTCTACAGACTTTCTTGGTTGAAAGCCATGCTGGCTTGACAATAGTGTCCCATTAAGTTTGATATGCTTCATGACAGAGTCATTTACCACTCTTTCCAGAATTTTTGCAACAGCAGAAGTTATACTTATAAGATGGTAGTTTTCTGCACTGGGTTTATTTTCCTTTTCAAAGAAAGGGGTTGCAAATGCTGATTTCCAATTGGTTGGAACTTCCTTTATACATAGGTAAATTTTGCATAATTGGGAGGGTGGCATGGCAATGTCATTTGCAACTTCTGTTAGAAGATGTGGATGTAACCTATCTGGTCCAACTGATTGTGTTGACATCTAGCAATTTAATTTGTTTGAGGATATTTGAACTATGGATTGCAATGGGCTCCATTGGATGGTGGATTTGTGTGTGTTTAATATTGTGTAGGCCTGTATGTGATATGCTTGTTTCTTTGGATTATTCTTGTATTCTTTAGCATGTGTCATTGTTCTGGTAAAGTTTCCTGGTTAAGTTTCTTAACTTATCTCTTGCTATTTTGAACTTCTTCTTCTGATGTGAACTCTTAGTTGCTTTGTATTTTTCCAAGATCTTTTTTTGTTGTTGAGCTGCTTCTTCATTTCTTTTGTCCTGTATGGAAGAGTCATTGGCTTTCTCATGTAAGATACATAATAGTTGCAGTCTTGGATTCTAAGTAAATTTGACTTGTAATTTTCCCATTGCTCCTCTACTGATAACTGTAAAATTTTACTCCAGTTCAACATTTTCAGTTCCCTACTGATAGAATTGTAATATGTGAAGACCCTTTTAATAAATCAATTAGTCACAGTTTTTAGACAGAGATGTATTTCTATAGCTATGTGGTCACTCTTACTGATGGGTGGTTAGTACTCAATATGTTCCAAAAGATCTTGCTTATTAAAAAAAACAAGGTATAATTGGGTTGGGTTCTGAAAGATTCTATATCTAGTTAGTGTATCAACAGCTTTATGTTGGGAGAGGTCATGTATGCAATCTAGGAATGTTTGTTGTGCTGCACTATCTTCATGACAGCCAAATCATTTTTTCCATGATGTTTGTGGAAAATTAATTAAAATTTTCAGCAACTTTTAACATACACCCTTTTAAAATTGGGACACAAATAGCACTGTTTAATTTAGTTTCACACCTCCTCTAGCTGACCTGAAATGGAAAAAAATCTGTTTACTTTCTTTGACAGATTGGATACACTTACACTATTTTGATTTGGTTAAATTTTAAGAGCAGAAGTAGCCTCGAAAGTTTGAACACTGAGATGCCTTTTTGAGAATTAGTATTAACACAGTGCATTTTGATTTAATCTTGAGGCAACATGTAGTTTTTAAACATAATGGACAAATGGGAGGGTGGGTGTGGGAAGGTGGGAGTGGGAGGGGGATTAGTTGCCATCCAATCACTTTTGACTATTAAAAAGGGCTTCAGCCCTTTCTATTTTCAATCAAATGAGCCCTTTTCGAAGTTCCCATGACAACTACTTCAATACGAATTGCCCTGGTCTAAACAACAACAGCAAATAATACAGAATACCCACATCGATCTTTACTATAAAAATGTCAAGCCTTCCAATCACTTTCGACCATTAAAAAAGGCACTAGGCCTTTTGATTTCCAATCAAATAAGACCTTTTTGAAATGACTACACTTTCTATAAACACCTTATATTCCCCCAGGGCATAAATTGTAACCCTTACCCTAAGGTCTGTTAGAGTGGTTGTCATCCTCTAAGACCCAATTTCCAGAAATTTCAACTACGTTAAACAAAATGGCTATCTCAAAATTTTGATTGATGTGTTTGGGGAAATGGTGGGCGTGAGAGGGGCAATAGTCGCTATCCAATCACTTTCAACTATTAAAAATGCCCTAGCTCTTTCAATTTCCAATCAAATGAGCCCTTCTGAAGTTTCTATGACAAAACTTTCAATAAAAATCTTATATGCCCCCAGGCATAACTTACAACCCTTGTCCTAAGTGCTGGGGGGGGGTGTCATTCTCAAAGACCTAATTTGTAGAACTTTCTACTACGTTGAACAAAATGGCTATCTGAAAATTTTGATTGGATGTGTTTGGAAGAATGGTGGGCGTGAGAGGGAGGTTAGTTACCCTCCAATCACTTTTGACTATTACAAAGGGCACTAGCCCTCTCAATTTCCAATTGAATGAGCCCTTTTTGAAGTTTTACAACAACTCTATTTATAAAAACCTTATATGCCCCAGTGCAGAACTTACAACCTTTGCCCTTGGGCTCTGGGGGTTTGTCATTCTTAAATACATAATTTCCAGAGGTTCCAACTACGTTGAACAAAATGGCACTCTTAAACTTTGATTGAATGTTTTTGGGGAAATGGTGGGCGTAATAGGGGTTTTAATTACTCTCCACTCATTTTCGACTATTAAAAACGGCAATTTGTATTTCCAATCAAATGAGCCCTTTTTGAAATTTCTACAACAAGTTTCTATATAAACTTTATATGCCTCCAGGGTATAACTTACAACCCTTGCACTGAGGATTCTGGGGGGGGGCGGCTATCATCCTAAAATACCTAATTTCAAAAACTTTCAACTACATTGAACAAAATGGATATCTCAAAATTTTGATGATTGGATGTGTTTTGGAAAATGGTGGGTGTGAGAGGGGTGTGTAGTTGCTCTTCAATCACTTTCAACTATTAAAAAAGTCACTAACCCTTTCAATTTCCAATTGAATGTGACCTTTTGAAGTTTCTATGACAATGCTTTCAATAAAAACTTTATATGCCCCCAGGGCATAACTTACAACCCTTGCCCTGAGGGCTATGAGGGGGGAGGGGTTGTCATCCTGAAAGACCTAATTTCCAAAACTTTTAACTATGTTGAATAAAAATGGCAATCTGAAAATTTTTTGGATGTTTTTGGGGAAAAGATGGGCTTGAGAGGGGGTTTGTTGCCCTCAACTCACTTCTGACTATTAAAAAGGGCACTAGCCCTTTGAATTTCCAATTGAATAAGCCCTTTTTCAAGTTTCTACGACAAAGATTTCAATAAAAACCTTATATGCCCCCAGGGCATAACTTATAATGCCCTGAAGACTGTGGGGGGAGTGTCCTGCTCAAAGGTATAATTTCTTGAACTTTGAACTGCGTGGAACAAAATGGCTATCTCAAAATTTTTTGTTGTTTGGGGAAATGGTGGGCATGGAAGGGGTGTTAGTTGCTTTCCAATCATTTTTGACTATTAAAAAGAGCACTAGTCATTTCAATTTCCCATCAAATGAGCCCTTTTTGAAGTTTCTACGACAATGTGCTCTATAAAAACCTTATATGGACCCTGGGCATAATTTACAACCCTTGCTCTGAGGGCTGTGAGGGGGGAGGGGATTGACATCCTCAAAGACCTAATTTCCAGAACTTAAAACTACGTTGAATAAAATGGCTATCTCAAAGTTTTTATTAGATGTATTTGGGTGAAAGGTTGGCATGAGAGGGGGGTTAGTTGCCCTCCAATCCCTTTAGACTATTAAAAAGGGCACTAGCCCTTTGGATATCCAATTGTATGACAGCGCCTTCTATAAAAAGCCTTATATGCCCCCAGGGCATAACTTACAATGCTTGCCGTGAGGGCTGTGGGGACTTTCCTCCTCAAAACATAATTTTTATGTGGAAATCAACCATGCTGAACAAAATGGCTATCTTAAAATGTTGATTGGATGTGTTTTGGGAAATGGTGGGTGTGGAAGGGGTGTTAGTTGCCTTCCAATCACTTTCGACTATGAAAAAGGGCACAAGCCACTCCAATTTCCAATTGAATGAGCCCTTTTCGAAGTTTCTATGATAACTTCTTTGGTACGAAGTACCCTGCTCTAAAGAAAAAAATTAATAAATAATATATTGTGCCAACATCGTTCTTATATGTCCCCAGGGTATAACTTAAAACCCTTGCCGTGAGGGTTGTGGGGTAGTGTCCTTCTCAAAAATATATTTTCTATATGAAAATCAACTACACTGAACAAAATCGCTATATCGAAATTTTGATTGGATATGTTTGGGGGAATGATGGGTGGGGGGGGGGGGGGGGGCACTCGCTAGTTGCCCTTCAGTCACTTTTGACTATTAAAAAGGGCACTAGCTACTCCAATTTTCAATCGAATGTTCCCTTTTCGAAGGTTCTATGGCAACTCCCTGATATGAAGTGCCCTGGTATGGAAAAAATAATAATACATTGTACCAACATTGTTCTTTACTTAGGAAGCGCGATCACGCTGCCTATGATTTTTACAACAACTTTCTACATAAACCTATATGCTCCCAGGGCATAACTTATAACCTTTGCACTGATGGCTCTGAGAGGGTTATCATCCTAAAAGACCTAATTTCCAGAACTTTCAACTACGTTGAACAAAATGGATATTTCTCAAAATTTTGATTGGGTTTGTTTGGGAAAATGGTGGGCATGAGAGGGCTGTTAGTTGTTATCCAATCCCATTCAACTATTAAACAAGGCGCTAGCCTTTTTAATCTCCAATTGAATGAGCCCTTTTGAAGTTTCTACAACAATGCTTTCAATAAAAAACTTTATATGCCCCCAGGCATAATTTAAACCCTTGCGCTGATGGCTGTGGGGTGAGGGGTTGTCAACCTAAAGACCTAATTTCCAAAACTTTCAACTACGTTGACTGAAATGGCTATCAAGAATTTTGATCAGATGTGTCCAGACTTTTGGGGAAAAGGTGGTCGTGAGAGGGGGGTTAGTTGCCCTCAAAATACTTTGACTATTAAAAAGGGCACTAGCCCTTTGAATTTCAAATCAAATGAGCCCTTTTTCAAGTTTCTACGACAAAGATTTCAGTATAAACCTTATATACCCCCCTTATAACCCTTGCCCTGAAGACTCTGGGGGGGAGTGTCCTGCTCAAAGGTATAATTTCCTGAACTTTGAACGTCGTGCGACAAATTGGCTATCTAAAAATTTTGATTGGATGGGCGTGGGGGAGGGCTAGTTGCCCTCCAATCACTTTTGACTATTTTTAAAAAAGGCACTAGCCACTCCAATTTCCAATCGCATGAGCCCTTTTCGAAGTTTGTACGAGAACTCCTTCAAAACGTAGTGCCCGGGTATGGAGAAAAAAAAACAATAATAATACATTGTGCCCACATCGTTTTTACTTAGGCAGCGCTATCACGCTGCCTGTGATTAAAGTCCCCAGCGATGCAAATGACCTTTATATAATGCAGTGATTTTTTGAAAATTATCTGCTATGACTTGTTCTGTTACAATTTTGGATGGAGCTTGCAGCATTGTGAACTAATCCACTTTTTTGTCGATTATGCTTGTGCTTATATTATGCTTTGCTATTTGCTTGTTCCTGTATTATCCTTTGTTATTTGCTTGCGTGTGCTTATATTATGCTTTTGTTCTAGTTGCTTGGGTTTTAAATATATTATAAATCAAAGAATTCTACATGGTGTCAGAAGTCATGGATATCAATTACCCATCGATCAACTGGAATGCTGACAATCTCAATTCAGAATGGATTGCGTTTGAGAGCCATGCAGTGCTCATGTGTGAAGGCCCCCTTGTTGAAAAGTCTGAGTAAGGAAAATGTGCATACCTTCTACTCTGGGTTGGTACACATGGTTGAGAGATCATCAGCATTATTTCATCATCTATCACACTGCCTATGATTAATGTCCCCAGCTATTAGCAAATGACTTTTATGTGATGCAGTGATTGTTTGAAAATTATCTGCTATGGCTTGTTCTGTTACAATTTTAGATGGGGCTTGATTCCGCCTCCAGTAAAGCATGAGCAAAAGAGGTGATTGGGACAGTTTGAGAAACACTCTTTTTTCTCAGCAGTGGAGAGCCCTCCTCTTGGGAGGCCCAGAGAAAGCTGCAGATAAGTACCAGCAAGCCATAGTTGACTCTGTCGAAAGGCATATCCCTTCAAAGCAGATCTAGGTGTCCAGTAAGGACAAACCTTGGTTCAATGCTCAGTGTAAGAAGACAATCCGAGCAAAGCAAAAGGCACACAAGCGATGGCTACTTTCGAAGAACAAAGAGGACAAAATTGCATTCATAAATGCGCGCAAAGATGCAGTTCGAGCGATTCGGCAGTCCCGGGTTCAGTATAAGGAGAAATTCGCCACCAAGCTTCAACTTGCTTCGGCAAAGAGTTGGTGGAAAATTGTCAAGGAGGCTTTACCGTCGTCCAAGGGGACCGCGATTCCTTCTCTCCAGAGTAACGGGACAGTGGTACAAGATCCACAGGCAAAGGCTCAAGCTCTTGCTCAGGCTTTTGCCGAATCCTCGAATCTAGACGATGACGGTAGAGAAGTGCCAAAATTCTCCAACCGAACCGACACTGTCCTGGAACGCGTGAATTTTTCTGCTCCCAAGATCCTTCACATTCTGCAACATCTGGATGTGACCAAAGCCTCGGGTCCTGACAACATACCAAATGTTGTCCTCAAGTCCTGCAGTGCCGAACTATCTGGACCCTTGTTATTGCTTTTCCGGCTGTGCTTTTGCTCCTGAACCTTCCCACGAACATGGAAGTCCGCCGATGTTATACCTACTTTAAAGCCAGAAGGCGATCCAACGAGCGTGGGTTCCTACAGGCCTATTAGCCTTCTCTCCTGTGTTGGCAGAGTCTGCGAGAGCATCTCGAATAAAACACTTCATCAGTACCTGGAATTGTTATGTAGAGTTTTATGTAGATGATTTGTTATGTAAAGTTTTACTAGTAATTAAGGATTATTGAACTATAAATTTTGACGTCTCAAAGCTTTGTTTCCACGGCACAATTAGATCTGACTTCAAGAGATACGAATTCTTATAGGCTAGCAGGGGTTAGAAACTCTTTCTAAGCTGTGGCGATGACAACTTTTGGTGCTTGTAGGAATGAAAAAGCGTGGCCTCTTCTTCTCGGACTATCTGGAGATCAGATTCCTTTGGGAGCATTTACCTTGGAGACTGGCGAACTAGTTACCTATTATCGGACTAGACTCAGACATACAAGAGAAACGAACACTTATAAAAAGACAATAGATTTATTAAACTTACATGCTTAGTTGTACAGCAATGGGTCACTTCAAAGACAATAAATGGTGACCGAGATTATTTGCGGTACGAACTCTTTTAGATCTGAATACATATTCAAATTAAAAAACACATTTACCCCACTCCCAAACGCAGTTCTTTCGTCCTGCGCTGTAGGGACTGCCTGCCATTGGACCAAGTGACCCAAGGACGCAAATCTTCGTCCAATAATCTCTTTGAGATTTTTCAGATGATTCAGTAGTTCACACAGTTTTTTTTTTGCCTTTTAAACTTCCTTATAAATGTTATGCGTTGCATTTTTTTTGCTACGATTTTCTTAGCGAAATTCGAACGACTAGCGCCGTTGTCTGACTGAAGCTAGAAATGCAATTTCTCTCTTTGCTGATTAAGGACTTTTCATTTTTTTGCGACTAGATTTAGCTTAATTGTAAGAAATCGGAATTATCTTTAGAAAGGAACTTTATTTTGGTATTTCAAATACATCACATCTTACTCATGGTACATATCACCCTTCCCATAAAATAATGACGCCCCGTCATTAGTTACTGCCCATTAGGAGTTTTAAAATTTTTCAATATTTTTTTCTTATTTTATTCTACATCCCTATCTAAAATTCATCTACCGGACTAAGATTATTTTTTGGTTCTAGGTTAGCTACTATACTAAAGATTTTTTTTTTTTTTTCTATATCTAACACTGATTACTTTTACTTTCCAATAAGGTTGGGACTATTCTACTTTTACATTAGTTTTTTTTTTTTTTTCTATATGACGTACTACATACTATCTACACAACGTTAAGTGAATAACATGATAATATTACACCTAATTCTACTTGTGGTACATACATGAATGATTTATAACATACAATATTTGGTTCATCATATTCACTGATGACATTAAAACACTTTCACTATTGGGATTTTTGAATTGTCAAAGCTGTTAGGAAGTAACACATGTAGCTTCACATCTATTCGTCACCTTTCGTGTCCTTAGTGTACTACACCCTTCCGTTGTAAATTACTGTCCTTCACTCCTTTTGTCCTGGCAAAAATTTCGAAGCACTTACGTTATGGTCTCTTCATGGAACAGTTTGAGTCTAGTTGTCTTTACACGGTAAGTTTTCCCTAGTAGTCAACTGGGAAATGACCTTTAAACATCGTTCTAATAGTCAACTGGGAAATGATTCTTCCCACTAGAGGTGTTGGTGTTTTTCTTCTCAGCATATCATTTTTAGGATTTTTGAGGCACATAGAGAATGTATTCTCGCGTAAAATTGTTCATTTGTGCCTTTTGAAACGGGTTGTCGTCATATTATAGTGACTCTCTTAATATATTGTCTTTAAATTCAACTTCGAACCTCTCCAAACTATCATCTAACTTCAAATATCGTTAAATATCGTTTATCTTGTACTGCTCGATGGTGTTTTCAGAGTTAAAGTTCAAATTGTCTTTACTTTCTGCTGCTCAAATATCTTCAAATGTCTTTAAGTGTCATTTAACTTCAAATATCGTCTATCGTGTGCTGGTCGATGGAGTTCTCAGAATTAAACTTCAAATTGTCTTTAATTTCGTCTTCAAATATCTTCAAATGTCTTTAAGTATCTTTTAACTTCAAATATCGTTTATCATGTGCTGATCGATGGAGTTCTCAGAATTAAACTTCAAATTGTCTTTAATTTCGTCTTCAAATATCTTCAAATGTCTTTAAGTATCTTTTAACTTCAAATATCGTTTATCATGTGCTGATCGATGGAGTTCTCAGAATTAAACTTCAAATTGTCTTTAATTTCGTCTTCAAATATCTTCAAATGTCTTTAAGTGTCGTTTAACTTTAAATATCGTTTATCATGTGCTGATCGATGGAGTTCTCAGAATTAAACTTCAAATTGTCTCTAACTTCAGTTTCAAATATCTTCAAATGTCTTTAAGTATCTTTTAACTTCAAATATTGTTAAATATCGTTTATCTTGTTCTGATCGATGGGGTTCTCAGCATTTATGTGATTATATAGTTCGTTAAAGCACTTGATACTGAGGTTCAAATATAGTGTTACCTGATATGTAATATGGTTCATGGTCGAAGAAACGACGGTCGAAGGTAACTGTTGTTTTCGTAGACGAAGCTGGGATGAAAGTTGCCTGGAGTTATGGTGAGTACTCTTCGTTGGTTGAGATATGATAAAATAGATGTTACTGGGTCGTATCTGTACTGGGCAGCTATTGTAATACTCAATGACCAAAGTGTCCATTTACTTTCCTGTAATAAAAACAACGCGGCAGAATCACATGTTCTTTGAAGTAAATACACATACAATAATTCACGCATTAATTGGGTTATAATTTCTTAGCTATGAGACAGAATTAAATAAATACACTAATATTAGCACTCACAATGAAAATCTAAAACAGAAATTTCTTCAAATTTGTTTTGATAACGAAAATATCGATATTAAATAAACATAATTTACCCTACATTATTAAGTTTGAGGTCTAATTTTACGATATTTTTTTTTGCCTGCATTGTTCACGCAAGTCCGTGCTGTATAAGAAACGCATGTGCAGCGTCATAACCGCACGGTTTTACGCAAACGATACTACAATGAGGGAACAAGACATAACAAGGACTAGTGGAGACCTCTATACCCACTAGTTTTCTGATGTCTTCCCTATTTCTTGGCTTAGACGTTCTTATGGGGTTCCGGGTTTAACGGCTGAAATGCAGAGGTTCTTAGTCTCAGGATTTTTCCGTAATTGCAAGTCAACATTGGTGCCTCATATTCGCTTTTCGAATAAGGTCATTAGATGCAGGATTTCCAAGCTTGCCTCCGTAGATTCCAGTTAATGCTTGGTAAATAATATAAGCATAATGAAGAACTGACATCAATATCTTTTTAGAAGGCTATTGTTTGAGCAAGGCCTTCAGCACTAAATAAATAAATATTATATTAAAGTCTTATTAGAATCCGTTAAGCGAGAAACACCTTCACATTAATAGGGAATTCCTTGTGGGTTTTACTTAGTCGCCATTGGACATACACAGGGTTTCAATCCATGTATCTTAACTGATCAAATGGTTTTAAAATTTTCCTTATTATTATCAAGATATAATTTCACATCCGCCGTGAAATTCTACATATAAACGTACATATAATAGCCAATAGTTGGCTATTGGTACATATATTACTCGAGTAAGAAACATTATATTTCTCGAGTAAGAAACACATGAATAAGCAAACTTGCGGCGCTTAATTACACTGGTAGGCCTAAAATAATTATAATCTGCAGTAAGATAAAATATTTCATATAATTAGACGCTTCTGTACTGTAAATTTCTTTTTTTTTTTTGATAATATCCATCTTGGTTAGGACATGGGTCGATTTTTCATGGAAAATCCGAGGGAGACCTGAGTCAGTATAGGTAAGATATAACGTGACTGACTTGCGAAAATATGCCACAAAAAATTAGAGCAAAATATATGTCATGGATAAACCAATGAAATTAAAGAACATTTTTGTCACAGAACTATAGAACAGTGATCTCTCTGTTATTGTATACGTCATAGATATAAACTAATGAAATTAAATTTTTTTTTTCGCCAAGGAGCTAAAGACGTAAATGCCTTTGTTTTATATGAAAGTAATGTTTAACACAGCTGTAGGACAGCATACGTCATAGATATAATATAATGAAATTAAAAACGCTTTTTTTTTTCTCGGAGCTATAAGAAAGTAAACTCTCTGTTTCTCTTTCAAAGCATTCTGATTCAAGAACGAAAACTTAACTAGCTCACAGAAGTTTCTATTCAACCTTTAAGTATTGTTTTGACTGGCCCTGATTGGCATAAAAATACTAATTTCTTACACTTGAAGGACTGAGAAATATCCCTTCCTACGTTCATTTACACACAAAAAAAATTACAAAACAATCATGGGCCTTGAATTCCTCCCCGGGCTTCCCACAAGACGTGGTCCAACGCGAGTTGTCGTTTTCAGTAGACCACTAGCTTCCTACCTTTGGTTATTTTCTGTTCCAACCTTTCTATTATCCTTTGAAAGGGCATAGAAATAACACTAACAAAAAATAAGACATCCAAAACTTAATCAAATCCTTACTTGGTTAACTCTAAATGCACACTGTTAAATTTATTAGGTGTTAAATTTATTATCTTTGAAATTTGTCTTTACGTTAATTAGGGATATTTCCATCTGTCAGGTTTTTTAACCGTTCTACCTGACTGTGTCGTTATTTTCTCCTCTGTTTCTTGTGGTTTTTTCTTTTTCGGTTTGTCTAGCGAAATAAGGTCAAATTTTTTGTATTGCTTTTTCAAAAATTCTTGCCCTTTTAATTTCGTTTGTTTCCCGTGTGTGGCTGCTGAGGTCGGCCTTGATTTCCCTATTTCTTTAGCTACTATTTGGTCTGATTCACCATCAGACTCTTCTGAACTGGTTTCCGACGAATCCGGATTAGAACTTTTAGAGGTGGCACTTTTTGAGGTGTCACCTGCCCTTCCTTCGTAAATTTCTACTCCTCTGGAAGTAGAAGGTTTATTCTCTAAGTCCTCGCCTTGAGTTCTCAACTCGGGGGATTTGAAAGATTCTTGAGAGTTTTGGGAGGAATCAATAGTTTTTGCGGGGTTCCTCCATTGTTTGAAGGCCATGTCTTCAGGGGGATGGGGCATTCTTTGCAATAGGGATTCCCTCTGTGAAGACCACGTCCAGTCGTGTTTAGGTTTGACCTTGGACACAGTTATATCATGATATTGACCTTGCTGGTCATCCTTTGGAGTTTTATTCCGGGCAATGTACTTTGACTCGTTTTTATGGGAAAATTTATTAAATCCATAGCTTCTCGCAGGTTTGTTTTAGTTAAATCTTTGGGAGGAGTTTTCTTTACAGTAATACCGGGGGTTTCTACAGCTCTGTTTAATTCTTCCTGTAAGGACAGGGGCCTTTCTATTGGTGTTGCAGGGGAAACCATATCGTCTGGAAATCTTTTGGGGGGACATGGGGTCGAGATTCTATCGGGGAAAAATTGGGTTTTTGGAGATATTGTATAATCTAAATCTCCCGCGCTCGCCGATGAATAACTTTTTGGACTTTTTGGCGTTTTTATTTCAGGAAAAAATCCTGGGATTAGGGATTTTTTCTTAGGAACAACTAGATTTTCCGTTGCTAAAAATTCTTCAAAGTTTTGTTCATCATTTTCATTTTCAAAATAATCTTGTTTGAAATTAAAGGGTTTTAGCTCTGCCAGTCTTGACCTAGGGGGCTCATTTTCGAATCTGACGAATCAGTAGAAGAGGGATGTGACATCCATCTCTCTGGAAATTTGCTCTTTTTATTCGGCTAACATGCGCCTTGTAAGTTTTTCCACTATCGGGGTTCTCCATTTTAAAGGTATATTCATTATCGTACTTTTTGACTATTCTGTACGGCCCAGAATATTTGTTGGAAAGTTTTTTTCCTTCCGTTTTTGCCTCGTTCTTTAGGTAAACGAAGTCTCCTACTTTGAAATCTATATTCCCCTTAACTTTGGGTTGGTTTCTTAGCTCTTGGTTTATTTTACATTTTTCCAACTCTTGCCTAACTATTTTATAAGTTTTCCTCATCCTATTTATGAATTCTTGTTTATAATCTTCTGAGTCGTTATAATATTGCCGAGATTCAATAATCTCATCATACGGGATTCTAAAATCTCGACCAAAAAGTAAATAAAATGGATTGTCTCTGGTTGTTTCGGAATAAGCAGTGTTGATTACGTTGGTTAAATAAGGTAAGAATTTATCCCAGTCGCTCCTATTGTCTTTCGTATAAATACTTAGAACGTTCGAAAATATTTTATGTCTGTTTTCTATTTTGCCATTAGCTTGTGGATGGTACGGCGCTGTCACCATTTTCTCTATATTAAGGAAACTCATTAAATCTTTTGTTACTTTTGCAACAAAATTGCTCCCGTTGTCGCTCAAAATTTTATTAGGAATGCCAAATTGTAAAAATAATTTTGCTAATGCCTTACTTGTGGCATAAGCACCTTGATTTTTTAATGCTTTTGCAAAAGTAAATCCGGAAAAATGATCTACAACCGAAAGAATACACGTATGGCCTCTGCTAGAAACAGGTAAGCCTCCATTTGTCCCGTACAGGTCAAATGAGATAATATCGAAGGGGTACTTTGCTACTGGGACCCTTCCCATTGGAGGATTTGGATAAGCTGGGGGGGTTTTTCTCAAATTACATGCTTCGCATGTACTTACAAATTCTTTAAGTTTTGTCAGTGCCGATTGTACGTAAAAGTATTGTTTTAACTTATGGAACGTTTTCATAACTCCTAAGTGTCCACCTGTGTCCGAATGAAAATATTCAAATGCAGGCCCTATCAAGCTTTGTGGTAATACAGGTATTATCGAGGTTTGGTTTCTATTTGTCTCAGCAGTCACAATCCTACACAGTATTTCTTCATCAAGGTCGTAGTAAAAATTATCTATCTCTTTTCTAAGAGTTTTGAATTTATCCGGTAACGACTCATCATTCACAAAATAATCAATTAGTGCTACGCACATTTCGTCCTTTTTTTGCTTTCTTTTATATTTTCCAAAGACAAGGGACAATAGTTAATCTTATTTTTCTTTTACTGCGTCTTTGACTTTGTTTTTCTTACATCCATGTTTTGCTTTTAGCATTGATAGCATTAAATTTGTTTAAAAATTGCGATTTAGTCAAAGGATATTCGTTATTTGAAGTTTTAATACCGTTAACTAGGTTTCTTTTTGAATTTTCCCATGTATTTAAATCATTTTCCGTTAAAACCTCGATTTGGACTAAACAAGTCCCCTTTTTAATTGTAATTGTATCGTTTTCATGGTTATTGGTTACCCAAATAAAACCTTCCCCTTTGTCATAAGATATAATCTGTTCCTCGCATAACAGATTTTCGGGTATTTCAGACGGTGTCGCAAACCATATTTCTGATTTGCTAATTATTGGCTCGATCATTTGTGATATTTGAATTTTTTGCATCGTTTTGGGAGGGACTTTTGTTTTCCTTATCGCAAATCCGTAATATTTCTCTTCATTTTCATTGTTTATTAGATTCATGCTGGCGCTATGCTGCGCCATTGCGGCATCTTGTGGCGTCATGTTGGTTTTATTATGTTTTTCCACAATTCCACTATTTTCTTAATTTCATTTGATCTGTACTGTCGCATATCTCCTATTTTTATTTTCGCAGATTCAATACTGTTATTATTTAAATTTACTTCATTTCTGCGATATCTTTCAGGATAATTGAACAAATTTCCAATTATGCCATGTCTTTGCGAGACATGGGGTTCAGAATACTTCGACATTATACCACTAGAAATTTTGTTTACTGTTATGTTATCTTCGTAACCTCTGTTACGATTTCTTAAGGTAGAAACTTTTTCCTCCACCTTAGCTGGGTAGACCAACCTCTCGTTGGCTACGTCTAATAGTATTCTATTAGACCTTAGAAAATTTGCCCCTATAATAGCTTCATATGGGAGATTATCGCATATGATGAAATTTGTCATGAATGTTCTATTGTCTCTTTTTAAGTTTAGACAAATTGACCCTTTTGCATTTAATTTATGGCCTGTAACACTTGTTAAATTGGGATTATTAGGGTTCTTTTGTCGCCTAATGTGCAGAGGCAACATATTAAATACGCAAGAGTTTATGATATTTACAGTAGCTCCACTGTCAACTAAGGCCGTAAAGTAAACGTTTTCTACACAAAAATCATTAAATATAGGTAACTTGTTAATAATATCACTACAAGAAGGGCACTAGTATTGTTTTGGACCTATTAAATATCCCTGGCACCCTCGGGGTCCAACTTATGTTTCTGAGGGGCCTGAAGCGTTTCCCTGAGAATTTATTTCATTTCTCGGTGCCTGTAATAGATATTCAGACGTATTAGGCTCCGTAGGCATATTTAAATGATTTACGTCTGCCTGTTTTCGCCATGTATTATTATGGTAACGTGGATGTCTCGTGTCAGTGCCGTTTGCTGGCACTGTTTGCCAGTGCTGTTGGCTTGTAAAATTTTAATTTCTCATCGGGAAATTTTCATTATTTTTATATTGCATTCTCGCATTATATTGGCCTTGGCGAATATTTGGGTTTTCAAACCGGTAATTAATTTGCCTGTTGGGGAAAGGGCTATACAAATTTGGTTGGTACGCATTATAAGGTACTGATTGGCGCAATCCCCCCTGGCTATAGCCTATTGCACGACCGGTGCTAAAATTTGTTCTTCTGAACAAATGGTTACCGTAATTTTGCGTATTACCGACAGCATTTCTTGGTATGGGATTGGTGACGTAGTGGCACTCTCTTGCTATGTGGCCAACACGATTGCAGTTATAGCACCTTATTATTGTAGGGTTAATGGGCTGAAAACGTACTGTTTTCTGCCTAGCGGGTTCTGGCGTTTGTTTCTTTGTGCTACTGGGGAGTTATCCCTTGAAAAGAAATTGGGGGATGTCTGATCGCCCTTGAAGATTAGGTTCGCGTTTGAGTCGCCTAGGCTGTTTATTTTTGCATTACTATGATTTGCAACCATTTTATCAACTTCAATTAGTCGTTCTACCTCTTGGACTGCAAGGTCCAACGTCTGAATATTCTTGGATATTACTACTCGATATAGTTTTGGGGGTAGCCCTTGCAAAAAGGTATTTAGTATGACTTTTTCATACAGTTGCCCAGAACCACTTCCGTATTTTGCTTCTACAGAAATGCGTATATTATCCAGATATTCCCTTATATTTTGTGAAAAATCAAAGTTCACTACTCCATGTTTTAATTTATTTATTGAACTGGTTTCTATAAATCTCTCTTTGAATGCTTTTAACAAGTCATCAACCGTATTTATTGGCAAGTTGGCGTTACTTCCTATGGTATGCTCGACCTGTTTTAGAAAGGTTAAGGCCTGGCCTCTTAATCGTAGAAGCAGCATGTCTTTTAACGCTCCAACGTCTGTTTTTGTTAATTGTACAAACTGGGTCAATTGGATATTAAATTCGTCAATATCTGATTGACCATTGTATTCCGGGATAGATTTCGCAATTTCTATATTTTTTGCGACTAACTTTTGCACTATTAGTAATTCATTTAGATCGTCCATATTTTCGTTTTTTTTTTTTGCGTTTATATCAATTTATATTAAATTTTACTTAACCTATTTTGGGGTAGGCTATTATCTCTTATGAAATATCTAAAGGGTTTCCTATCGTAGCCTAGCGGTTATAGGCCTAATCAATTTTCTTATATGTCTGTATCTCTCCGAAAAATCAAATTTGAATTACAAAGTTTAAATGGCCTAACTAGTTCGCAGTTTTCCTCCAATTTCCGACACGCGCCATTTGTTATGTAGAGTTTTATGTAGATGATTTGTTATGTAAAGTTTTACTAGTAATTAAGGATTATTGAACTATAAATTTTGACGTCTCAAAGCTTTGTTTCCACGGCACAATTAGATCTGACTTCAAGAGATACGAATTCTTATAGGCTAGGAGGGGTTAGAAACTCTTTCTAAGCTGTGGCGATGACAACTTTTGGTGCTTGTAGGAATGAAAAAGCGTGGCCTCTCTTCTTCTCGGACTATCTGGAGATCAGATTCCTTTGGGAGCATTTACCTTGGAGACTGGCGAACTAGTTACCTATTATCGGACTAGACTCAGACATACAAGAGAAACGAACACTTATAAAAAGACAATAGATTTATTAAACTTACATGCTTAGTTGTACAGCAATGGGTCACTTCAAAGACAATAAATGGTGACCGAGATTATTTGCGGTACGAACTCTTTTAGATCTGAATACATATTCAAATTAAAAAACACATTTACCCCACTCCCAAACGCAGTTCTTTCGTCCTGCGCTGTAGGGACTGCCTGCCATTGGACCAAGTGACCCAAGGACGCAAATCTTCGTCCAATAATCTCTTTGAGATTTTTCAGATGATTCAGTAGTTCACACAGTTTTTTTGCCTTTTAAACTTCCTTATAAATGTTATGCGTTGCATTTTTTTGCTACGATTTTCTTAGCGAAATTTCGAACGACTAGCGCCGTTGTCTGACTGAAGCTAGAAATGCAATTTCTCTCTTTGCTGATTAAGGACTTTTCATTTTTTTGCGACTAGATTTAGCTTAATTGTAAGAAATCGGAATTATCTTTAGAAAGGAACTTTATTTTGGTATTTCAAATACATCACATCTTACTCATGGTACAGAATCAAATGACCTTCTAGGTGATCGCCAATATGGATTCCGCCGGAAATGCTCAACATTAGACTGCCTAGTGGCCCAGTATCAGGAGTGGATAGAACTACTGGCAATGGGATACATCAGGCTACTATCCTTCGACATTGCGAAAGCTTTTGACAAAGTATGGCACCGTGGCCTGCTAAAGAAACTCTATGTGTATGGTGTTCGTGGATGTCTGTTAAAAGTGATTGAGAGCTTCTTTTCCGATCGTTCACTGCGGGTTGTACTTGATGGGTTTATTTCCGGCGAATATCCAGTAAAAGCAGGGGTACCCCAGGGCAGTGTCTTGGGACCTACGCTCTTCCTTAATCTGCATAAACGACATGGGAGACAACCTTGCAAACCCTCTGCATCACTTTGCGGACGATACCCCAACACACTCAGCCGTCCCTAAACACGAAGACCCAAAACAAGCCTCCCTTCCCTACAGATGGATCTTTTGAAAATTGAAAAGTGGTCTGATGCATGGATGATCAACTTCAATGCATCGAAAACAAAGGAGCTTCTAATTACCCGATCAAAGGTGCCACGTGAACACCCCAGTTTTATCTTCAAAAATGAAGTTATAAAGAGAGTCGACGAACTTCGTCTACTGGGGATTCATTTCTCCACCGATCTCTCTTGGAACAACCACCTTGATCGGGTGAAAACCTCCTGCGCAAGAAAGCTGGGAGTTACTCTTTGCTGCAAAAAACTTTCTTCCATCAAGCTCGATCATCCCACTCTACAAGTCTTGCATTAGACCCATAGCTGAATATGGATGCCCGCTATTTGCTGGTGCTCTGAAAACGCTGTTGGCACCACTTCAGAAGATCCAGAATAGGGCAAATAGGGCGGTCTGCGCTTCTACACAAGAATTGCTCCAGCCTCTAAATGAAAGGTTTGATATAGCGTCGATGGCTGTTTTCTACAAGTACATGAATTCGCCTCCCTCAGACAAGCTCTCTCGAATTGTGCCCCCCCCCTTTGTCCAGGCGACAAGGCAGACACGAAGGTACACAGCTCTTTCCAATTATCTAAAGGAGGATATGCCGAAAACCGAGTACTTGAGGAACAGCTTCATCCGGCGTTGCACTTCTATCTGGAACGATCTTACTGGGGATGTTATCCCTGCAAATCCCTCTGTTGACTCCTTCAAAAGAAGGTTCAATAGACATTTAAAACCTCGAAGCCATTGAAAGAGGTAAATGAATAACAGCACATCAGATACTTTGAAGTACCTGGCGCCGTGAATATTGGAATAAAAAAAAAAAAAGTATTGTGAACTAATACTCTTTTTTGTTGATTATGGTTGTGCTTATATTATGCTTTGCTATTTGCTTGTTCCTGTATTATCATTTGTTATTTGCTTGCGTGTGGTTATATTATGATTTTGTTCTAGTTGCTTGGTTTTTAAATATATTATAAATCAAAGAATTCTACATGGTGTCAGAAGTCATGTTTATCAATTACCCATCGATCAACTGGAATGCTGACAATCTCAATTCAGATCAGACTGGGTTTGAAAGCCATGCAGTGCTCATGTGTGATGGCCCCCTTGCTGAAAAGTCTGAGTAAGAAAAATGTGCATACCTTCTAATCTGGGTTGGTACACATGGTTGAGAGATCATCAGCACCATTTCATCAGCTATCACACTGCCTATGATTAATGTCCCCAGCTATTAGCAAATGACCTTTATGTGATGCAGTGATTGTTTGAAAATTATTTGCTATGGCTTGTTCTGTTACAATTTTAGATGGGGCTTGCAGCATTGTGAACTAATCCACTTTTTGTCGATTATGCTTGTGCTTAAATTATGCTTTGCTATTTGCTTCTTCCTGTATCATCCTTTGTTATTTGCTTGCGTGTGCTTATATCATGCTTTTGTTCTAGTTGCTTGGGTTTTAAATATATTATAAATCAATGAATTCTACATGGTGTCAGAAGTCATGGATATCAATTACCCATCGATTAACTGGAATGCTGACAATCTCAATTCAGAATGGACTGCGTTTGAAAGCCATGCAGTGCTCATGTTTGAAGGCCCCCTTGCTGAAAAGTCTGAGTAAGAAAAATGTGCATACCTTCTAATCCGGGTTGGTACAAATGGTTGAGAGATCATCAGCACCTTTTGCTTGCAACAGCTGAAAAAGACAACATCATGCCTACCTGAAGAAGTTCATAAACTATGCAGCCCACAAAAAGAATCAAGTATTCTCTTGCTATATATTTCAGAACCAAGACCAGAAGGATGCTGAAAATAGTGACAAACACATAACAGAGCTTAAGATCCTAGTTAAACCATGCAACTACACTTCGGAAAGTGAAATGGTAAGATATAAAATAGTGTGAGGAGTCAGAAATCCTAAACTACATGAAAAACTATTAGCCACTGGTGACAACCTTACACTAGCCCAAGCTGTCACCATATGCAGGGCTCATGAGTCAAGCCAACCACAGTTCAAAACTTTATAACAAAAGGAAATTAAACAAGAAGTGGATGCTATTGGACCTAATTGATTCAGCTCCCCAGAGAAGAAGACAGAGTGCTACTTCTCCTGTGGAAACTACTCACTCCAGAATGTATTCCCTGCAAAATAAAAAATGTATGGCGAGTTCCAAAAAAAACTGAACAATTGCAAAAGTATGACTTTAAACGCTGTTGGAAATGAAGCCACAAATATTCCATCATCAACCAATGATATTTACAACCAGGAAGAAACAAAGGTGTTTGTATATTCCATCAATGATAGCTCCAACAAGGACGAAATTTAGCTAAGATTTCTCTATGTGGACAAATCCACATCAACTTTAAAATAAACTCAGGTGTTCGGGTTAACATCCTGCCTTGTCAATATCTGAAAAAATTGTTGCCAACGGTGCAGCTTCTCAAATCAACACAGCAATTTACCAGCTACTTTGTGTTGACCATGCCTCATCTAGGAGTCAAAAATAGACCAATGCAGTCACTTGCCTTCTATGTGGTTGAGCTAAACTGCACACCCATAATTGGCATCAGGGCAAGCAAAGACATGAATCTGATCAAGCTTGTCCTGAACATTAAACAGTCACCAGTAATCAGATATTGCAATGTATTTAAGGGCTTAGGGAAACTTGAAACAGAATGTGAAAGACACCTAAAGGACAAAACAATGCCCACAGTACATCCAACTAGAAAAATACCACTAGCTCTGAAACAGAAGCTCAATGACAAGTTACAACAACTAGAAAGTCTTGACATCATTGAAAAGGTCAGCGAACTAATAGATTGGGTTTATTCCATGGTAATCGTTGAAAAAAAGGATGGAGGCCTAAGACTATGCATGAACCCTGTGGACCTGAACAGGGTGATAAAAGGGGTGATAACAGGGTGATAAAAGATTAACAATTTTTCTCAATTAATGAAACTCAGACCAGAAAACCACCCTCTGGGTAAGAAAGGTGGCGGAATTCTGTTCTTTGTCCGTAATGATTTATACCCAAATGAAATCCCAATTCCGTGTCTTACTCCCTTTGATGAAGTTATGTGGGTATTTGTTCGACCTAAAGTCTTGCCGCGTCCTTTTAATTTAATTGTCCTTTGTTACTCCCCTAATCAGAGATCCGCTGACAAAATAAATTTTATTGAAAAATTACTTGCAAGTGCTGACTTCGTACTATCAAAATACCCAAATGCAGGAATTTTTCTTATGGGTGACGCAAACGATATAAGACTTGATTCTACGTCTAACGCTTTCAATTTAAAACAGGTCGTTAATGTCCCTACTACAAAAGGCAATACTACTCTTGATTTAATTTGCACTAATCTTTCGAAGTTTTACAAACCCGTCTCCACTCTGCCCCCTCTAGGGGGTAGTTACCACTTTAGCCTTTTACTATCTCCGCTGGCTAAAGTTAAACTATCGTTTTCTATAAATGAAACGCTTATAGACCTCTCACTGACTCAGGACTTTCAATTTTGGCTCCTGGATTACTACTGAAAATTGGTCCACTGTGTATCAAACAAATGACGTTGACTACATGGCTTTCTCCCTCCAAAATTTATTGAGGAGTAATTATGAATTCCACTTCCCTGAGAAAAAATTTAAAACGTGTTCTACAAATTTAGCGTCCCCTCATCCCATTCTTTAAGAATTTATTCTTCCTTTTTCCGCCCGCATCTTGAATATGCTTGTCCAGTTTGACATCCTGGCATCTCCCGTGATGAATCAGATAAAATTTGAATCTATTCAAAAAAGAGCCATAAGAATAATTTTTAAGAAACTTTGGTACCATATTCACTCCTTCTAAAAAAAGGCCAAGCTGGAAACTCTTGAGCACAGGAGAGGAACGCTGTGCCTCCGTTTTGCAAAAAATGCAATAATAAACCCTCGCACGGAAAACATTTTCCCCAAAAGACACTCCCCATCCAGACACCGCCTGCCAGGTACTGTTTCTGAACCCGTCCCTATCTTGTCCCCCATCCGTTGTTTAACCTCCAGATATGAAAAAACCTTTGTCCCCTTCATTACTGATCAAATAAACCACTAGTTTTTTTTGTTGTTTTTTTTTTTTTGTACTGGTGATACCCATGCTTGTGTCTGTTTGGTTCTTCCGTTCCCTCCCCTTTTATATAGTCTCCTTTAAACCTTTTTAACACTATTTTTATCTCAATTTTTTTTTTGGTTTTGTTTTAGTTTGTGCCTTTTTAACTTTCTTACATTTGACACTTTTTTATTTTTTAGACTATGAATGGCTTTGCCTTTCTGATATTGTTGTTTTTGGCACTGTTTAGCCAGTTTTTTAGTTGTTGTGCTATTTCTATGTCTTTTTTTTATTATATAACCCCGAAATGTGAATTCGGCCCTTCGGGGCTTGTGATAGTCATTTTTTTGAAATAAATATCTTATCTTGTTATCTTGCCCCATTCCTAATGAGTTGCCAGCAGCAGTCTGTCCTACCATCAACATAGCATCAGCTGAGACCCAAAACTATCCCCCTCCATACCTCTCTACGATACAGGTCAAAGGAAGAGGAAAGGCAGAAATTCTATCATAATAAGACTGCAAAACCACTACCTTAGCCACAACTGAATGACCAAGTTTATGTCCAGAAGAAAGCAAACAGTCCCTAGCCAAAAGCAAAAATAATATCCCATCATGGAAACCCCAGATCATACGTAGTGGAGACAGAAGACGGTTCCAGACTACAGCAATACAGAGTCCACATCTGCTGGTGTCTCTTTATCTCCAAACGTCCCTTTGTTCCTTTTTCATCCTGGTGTGCCTAGGTTCTTTGGTGTAAGTTGTTGGGCATTAAAAACTTTGGTGTCTATTGGATAATTATGCAAGAGGAAGTGTTTGATAAAAACAATGTCAGCCTCACATTGCTGATCATGGTTGTGCAAAGGATTTTTAGGAACACTAATGGCTATGACATTGTTCTTCCTTCATTGATGGTCTTTGTCTTTTCTCATTGATTCACCTAGTTTCTTATCAACTTTTTCTGAAAAAAATCTTGTTTAGTTGGAAACTGCTGCTTCAAACATGTAGAAGCCCTTGACTTCTCAACTTCCGTCTGCATTTCTGAACAGTGCCCATTTTGCTTAAACTCTCTTCAATATAGTTAACTGTTAGCACGACACCAGCAACAAGGAATTTTACATCTTCCTTTAGTGCTTTCATAGAGTCATTGGAAACATTACTTAGAATATTGTTGTTATCTTCCTTTAATATAGCCTGTCAAGCCTGCAGGTTGCTTTCATACATTGGACACAGCCAATGAAACTTTTTTCCATCCCTCAACCTTTAATGAGGTTGTGCTTTGCTATTAATATACCCACACACAATATTCAGAGCCACTTGACACAGTTGTCACTGTTCAACTCAGATGAATCTGGCAATAATTGGTTTACAACCGGCGCCATTGTCTTCACTTGATTTTCGTGATGATTAATGTTTCCATTTGGCTGGTCTTTCTGTTGACATTATTTGCTTTTTTCATATTTTTTTAGCAGCAACTCCAAAAATATGTGAAAAAGCGGCTAATCTAAGATGATCTATGGCATTATAGAAATATAGTGCTTGACAACTGTGCACTGTTGTCAACTATGTAAATTTGGAAGAAAAAAGCTGCACTCCGATTATATTACCTTTTTTTGTTTGTTTGAATTAAAAAAAATTAAAATATAAATTCGCCCAAATAAATTAAAATATGAATTAAAATATAAATTCGTCCAAATAAATTAAAATATATCATTGGCCCAAATAATTACTGCCTTGAATATTCTAAAGGTAGTTTAAAACTATGGGAAGTGCAATACTCAAATCACCTATCCGGAGCAGTTTAAAGATTAAAATCCTGCCGGTACCAATGCCAGCTTAGTTGTTTGATGTTTCTCTCTTCT
Organism: Artemia sinica; assembly: GCA_027921565.1. Classification (NCBI taxonomy): domain Eukaryota; kingdom Metazoa; phylum Arthropoda; class Branchiopoda; order Anostraca; family Artemiidae; genus Artemia; species Artemia sinica. Next base: position 12,489,497 of record CM051261.1, read on the forward strand.
ACACAGATTAACTCCAAAAATTGTGAAAAAGCGGCTGAGCTAAGATCATCTATGGCATTATAGAAATATAGTGCTTGACAACTGTGCACTGGTGTCAACTATGTAAATTTGGGAGAAAAAAAGAAGCACTCCGAATATATTAACTTTTTTTGTTTGTTTGAACTAAAAAAAAAAAAAAAAAAATATAAACACAAAGCAAACAAAGGCTTAATCCCCCTGGGGAACGAAAATAAAATATCACTTGCTTCAAAGTCCAGGTAAGTTTAGTCACACACTGAGGAAAGCTGCTTAAAATGCCACGTAAGGATAATGTAAGTAGAAAGAGATGTTTTACCTCATAAATTTGGCCAATGATCCTGTATACAATTTGCACACCATGACGTTGAAATTGGCCAATAATCCTGTATACAATTTTCACAGCACTAAGTTGCTGTTGTCAAGCAATAATTATGGGAGCCTTTCCATAGGGGAGGGGTTATTGTCCAGGAGGGATAAACATCGGCTCCCAGGGGAATAATGGCATGAACACAAGATTTCTCTGAGATACGAAATTTAAAATTAAAACAAGGATATTGACACTGCTCTAGCCATCCATATTGTTGAGAATCCAGATCATTTAGTTTTGTTTGATAAGAAACTGAAGCAAATCTGAGGATTCCCACATCTGTAGCAATTGGCTTCCCAAATTCTTTTAGAAAGGCAATTGAAAAAAAAAAAATCCATAAATACGGACCTTCCTTTAAGTAAAGATACTGGAGATATTCCTATATACCCTATTTACATCAAATTAAAATTAAAGGGTTCAAATAACATTTTTCAACAGTTTAAATTGATATCATCTGACCACACTTTTAATGAAAATTAGGTCAGTAGCAAGCTAAGTCAATCAATAAGCGAAGAATTCATGCCCATTCTAATTGGTGAATAGTCTTTCATTTATTCTGGCTTGGTTTGTTTGATTCAATCTTTCTTCTTCTCTGTTAAGATTTACTTCAAAAGGTTTGTTTTCCTTTTCTTTTTATTTGAGTACTGAAGATGGCTAGGTAGAAGTTCCGGATGAAGTATTTGCTTCTGTCATCTTTGCTTCTTTTACGTGAACTGGCTGACATTACCCTCATTTTTATTTTACCATTTTTTTTTTCTTGTTTGTCATATGTAGCCCTTTCTGTCTTAACAGCTCATTGAACTAATATTATTTTATTTCAGCTAATATTTTACCATTTTTATATTATAATTACCTTTATAAAAATGCAATTTATTGTTCTGATAACAAGAGACTGAAATCAGACAGATGGCATTTTAAACCAGGTAATACAGCTATACACAAAAAAATTCATGTGCAAACCTATTTCTGCTAGCTTTTTTTTGCTTTTGTGCTGTAAAAATTACAAGGCATCATAAAATATGTAAGATACCAGTATAATATGTAAATTATGTAAAATAGGTAAATTATGTAAAATAAATAAATTACACAAAAATGGGTGAAATAATAATTTTACCAAGGTCTGCATACCCAATTTTATCAGTTAAAAACACTATTTTTTCTTCATATTTTTTCATTTTGTTTTTGTTTGCCAAGGGTTGATTCAATCTCAACCACTGGTATGCATAGGAAATATAGAATTTGAGCTATATATTGGCACACTAGCAGAATGGTTGGGGGTAAAGTATAATAGAATCGAAGTCAAAATATGTTAACTACAATTATTCTGCATATTATGAAGTAAGAATTTTTTCTTAACATGTTTCCTTCTCAAGAACCCCAATTCTAGGCCTATGCCATCATTTCAAATTTTAAGATTTTGACTTAAGTTTTGATCTTGTATTTAAAAATCAGAGGTAAAGGTTTGCTGTCCTTTTGGCTGTCCTTTTAGACGGCCGACAATTCCTCCAAAAATTCTAAAAAAAGGGAGAAGAAAAAGATATATTATCAGCGTAATCTTCCCCAGAAGTGGCAGAATACAAAAAATAGACCTCCCTATTTACTCACATGGATATGGAAGGAAACGTTTCTTTAAACTGTATTGCGAAGAATTTATGAAATAATAACCGTAGTTTTGTTGAATAATTTCTTAATAATAATTTTAGCCAAAGAAATTAGGGTGGACAGAGATGGGCATTATTGTTCATGGGAATGGAAGTATTGTTCATGTGAACGGAAGTTGTGAATGGAAGTGATCAGAAAATTGCTGATTGGATTCTATTCTCCAAAACAAATTAAAATTCATGTACATTTTATTAGAAATTTCAGCCTTAATCAAATGACTGAAAGTTTAGGTTTTTAGACATTTCCTTTTTCTAAGAAAGAATCAGTTTTGAATTATTTTAATGTTAAAATTTGAAGGGTAAATAAAGAAATAATTAGCAAAATTTTTTTTACATTGCTTATTTTTTACACTTGGTTCTCCTTCTTTCTTTTTTTTGTCTGACCTTTATTATTTTGGGTAAACTAATGAGAATAAGTTATAATGGCGTTTTAAGTTATTCTGTCACTATATTTGCTTGGTTATAGGAGTTGAAGTTGCTTCATGAATTGTCACTAAAACACCCGTGGAAACTTCAGAATGTACTGTATCACCTGAACATCGAAGTCCACCTGTGAATCCTCCAGCTAGAAACTCCCCTTTAGCGTCTGAGTTGGGTCCCAAGGACGGGGATAGCAGTGGCGAAGCTATGATTCAACTTATAATGTTGTAGAGTCAGTTTTAATCAGAAATGATCATGTTTGAAGACGTTTTTCCTTTTATAATAAAACAAGAAATATTGTATGATGCTTTCAAGTATTATTTCGAAATTTCTGTATGAAGGCTGGATTTCTATCTGAAATCATTGCAAAACAATAAATACGAATTAAAAATTTAAAACTGAACAATTGCAAGATCAAAATTTTCATGAGACTTTTTTCATTTTTGATGTTACATCAAGTGTGTAAACCACTGACACTCTTTCCACTTCATTTCTAGAAAATGGTCCTGAGTAAGAATAAATCTGTTATCTCCAGGGATTTCTTTATTAAAATTAATTAGAAATTATTTGGACACGAAATCTGTGAATAAAATTATGATTTTACAAGTTAATGTTGTAATAATCAAACTATTGAGGAATTTGTTAACACCTCTTGTTTTGTTTCATTTTCCATATTTTTAACTTTTTTGTGAGTTTTATTTATTCTAAGTAAATTATAGAGAATACTTAGTTTTAATATTATCTCTCTCTTCTTTTATCTTTCTTTCTTCTAGAAGCTCCTGATAGTTCACCAAGTGATACCAAAACGCTCACAGAAAATTATAATTCCACTTTGTCATCTGAGTCTCAAAATCTATATGTCTGTATTTCACCCGGGTTTTCCACTTTCCCATTGGAGTCAGACTCCCCAGAACTGGATAGTGAAGGTATATTTGAAACTAACATTGTTGTAAATGCAATTTCCTAGGAAGCTGCATCAAAGAAATTTAAACACAAAGCACTGAAAAATAGGAGACAAAACGTTTCTTGTGAGATTCATTTACGGTTCACTTGCCCTTTTTAAGCTACTAAAACGTTACACTGGTAAAGCGCAGGCAAAGCAAAGTTTTTATTTGCAGATTTAAATGTCTTTGCCATGATAATCTAGCTCTGCTGGGTCAATACTTTTTTTCTTTTAATGTCCGGTTTTTATCTTTTTAAGTGGATGATATTTATCAGTTTCAATTACTGGCGTGCATATGATTTTTTATTATAATATTTTAACTTTCCATTATTTGCGTCTTTTAGTTTTCGTTTTTTATATATTTTTGCTGTTCTGTATTTTTTTTTTTCTGCAAACACGAATCATTTTCAAGATAAGGCTAAAATGTGAAACAGCTTGATAGAAAAAGTCTTAAAAACGTCTAAAAACACAAAGCATTGGTATGAAACGCATTATAACTATTGCAAAGTGCGGAAAAATGAAAGAAGAAAAGCTTAGCCTCACTAACCCATTGTCAAAAAACTCTGAACTGGAGAATTCTCCAGTTCAAAATTCTCCAGTTCTGCTACTATTGGGGCTTTCCCAAAATATTAACATCTACAATGTCAGACTCGGACACCGATCGTAGACCTAGTTTGTTTGTTATTAAGTCTAACACATTATTTATGGGATGCCTTGTTGTTTCATTCAGACCAGGTAGGTGGTAAATAACTACGTAGGAAGACTTACTAGCTTGTTGCATTTCATCGAAATCATACTACAGGTTTGACAATGCATGTGCTAGGAAATCGACTTTAAACTCCAGCGCTCCGATTCGGTCCACTAATTTTTCGTGGCTACTTTCAAGTTCCAACATAACGGATGAATAAAGAGTTTCTGTTATTTTCTCAAGGTTATCTTGTGAGAGTTTGACCTTACCGAGCTCCTTTGCTATATTTTTCGTTTAGTCTCTTTTCTTTTATATATCTATGTATTGCTGAGGACGGCCATTGGACATAGGGTCAAAATATTCATTCAAATATAGAATTTCACGTCTTACGGAAAAGAATTCTCTATTGTCCTTCTTCTTGCTGATGCTTAAAAGGGACTATCAGCTGGCAATTTGGATCAGAATGATCAAAGCAAGCACTGCCTATAGATTTCTCTTTTTTTGTGTGGTAATTAAATAATTGGGTGGAGGTGTAATAATAAAATAAACTAATTTTATTCAAAGAGAAAAACAGAAAATTATGTTTTTTGGGGTGCAATTATGTTATAGTGAGAATAGGAAGTGTAAAACCGACATCACTGAGCCATTGTCAAAAAACTTTGAACTGGAGAATTATAATATCCCCTCGTAGTTGTTGTAGTAGCTGTAACAACCTAGTAATTCAAAACCTCGTGACCCAAATTAATGGAAAATTTGAAAACGTGTGTTTCCAAAAGAACTGTAGTGACACAAGAAAAAATACTTCTAGCTGTACTGGAAAAAGCACTACAGGAAAATTATATAGCATAGGCCTCAATTGTTGGTTTAGTTTTTTTTAGATATCTTCAGGGACAGGTTAGCGTACCTTGGGCATCGTTTTTTTTCAGTTGGTTTGGTTCATCACTTTAGGAATATCCAAGTTTATTACTCAACTTTATGTCATAAAAATTTTATTTATTTGCAAAAATTTATTGTCAATTTTTTTGTTTCAGTTTCATTCCTGAGTAATTTTCTAGCGAGAAACTGCCAGCTAACCAGACTCCCAGCAAGTCAACACTGAATACATAGTTCTCACATTTTTGTATAATATCTGCAATGACAAAACATTTTCTTCTTGTTTTTCAATACTTCTCTTTTCTCATTAAAAAAGTCTATTTTTTATTCATATGGCTTAATTTTTTTGTAAATTTTTCTGTAATTTCCTGATTCTTCTGTTCACTTTTTAGAATGACTAGCAAGAAAATTAGAACATGAATTTAATTTTGGGTGTAATACAAAGGGATAAATAGTGTGTTTGGCAGGTTATAGTTTTTTGATTATTACTGGAAAAATTGTTATAAATTGCAGCCACATACCCGGAAGATAGAAGTTTTATTTGAATTGTTTAAATGTGCAGAATTTCAGATTGGTGAGAGGGGAGCGTAATTACTGAATGTTTGTCTCCAGAGCTGAATAACGAAAAGGAATCTGCAAATATTTTATCGCTATTTTTATGTACTATTAAGCTGTACTTAGAATCTACTTGTCATCAAATATGTCACTATTATGGCTGTTTCTATCACAAGAATTTTTGCTGAAATCAGTGTTCTGAAATTTTTTTTCTCGAAGGAGTGTCCCGAATACGCAAAAATAATTAACGTGGATAAATCGAAAAATAAAGTAAATTTCCTGCAAAGAAATGCTATTCGTCAACAAAAAGCTGAAATTTATATTTAGCACAAACATAAGTTTGTTCAAAAATCAGAATAAAAAAAGGGACAGCTGACCATTTTCCTACATATGTTCATCCTCAGAACTTCACTTTTAATTACTGCTGCTTACGATTTTATTGCTTCAATGGCCCTTAGACTTTTGGTAATTTTGCCGCGAAATTATTCTTCTAAGTAAACATTATGAAAGAAAATTTTGGACTTGTTAGATTCAGAAAGTTTCTATATATTGAATTCACAAGTTTTTCCAGTAAAACTCGCCAATAAAAGTATCTCAAAAAGTAAAATAAGAAAAGAATAGATTAATTTATTTGTTAAAACCTTTCTAACCATCTAGGATAATGTTATTTTATTTTCATTTTTTCTAGTGGCAACATTTGTGTAATGCTTTTTTTTTTTTAATATTGCTTTAATTTCTGTTTATTTGATCTCGTTTTGGTTTATTTAATCATATTTTTTTTTGTTCAGGGTTAATCCGTTCTACCGTGGGCTGTTCTGATGGCATTACTCCACCGCGAATCTCAGGCCCAAAACCGATTGTTATGGTGAGAAAACTGACAAAAAGGGCTATAGAAGAATTAACAGCAGGAATTTGGCGTTGTGATTCCTGTGGAAAAGCAGAGAATTCCTTTTTATTGCTAGACCTTCACATAGACACTGGCTGTGAAGAACTTTCACCGATAGAATGTGATGTCTGTCCAGCTGTAGTTAATGATTACAGAGATTTTGTTGTTCACATTCTGGAGCACCGAATGGGGGAAGAAGAAGATGTCCTATATGTTTACGAGAATTTATTGGTGATATGAGACAACATCTTTTTTTACAAGGACACTTTTCAAAAAAAGATTCTGAACTAAACATGCAGGGGAATGTATCGCTAGTTTCTCCACAGGATCCATCTACAAGCGTCTCCTTAAATTTGTTTGAATCTAAAACTGAAGAAAAAAAACTTAAATAATCAGAAAACATGTTTGAATAGTCGCTTGTTTAGGAAAAAGCAGAGAAAAATCAAAAGACGTCAGATAGCACATACTGGAAAAAAAACTTCACAAATGTGGGGTGTGTCAGAAGATTTTTTCTAAAGCCACCCATTTGTATAGGCACCAAAAAGTACATACAGGTGAGAGACCATATAAATGTGATACATGTCAGAAGAGTTTTTCTAATTCAACCAATTTGTATAGGCACCAAAGAGTCCATACAGGTGAAAGACCATATAAATGCGATACATGTCAGAAGAGTTTTTCTGAATCGGGCTCTTTGAAAACGCACCAAAGAGTCCATACAGGTGAGAGACCATATAAATGTGATACATGTCAGAAAAGTTTTTCTGAATCGGGCTCTTTGAAAACGCACCAAAGAGTCCATACAGGTGAGAGACCATATAAATGTGATACATGTCAGAAGAGTTTTTCTACATCAACCAATTTGTATAAGCACCAAAGATTACATACAGGTGAGAGACCATATAAATGTGATACATGTCAGAAGAGTTTTTCTCAATTAGGCTCTTTGAAAAGGCACCGAAGAGTGCATACAGGTGAGAGACCGTATAAATGTGATATATGTCAGAAGAGTTTTTCTCAATCAGGCTCTTTGAAAGCGCACCGAAGAATACATACAGGTGAGAGACCATATAAATTTGATGAATTATAGAAGAGTTTTACTGAACAGAGCATTTTCATTAGACATCAAAGAATTCATACTGATAGTACTTAAGAGTATTCTATTTGAATGATCATCAGACAACTCATTCTAGGAAAAGAGTGGGTATTTATCAAACAGTTCGTGGTAACAAATAATAATAATAATAATAATTTATTACAAACCCGCTTATAAAAAAGAAGCATGAAGAAGCGGAGCAAAACAAAAGAAAAGAGAAAATAAAGACGAAAACAAATCAACCGAACATAATAATCTACTAAATACAAACAAATCACACTTCAACTATCAAGCAAGAAAGTCGCTGGGAAATCAAATAATAGTGCCCTGTGTTTCACGAGAGCTTGTTTTTCAAAATTCGGCATGAACTCAACAGGATCAGGTATATGATACTTTTCTAGCAGACCAGTGTTACGGAGGTAAAGTGGCAGACCAAGCAGAAACTTTAAATGTTTGCAAAAGCCTGAACGGATTCGCAACATATCCGAATTCGATAGCCAATGCCAAACGGGTGAGATGTAGTGAGCAAAGGGAAGAGCGACGGCACGATACAACCTAGCAAGGATATGCTTATTAAACTTAAACTTCAGAGCTGCAAGTTTAGCATACCCAGACCGAAAACCCGACAGAACCTGGTCAACAAAAAGAGCACGCGAGCTTCTAAGGTCGCTTCCATATGTGATACCTAGGTACTTCAGCTTGCGGCTTGGAAGTACTACTTGCCCTGCAACGGTAACACGGGTAGCCTCGCAACGGGCAACTTCAGACGGCGCACACGGGGGTTCAAATACAAGAAATTCTGTTTTAGCAGGGTTAATAACCAGACCAATATTAGTATAACCTCGACTTAGGAGATCGATATTAGCTTGAAGGTTACAAAGCGATGTGCTCACCAGTAATATGTCGTCGGCGTAGCACAGTAGGCTCACATCCATACATTCAGTGTTAAAACCACCGTTAATCTTTTTTGTTACCGACGAGGTTAGTGAATTGAAGAGTACAGGGCTTAAAACCGACCCTTGACGCAGTCCCCGGTGAAGCTTAATCGGTTTCGACAGGAGTTCACTACTCAACTTAACACGGATAAGGCTACTCGAATACCAGTGCCATAGGACGGCCGCTACATGTGGGTTCACACCTTGGTGCAGCAGGTTCAAAATTTAACTTTGAATGAATTACCGAATCGAACGCCGCGGACACATCTACTGCACAAATTAAAAGAGTCCGTGATTGATTCTGAGCTTTCGATACTATACGCGTAAGAAGGCGATGTGCAAATGCACAACCGAGGTGGCGACGGAACCCGAATTGTCGATTGTCAATTTTACACTTTCGTAACAGCTCAGGTAACAGAAGTCTCTCTAACACTTTGCTTAATGTACTAGAAACTGTTATAGGCCTATAGCTAGAGCAGAGGTTACGATTTTTTCCCTTCTTCAAGACGTTAGACACAATACCTAGGGCAAACGACTTAGGGACTGCACCAGAATCAAGGCACATTTGATATAGCAGCGTCAAGTGCTCAATGAGCAGAGGTGAGCCACAGCGGAGGTGTTCAGTCACAATTCCGTCGTGCCCGGGAGCCTTGCCCTTTCTCAGCTGCTTAATAACCTGGAGCACTTCGCCTATTGAGACGGTAAAATAGTTCCGTTGGCTCAAGAGGGACGCAAAAGCTCGTGAGAGCTCACTATCACTTTCGGTTGTTAGTTGGGCATGTTTGATCCCAAAAACTTCACTATAGTGTTTTACCCACTGCTCCTCAGGTATGTTACTAGCAGGGTTTGTCACTGGTTTAGACTGTCTAAAAGACTTCCACATAGATACAGGATTATTTGCTGCTTCTTGGGAAGCAAGTTCGGCTTCGGCAGCTTTAAGATCACTTACAGACTTATTATAAGTTTTTTTCGTGTTGCGGAACTGCTCAAACACTACACCTGACCTAGGCCTCTCGCAATCGCGCCATAATCTCAGCCAAAACTTAGCACGAGCTTTGGCTTGCCTTACTTTAGGAGAGCGACTCCAGCCAGGCTTGCTGATTCCAGGTTTAAAACGGCGAGTGGGTACAGAAGCCTGCTCAGCCGTTTTCATTGCATGTATAATCTCAGTACAATAAATGTCTAGTGCTACCAAATCACTCGAGCCATGCATCAAGAGCTGAAAGGGAACTTTTATCTTTCCGAGAATCTCATCACATGTCTGTTTATACTGGTCGGCGTTTATTTTATTCCACTCAGTCTTGGTAGCATAAATTTGGGGCTTATTCGGCCTACACGGGGAGAAGTTAGCCTTAAAGCACAAGCCAAGGTGATCACTTACTGTGTGCTCAGAGTCCACGGTGACTGGAGCACCTAGAGAGAAGTTACATAGCACATGGTCAATGTTTGTCGTTGAACCGGAATTATGGATGTACGTATATGCGTCAGTCTTTTCACAGAGATCATACCCAGCTGGGATTACTGAGAAGAAGATTTCGGAGAGCTTATTTGATGGGTTCGTTAAGTCGCACTGAAAGTCACCGCAGACTAGCACTCTTCGATTGCCCAGCCTAATAAGTAAGCGCGAGAGGCGGCCACAAGCTTCCGAGAACCGTTTTTCGGAAGAGAGGGTGTTTAGGTTTGTTGGTAGATAAACCGTGATCAGAACAAAACCCCCGGGGCCAGGAAAAACTACAGCGAGGAAGAACTCACACGATTCCAGCTTTTGACATTCAAGCGAACTGTCCGTTATGATAGCAGTGCCCCCACTAGGTCGACGCGCGGACTGAGGACCTTTTTGCTTCATGCATGAACACAGTTTTTTGATTCAACTGTTCGAAAAGACCAAAATTTTCGGAGGTGAGTAAATGTTCTTGTAAGCACACTACATTAAATTGACGGCATAGTTCTTTAACGTAGTCTAGTTTGACTGAATTGTGCCCATAGATATTTCGGCAAATGATGGAGAGAGAAGTCATTTCGTTGTAGTAGGCTTTTTCATAGCATTTCTAACTAGTGGGCAACTCAGTTGCAACTCAGATTAGCAACTCAGTTGCTAATTACTCAAGTAATTAGCAACTGAGCTCAATAATAACCGAAACTCTAAAAACAGAATTTTGATATCAATAGAAGTATCAAAAGAATCAGCTTGTTATGCTGATTCCAAATATATAATTAAGTGTACTTCTACCGATCAAAATTTACGAGCCTGAGAAAATTTGCCTGAATTTTCAAATAGGGAGAAAACACCCCCTAAATGTCAAGGAATCTTGATAAAAATTACACCATCAGATCCTTCGTACCTGAGAACCCTGTTGTAGAAGTTTCAAGCTGCTATATACAACAATTTGGAATTTTGTTATTCTTGCCAGAAGAAAGATCATGGATTTGTGTTTATTTTATTTTTTTTTTTCCAGGGGTGATATAAACAAAAAGTTATCGTTTTCCATTTGTTTCAAAACAAAAGCCAAATCTCAAGTATGTAAGAATAATATGCCCTACTTTAATAAATATTTGTAGGAATATATTAAAACAAATATTTCGAAAAAGCGTTTAATAAACGTATTTGTTTCTGCTACTGAATTATTGAGTCAAGACCGTGTGTCCGTAAAAGATTTCAAATATTCAAAATAAATAAGAGATCGAATAGGGATAAATGCTTTTATTAGACAGTGATAATTCGCAAAAATACTGGATATTTCGGTTACATGCGCAGTGACCTTTATTTGAGAAATAGCGCTGATCAGCAGAAGGATCAACTACAGCTGATCCAGCTGTAGTTGATCGTCATGGAAAGGTATTGGGGTCTTCGAAATGGCACCCAAAGGCACGAAAGGGCACCCAAAGGAAAAAATTCCTCGTTTTGCACCTTAAATATCCCATCTTCTGATCAGTTTGAAATATACTCTTCTTCCCATTATAACATCAGCTAGTTTGCTTGTAATTCCATTTGAAATGTAATAGATCCCTTTTTACGCTTTCAATGGAATCAATTTTATATTATTTATTGCTAGAATGCATCATGATACATCAACGCATTGAAATTTCATGTTTCATTTGTGGCATATACTGTTCATTTAAGTCACATGGCACTGAGTTTTGTAATTTCTAGTATTTTCTTATTTAGTTAAATTGTGATTATTTTTTTTAATAAAACGGTTTTTTGGCAATAGATTATTGTAAAAATTTGTTATGAGTCTTCTAGCTGCTTCAAAGTAATTCCAGCTTTGTGGCCTGACAGTAGCAGAAGAGTGGCAAGAGCACTGCAAATCTATCTCTTGCTTATTGCTTGCTAGTCTACTGCCTTTGTACAGCTTGGGGTTGGGAACTGAACCGTGGAATTCTTATGTATCCGATAGTTTATTTATGAGTCATCAAAAGAGGCTTCCAAGACAAATTAAGGCTACATGATTCTTTATCTTGCAATTCAAGCTGGATACAGCTTTCACATGTCTGTGTTTAAGGAAATACATCCTTTTTTCTGGATAGGCATTTTGCACGTCTTCTCACAATAGAATCCTGAGTAGTCATATCCTGAGTAGTCACTGTTAAATTATCATAGTACTCTCTACATATCAGATGAAACAAAAGCTCTTTTTTTAGGTTCTAGGCGCCCCCCCCCGGCAATTACCTCCCCGAAAATACCCCCCCCCCGGAAAACACCCCACCGTCGAACAAAAGGCTTTCCAAATTTAAGAATTTTATTTGAGTTTTGCTTTTTTTAATTTCCGCAGGGGGAAGGAATTTTGGAACTTATGTATTATGCGCCACTTACTCAAGTTTACGCTGTGTAAAATTCGAGAACACGCCTGTTTTTTTGTTAGTTTCTTCGCTACTTTAGAAATTTGGGCTATAGATTTGCACGTTATGGGGGGGGGGGTATTGCGGGTCTGCATGCAAAATTTGTTTGGTACAATTATTCTGCATATTAGATATATAGATAAATAAGTGTATTTTAAAGCCAAATATACGGCCATGAACACAGTAAAATAACATAAATGAATATAGTGAACGGGGGGGTGTTTAATCGCCCAGAAAATGCCCCCCCCCCGAAAAATAACCCCCGCAGAAAATACCCCCTTCTTGGAAAAAACCCTCTCCCCTCCCTGTGGAAAAGGAGGTTCCTAAATTTGAAACTTTTATTTGAGTTTTTTTTTAGCTTCTTTGAAAATTGCTAAGGAACGTGAAAAAGAGGAATTTACATACCAGAAGTATCTTAAAAACTTAGAAAAAAAATCCATTTGTGTTGAAAAGACTTCCATGTCAACTTCTGCAATTTTTTGCAGTAGTGAGTCCCAAATTACAAAAAAAAATGAAGAAGAAAAAAAATATAGGCGAACAATCATCAAGATTAAGCTAAAACGTAGGGCACCAGAAAGTTTGGCTATCCTTTGAAAGGATAGGGAAAAGCTTTGTCAAATTCTACGAGTTTGTTTTTCTTACCTTTCAATTTTAAAACTACCACAAATCACCATTAACAAATAAATGAAACCCAAAGCTAACAGAAATTACAATAGATAGCCTAGTCAAACTTAAAACGAGCAAAAAGTAAAAGGAGTTTTTTTTTTTTTTTTTTTTTTAAACAAAATTTCCAGATACCTCGCTATTCTTCTGTAATTTTTAATGGCCATATACCTTGAAAGAATTGTTTTCTTACTTCAAACTATCCAAATACTCTATCTCCCCCCCCCCCCTATGTGCAAATATATAGCCCAAATTATGTATTTCCCATATATTCTGTCACTTGTCTTTGTCTTGTCTCACGCTAAGCTGAAAAAAACTAACGAAGAAACGGTTTTGTTCTTGAGTTTTACACATCGTAAACTTGAACGAGTTGCCCATAATAAACAAGTAACAAAACTCCTTCCCCCTACGGAAATTAAAATAAAACTAAAATAAAATTCCCAAATTTGGAAAGCCATCTTTTCCACGAAGAGGGGGGGGGGGTATTTACCGAGGGTAAAGTATTTGGACAGTTTGAAGTTAGAAAACAATTCTTTCCTTTTCGTGGAGAGAGAGAGCCGAATTTCCTGGTATTATTTAAAAAAGATAAGAAATTAAATTAAAAAAACAAGGTTTTTTCAAGTGAAAGTAAGGAGCAACATCAAAACTTAAAACGAACAGAAATTATTACGTATCTGAAATGAGCTGCCACTTCCATAATAATTTCCAACCGTTTTTCAAAACAAAACAGAAATCTCCTTCTGTAGAATTTTCCCCAAGAAATCCCCCCCCCCCGTGGGAAGTTGGTACCTGAGTAAAGTGGGGTGCTCCGTGGGAAGTTGGTCCTGTTAAAAGTTCTTCCACGGATAATTTATGCCTGGAAAATTACCCCATCAAAAATTTCTCTCGTGGAAATTCCCCCCGCCATGAAAAAATCCCCTAGAAAATGCCAACCCAGCTGAAAATTTTTTTTTTATTTACAGGAACAACTCAACATACAAAATTGAGACGACAAAGAGAAAGTATGACAAATAAAAATAGTTTCGCATGGAAATTCTGTCAAATTCCCCTAGCGCAAGATTTCCCAAGGAAAGTTCACCGCTGGAAACTTCCCTCCAAACGGAAAAACTACCCTCCGCACACATAAAAACTTCCCAATAAAATGTTCGTATGTATACAATGGGCAAATTTCCAAACTTACAGCTCTTTCCCCAGAGGCTGTGGAGGGTCATGGTGTTCCCAAAGGCATAGTTGCTAGACCTTTCATTTATGCTGACAGAAATGGCTATCTCAAAATTCTTGTCAGACGACGTAAGGGAAAAGGGACGTGGGAGGGAGAGTTACCATCCAATCTTTTTGTTCTCTTAAAAAGGGCAATAGAGGTTTTAGTGAACCCAAAACGAACAGAAATTACAAATAAATAACCCATTCAAACTCAAAATAGCAACAATTAGCATGAGTATGGCTGACAATCCCCACACCTCTTCAAGACTAAAACATATATTGCACTTTATTGAAAACAAAATATATTTTAAATGTTTTCACATTTTTGACTTTAACAAGTAAAAGTATCAAGACTATAAGGTATAGATATCAGGACATGTATCAAACTGACAATACACGGACATTTTATTTCTTTTAAAGTAAAGTGCAAATTATTTTCTGGTTTGAAGAAGACATGGGTGTTGTCAGCCATACTCCTTTTACTTTTTGCTCGTTTTAAGTTTGACTAGGCTATCTATTGTAATTTCAGTTACCTGGCAAACGTGTTACCTCGAGTCAAAACTTGATCACTTGGATAGCCCTCATATGGTGAAGATCCATTAGGCCTGTGTTTGTGAGGTTGTACAAAGTCCTTGTCAGATCAGTGCTTGATTTTGGAATGTGCATAACATCACCAGGACACAGCACTGACATATAGCTTCTGGAAGAAGTGCAAAGGAGAGCCACAAAGGCAGTATCTAAGATGAGAGACAAGCCTTATGATGAATGTTTGAAGGAGCTGAGATTATCTACACTGGTTTACTGACAACAAAGAGCTGATAAGCTTATGACATATAAGCTTACTTCACAAGAACCCCTCCCCCCCACCCTAAGTCATTTGTCAATTTCCCAAAATATTGGCACAGTAAAGAGAGGACATTTAAAGAAGCTGTCTGTAGAAACTCAACACCAATAACAGCTTTTATCCTGCCATGTTGTAGACCACTGGAATAGTTTCTCAAATCAACAGTCTCAGCACCCAACAATGAAGTTTTCAAGAAGTTATTAAATGTCAAATGGAAGGGTGTTCCCTGGAAGTACCAGTGGGATGCATTTGATGTTTAATCATTCACATCACCAAGTATGGAGAAGTAAACAGGTCAAAAAATCTTAACAATCTTGTTACAACAAATCTTGCTCCAAAGTGCAAATTAAGATAATTAAGGTAAATAAAAGTTCAAATAGGGATAAAATCCTTTTAATAGACAGTGATGATGATAACAGTGATAGAAATTCACAAAAATACCAGATATTTCGGTCACATATACAGTGACCGTCATCAGTAGTAAAACTAAACAAAAACAATTTAAAACAAAACTTTATATACTAAATCAAATAACACTACATATTGTTTAAATCTCTAATTCTTTTCAAAGCAAAGGCGGAAGCTATTCTCTTTGACCTTCTTGGATTCGGTTCATTAGCGTTCAATGATATAATATTTGGACAAAGGTCAACTACATTAGGTGAATTGAACTTTACTCTGTCAGATTTTAATAAATTATCATAGATAGAGTTCAGCCCATATTCACCTGTATCCCGATTCAAAGCAATATTCTTGAATAAGATTTTATTTATTTCAAGAATTTCACGAAAATTTTGCTTTAAACCCCGATCCCTAGAAATCAAAGAGACATTCTCGAACAAAATAAAATGGTCTGGAAAATTAAAAATATGCTCTGAAAGGACTGAAGTAAAATCTTCAGACTTAGAATCTTGCTTTAAAGCCGAAGAAATTGAATCTTTGTGTTGTAATAATCTCATTTCCAAACTCTGGTTAGTACGTCCCACACATGAGTTTCCGCAAGTACATGGGATCTAATAAACCCCACTTTGTTGCCCCAATGAAGTTAGATCCTTCCCAGAATTTAGAAAACTGCCCAAAGTATTAGTACTCTTTAAAGCTACCCTTAGACCATTGCTTTGTAAAATTCTTTTTAGTTTTCACTTAGCCCGGGTACATATGGTAAGGTACAAAAAACATCCTTCTCCCGAGTTGTCTCCAAGACTTCCTTAGAAATATCTAGAAACCTTTTTCTTCTTTTTGGATAAGTCTGGTTAATTAACCATTCTGGATAGATGTTGCTTATTAGTATTTTCCTTAGAAAAGACAACTCATCAACAAATTTTGGAGAGCAAATACTAAAGATCCGATCAGTTAAAGAAATGATCAAACCAATTTTGACTTGGTGAGCGTGACCAGAACTATAAGACAATCATCTATTGTTATTTGTCGGTTTTCTGTAAATTTTAAAATCCAGACTATTTTAAATTCCAGACTAATTTAGTTCTTTACAGCTGGATTGACCATATTATACTTGAAACCTGGGTTGAACTTGCCAAAATTAAAAGCACTACATTAAAAAATTGAAGCTCAATTTTGAAGCTCAAGTCAATATTGAAGCTCATGTGCCATTTTGTTGCTCAGTTTTTAATATGGTCAAGATCTGCTGGTAGTGACTCATGATTGACTGCACCAAATAACTTTGAGTTGTCAGCATAGAGATAGTCAATATCTAGTTAATTGAAAAATATCATTTATATAGATATTACATAGGGTAGGTCCCAAGACACTACCATGCAGGGCACCACTGGTGACTACATCTCTCAGAGAGGATTGACTCTTTTTCATTACTAAAAAGCCTCACTGTCTTGTTTGATCTGTAAGAAAAGCTGAAATCCATCCCACAATGTCTGCATTAATTCCTCATAAGATGAGTGTTTTGTTTAAGTGTTGATGTGGGACTTTGTCAAATGCTTTTGCAAGGCAAAGCAGCAAGACCTCCACAGGTAAGCCCTGATCAATAAAGTCTGTTATAACATCATCTCATAATTTTTCTCCAGCTATTTTGTTTTACAGACTTTCCTGGTTGAAAACCATATTGGCTTGGCAATAGTGTCACATTAAGTTTGCAATGCTTCATGAAAGAGTCATTTACCACTCTTTCCAGAATTTTAGCAACAACAGAAGTTATGCTTATAAGACTGTAGTTTTCTGCACTGGCTTTATTTTCCTTTTCAAGCAAAGGGGTTACACAGGCTTTTTTCCAATCTGTTGGAACTTTCTTGGTACATAGGTAGATTTTGAATAATTGGGAGAGTGACTTGACAATGTTCTCAGCAACTTCTTTTAGAAGTCGTGGATGAAACCTATCTGGTCCAAATGATTTGTTGACATCTAGGAATTTAAGCTGTTTGAGGACATTTGAACTATGGATCTCAATGGGCTCCATTGGATGGTGGATTTGTGTGGGTTCAATATTGGGTAGGTCTGTATGTGATGTGCTACTAAAAACAGACAGAAACTGGCAGCTAAATTCATCTGCAATTTCTTTGACATCTGTTAGTTCAGCTTCTGAAATAGTTAGCTTAGATATTGATCACTGACCTGGACTTTTACATGAAACATATTGCCAAAATTTCTTTGGATTATGCTTGCATTCTTTAGCTTGTGTCATGGTTCTGGTAAAGTTTCCTGGTTAAGTTACGCCCCTCCCACGCCCACCCTCCCATTTTCCTTTATGTTTAAAAAGTAAATGTTGCCTTAAGATTAAATCAAAATGCACTCTGTTAATACTAATTCCCAATAAGGCATCTCAGCAGTATCCAAGAACAACTGAGGGTATTATGTTCAAACTTTTGGGGTTTCTTCTGCTCTTAAAATTTGACCAAATCAAAATAGCGTAAGTGTATTCAAGCTATCAAAGAAAGTAAACAATTTTTTTTTGCGAATGTTATCAAGTTTTCCATTTCAGGTCAACTAGAGGAGGTATGAAACTAAATTAAACACTACTATTTGTGTCCAGATTTTTAAAAGGGTCTATCTTTTTAAATGTTGCTGAAAATTTTTTTCCAGCATACAAATGCAGGCCAAACTATAATTTCTTAAAAAAACGAAAAGATTTAAAGTATCATTTTCTTTTTCCCTGAAAAGACTATGTCAATATAAAACGAACAGAAATTAATTAAAAAACTGTTTCCGCAAAGTAAGTTTTTCAAAGAAAAGTAAAGAACCCCATTAAACAAAAAAATGAGCAAAATTAAAATCAAATAATCTACCAACCGTGAAACTACCACAAATCAGCATCGATAAATAAATGAAACCCAAAACGAACAGAAATTATAATAAATAACCGCGTCAAACTAAAAAAGAGCGGAAATTAACATAAGTTGGGCTCAAAACCCCTATGCCTTCCCGAGGCCAGAACATAATTTGCACTTTACAGAAAAAAATACAAATGAATATGCATTGTCAGTTTGATATACACATACTGATATTTAGTAATCAAAATGTTAATATTATTTGATTTATTAAAGTTATAAAAGTAAAAACACTTATATTTTTTCAGTAAAGTGAAAATCATGCTCTGGTCTTGGGAAGGCATAGGGGCCTCCAATTTACCTTCAAAATTACGACCGCATGTCGTTTAGTCATGCAGTCCTAATGTTTTGGTTAAACAATTTATGGTATAGAGCCGCAAGTAAAAATAACTTGTTTCAATTCTAATTTTTTCAAAATAAAAACTAAATTTGATTGCAATATTTCCAATATAAGAATCAATCTGCAGTTTGTTCTGATTCTTGAGACGTTGATCATCGAAATTTATTAAAGTAAAAACATTTCTACAATTTTTGAAAAAAGATTAAACAAGTTCAATAACAGGTGCAATCTGGGAGAAGAATATATAAAGAAATTTCACATGTCTGGGAGTCAAGAATATAACTACTTTCTAAACAAATCCATTTTTTTTACTTTTTCCGGAAAGGATAGTCACGCTTGCGAGGATTCCATAGGCTAGTTTTGAAATTTTATGTAGGTTAAAGATATTTTTTTTGCCTTAAATTTGGATGTAAAGAGAAAAAATTATCTTTTCCAATTCTATTTTGGCAGAGAACTTATCTGTTGCTCTTTTGAACTTCTTTTCTGATTCCAGATCTTTTTTTTGCTGAGCTGCTTCTTAATTTCTTTTGCCATGTATGGAAGAGTCATTGGCTTTCTCCTGTAAGATACATAATAGTTGCTGTCTTGGATTCTAAATAAAGTAAACTAAGTAATTTTCCCATTGCTCCTTTACTGATCCCTGTAAAATTTTACTCCATTTCAACATTTTCAGATTCCCTCCTGATCAAGCTTGTCCTGAACATTAAACAGTCACCAGTAATCAAATATTGCAATGTGTTTAAGGGCAAAGAAAAACTTGAAACAGAATGTGAAATACATCTATAGGACAACACAATGCCCAGAGTACATCCAGCTAGAAAAATACCACTAGCTCTGAAACAGAAGCTCAAAGACAAGTTAGAACAGCTAGAAAGTTTTGACATCATTGAAAAGGTCAGTGAACCAACAGATTGGGTTAATGCCATGGTAATGGCTGAAAAAAGGATGGAGGCATAAAACTATGCATCAACCCTGTGGACCTGAACAAGGTGATAAAATGCACCCACTACCCAATCCCAACATTTGAAGATGCTGTTGCTGAGCTTGATGGTGGAGCAGTATTCAGCAAGCTAGATGCCTGCTCAGGGTACTGGATACTTCCACTCTCCATGCAATCTTTCTGCTACACAACCTTCAGTGCCATCTATGGATGATACAGAAGGAAGAAATACCCCTTTGGTGTGGTGCCTGCACATGACAAGTTCCAGAGGAAAATGCAAGAGGCATTTGATGGATTAGAAGGTACTATTAGAATACTTGTGGATAATATTCTAGTATATGGTAGAAATCACAAAGGGCACAACCAAAGGCTTAAAGCCGTTCTTAGATGAGCTGCAGAAAAAGGAGTTCATTTAAACAGTATAAAATACAACTTTGCCAAAGACAAAGTCAAATATTTTGGACACATGATATTCTGGTACCAGATGCACTCCCAACTTTCTATTTGCATGCACTGATGAAGAGATCACCATGAGACAGAGAAAGATGGTCAACTCAAGACACTCATGGAACTCAAACACAAAGGATGACCTATCAAATGCCCGTCATTTCCAACACAGGCTATCCCATTCAGGAATATCAGACACCATTTAGCAATCCCTGATGGGCTAGCTCTAAAAGGCCAAAGAATTGTTTAACCCAATCTTGTCAGAGCCAACATACTTCACTAGCTCCACTCAGCACACCTGGGAATTGACAAAACCAAGCAGCATGCCAGAATGATTGTGTACTGGCCAAGAATGAACACAGACATCAAAACCTTCCTCCAAAAATGGGAAGCATGTGCAAAATTTGCCTTACATTCAAAAGGAGCCATTGATTAGTTACCAGACACCCTCACTACCATGGTAACATACTTGTATTGACCTATTTGAGTGGAACAAAAGCTGTTTTCTCATAACTGCTGATTTTTACAGCAAATATTTTGAAATAGATAAACTACCAAGTAAGACATAAGCCGCAATCATTGACAAACTAAACGCTAACTTCGCACATTTTGGAATCCCTCAGCTAATAACTTTAGACAATGGCTCTCAACTTTTCTCTCAGGAGTTCAGAGACTTTGTACAAGTATAGGGAATCAGTCTGAAAAACCTCCAGTCTCATTTATCCAAGATCAAACAGTCTGGGGGAAAAATTGGTTCAAACTTACAAATGAATACTAACAAAAGCAATGGAAGGTGGAAGGGACCCACATATTGCACTTCCAGAATATAGAAACAGCCCAGTTGACAGTCAGGCCTCACCTGCCCAACTTTTTACAGCAATAGACTCAAGTGGCGGAGCCACTTGAGTCGCCAGCAGCAGTCATTCCTACCATCAACATAGTATCAGCTGAGACCCAAAACTATCCCCCTCCATATCTCTCTACAACACAGGTAAAAGGAACAGTAAAGACAGAAATCCTATCATGATAAGACTGCAAAACCACTACCTGAGCCACAACTGAATGGCCAAGTTTATGTCCAGAAGAAAGCAAACAGCCTCTGGCCAAAAGCAAAAATAATATCCCATCATGGAAACCCCAGATCATATGTAGTGGAGACAGAAGACAGTTCCAGGCTACAGCAAAACAGAGTCCACATCTCCTGGTGTCCCTTTATCCCAGCTATGCGTCCCTTTGTCCCTTTTTATCCTCATGTGCTTGGTTCTTTGGCCTAAGTTGTTGGATATTAAAAACTTTAGTGTCTATTGAATAGTTATGCAAGAGGAAGTGTTTGATAAAAACAACGTCAGCCTAACATTGCTGATCATGGTTGTGCAAAGGATTTATGGGTACACACAAGGATATGACATTGTTCTTCCTTCATTGACGGTCTCTGTCTTTTCTCATTGACTCACCTAGTTTCTTATCAACTTGTTCAGTGTAAAACTGCTGCTTCAAACATGTAGTTTCAGCCCTTTACTTCTCAACGTCAGTCTACATTCGCTGAACAGTGCACATTTTGCTTAAACTTTCTTCAATATAGTCTACTTTTATTACATCAACAAGGACATCCATATCTTACTTTAGTGCTTTCATAGAGTTATTGACAACACTACTCAAAATACTGTTGTTATCTTCCTTTGATATACCCTGTCAGGCCTGCAGATTGCTTTCACAGAGTGGACACAGCCAATGAAACTTTTTTCTATCCCTAAACCTTTAATGAGGTTGTACTTTGCTATCAGTATACCCGCACACAATATGCAGAGCCATTGACACTGTTCTCACAGTTCAACTCAGATGAATCTGGCAATAATTTGGTTTTACAACCGGCGCCATTGTCTTCACTTGATTTTCGTGATGATAATTGTTTCCAGTTAGCAGGTCTTTCTGTAGACATTATTTGGCCTTTTTCACTTCTCTAGCAGCAACACCATTGTTAGCCCAAATAATTACTGCCTTAAAAATTCAAGAGTTAACTGTGGGAAGTGCAATACTCAAATCACCTATCCCCAGTAGTTTAAAGATTAAAATCCTGCAGGTACCAATATGGCCTCTTGATTGTTTGATGTTGCTTTCTTCAATACAGATTATCTCCTAAAATAGGTGAAAATGCGATTGAGCTAAGGTAATCTATGGCATTATAGAAATATAGTGCTTGGCAATTTTTTACTATTGTCAACTATGTAAATTTGGAAGAAAATAGAAGTACTCCAAATATATTACCTTTGTTTTGTTTGTTTAAATTAAAAAAAAAAAGTTTAAACACAAAGCAAGCAAAGCTTAATCCCCCTGGAGATAGAAAATAAAATATCACTAGCTTCAAAGTCCTGGTAATTAAAGTCACACACTGAGTAAAGCTGCTTAAAATGACACTTCACGATAATATAAGTAGAAAGAGATGTTTTATCTCACAAATTTGGTCAATAGTCCTGTATACAATTTTCACAACATCAATTTGCTGTTGTCAAGCAGTAATTGTGGAGGACTTTCCACAGGGGAGGAGGAACTCTCAACAGGGGATATTGTCCAGGGAGGATAAACACTGGCTCCCAGGGGAACAATTGCGTGAACACAAGATTTCTCTGAGATATGAAATTTAAAATAAAAATGAGGATATTAACACTGCTTTAGCCCTCCATTTTGTTGAGAATTCAGATCCTTCAGTTTTGTTTGATAAGATAATTGAAGCAAATCTTAGGCTTCCCGCATCTGTAGCAAATGGCTTCCCACATTGTTTTAGGAAGGTAGTTGAAAATAAACAATACATGAAATACAGATCCTCCTTTAAATAGAGATACTTGAGATATTTCTATGTATCCAATTTACAAAATCTTAAAATTAAAAGGTTCAAATAACATTTTTCCACAGTTTAAATTAATATCATCTGACCACACTTTTAATGAAAATTAATCAAAAAAACTTTTTGCACAAAATAATTTTTTCAAAAAAAATTAAAGAACTCCATTAAACCAAAAATGAACAAAAATAGAATCAAATAATCTACAAAGCATACAACTGCCACAAATCAGTATTAATAAATAAATGAAACCTAAAAACAAACAGAAATTAAAATAAGTCAAACTCAAAACGAGCAGAAATTAATCTGAGTAGGGTTCTAAACCCTATTTTTTCTAAAAGCCAGAATATAATTTGTACTTTACTGAAAAAAAAATCAGATGAATTTGCTGAAAAAAGTGTGCATTGTCAGTTTAATATACATAATACTGATATTTATTCATTAAAATCTTAATTAATTTTTGATTTGTTAAAGTTATAAAAATGAAAACATTTAAAAGAATTTTTCAGTAAAGTACAAATTATGTTCTGGCTTTTAGAAAGCATAGGGTTTAGAACCCTACTCAGATTAACTTCTGCTCGTTCTGAGTCTGACTTATTTTAATTTCTGTTTATTTTGGATCTCAAAATGTTGAAACAAAATGTTAATATTATTTGATTTATTAAAGTTATGAAAGTAAAAAAACATATATTTTTGCTAACTTTTTGGTTTAATGGAGTTCTTTATTTTTTTTAACATATTTTGTGCAAAAAGTTTTTTTGATTAATTTTTGTTTGTTTATATTGACATAGTATTTTCAGGGAGAAAGACCGAGCATCTTCTGAAGTTAAACAACCATCCCTTCCATAGAAACCTTTAATACCCCCTGGGCATAATTAACAACCCTTGCCCCTAGTCTGTGGGGTTTGCTTCACCCCAAAAGCCTTGTTATATGATATTTAGACTATTTTGAAAGGAATGGCTTTGTCAAAATTTCTATTAGACGCGTTTCGAGACAACATGACGTGTGGGTGAGGGTAGCTGCCCTCTGATCACTTTGACTCGTAAAAAGGGCACTAGAGCGTCTGATTGCCAATCCAATGAGCTCCCTTTGGAGTATATATGACCAGGGTTTATACTCCAAGGGTTTTGGAGTATAAAAACCCTTTATGTCCCCAGGGCAAAACATACAACCCTCGCCCTGAGGGCTGGGGGGATTTGTTATCCTCAAAGACATAATTTCCAGACCTTTCTGATAGGCTTAACAAAATGGCTATATCGAAATGTTGATTGGAAGTGGTTGAGGAAATGATAGGAGTGAAGGGAAACATTTGCCCTCTGATCACTTTTGACTAATAAAAAAGGCACTAGTCCTCTCAATTTCCAATCAAATAAGCCCTTTTTGAAGCTTCTACGACAAAAATTTCTATAAAAACGTTAAATGCCCCAAAGGTATAACTTACAAACCCTTTCCTGAGGGCTATGGGGGAGGGTTGTCATCCTCAAAGACTTAATTTCCAGATCTTTCAACTACATTGAACAAATGGTCATATCAAAATGTTGCTCGGAAAAGTTTGGGGAAATGATGGGCGTGGGGGGGGATTCTCCTTCTGATTACTTTCGGCTATTAAAAAGGGCAATAGCCCTTTCAATTTCCAATCCAATGAGCCCTTTTTGAAGTTTCTACGGCAAAACTTTCTATAAAAACCATATATGCCTCCAGGGCATAATTTACAACCCTTGCCCTGAGGGTTGTGGGGGGAGGGGAGTTCGTCATCCTCAAAGATCTAATTTCCAGAACTTTCAACTATGTTGAACAGAATGAATATATCAAAATTTTGATTGGATGTGTTTGGGGAAATGGTGGGTTTGGGGGGGGGGGGATTCTCCTTCTGATTACTTTTAACTATTAAAAAGGGCAATAGCCCTCTTATTTTCCAATCGAATGAGCCCTTTTTAAAGTTTCTACAACAACTATAAAAACTTCATATGCCCCCAGGGCATAACTTACAGCCCTTGCCCTGAGGGCTGTGGGGGGCTGCCATCCTCATAGACCTAATTTCCAGAATTTTTAAATATGTTGAAAAAAATTGGCTATCTCAAATTTTGATTGTGTGTGTTTGGGGAAATGGTGGACATGAGAGGGGCGTTAGTTGCCCTCCAATTACTTTCGACTATAAAAAAGGGCATTAGCCATTTCAATTTCCAATCAAATAAGCTCTTTTTGAAGTTTCTAAGACAATGCTTTCTATTAAAACCTTATATACCCCCTAGGCATAACTTACAACCCTTGCTGTGAGGGCTGTGAGGGGGGGGGGGGTGACCCTTAAAGACCTAATTTCCAAAACTTTCAACTACGTTGAACAAGATGGCTATCTCAAAATTTTGATTGGATGTGTTTGGGAAAAAGATGAGCGTGAGAGGGGGTTAGTTGCCCTCCAATCACTTTGGACTACTAAAAAGAGCACTAGCCATTTGAATTTCCAATCGAATGAGCCCTTTTTGACGTTTCTACGACAAAGCTTTCAATAAAAACCTGATATGCCTCCAGGGCATAATTTATAACCCTTCCCCCGAAGACTGCGGGGGGATTTTCTTGCTCAAAGATATAATTTCTAAAACTTTCAACTAAATTGAACAAAATGGCTATCTAAAAATTTGATTGGATGTGTTTGGGGAAATGGTGGGCGTGGAAGGGGTGTTAGTTGCCTTCCAATCACTTTCGACTGTTAAAAAGGGCACTAGCCATTTCAATTTCGGATCGAATAAGCCCATTTTGAAGTTTCTATGACAACTTTTTCTATGAAAACCTTAGATGCCCCCAGGGCATAACATATAACCTTTGCCCTGAGGGCTGTGGGGGGGTTGTCATCCTCAAAGACCTAATTTTCAGAACTTTCAACTACGTTGAACAAAATGGATATCTTAAAATTTTGATTGATGTATTCGGGTCAAAGTTGGCCGTGAGAGGGGGGTTAGTTGACCTAATCACGTTTGACTATCAAAAAGGGCACTAGCCCTTTGAATTTCTGATCGAATGAGCCCTTTTTGGAGTTATTACGGCACTGCTTTCTATAAAAATCGTAATTGCCCCCAGGGCATAATTTACAACCCTTGCCTTGAGTGATGTGGGGGAGTGTCCTCCTAAAAAATATATTTTCCATCTTAAAATCAACTATGCTGAACAAAATGGCTATCTCAAAATTTTTATTGGATGTGTTTGGGCAAATGGTGGGCGTGGAAGGGGTGTCAATTGCCTTATAATCACTTTTGGACAATTGAAAAGGGCACAAACCACTCCAATATCCAATCGAATGAGCCCTTTTCGAAGTTTCTACGACAACATCGTTCTTTACTTAGGCAGCGCGATTGCGCTGTCTATGATTAGGTCAGTAGGCAAGCTAAGTCGATCAATAAGCCGAGAATTCTTGCCCATTCTAATTGGTGAATAGCCTTTCATATACTCTGGCTTGGTTTGTTTGTTTCAGTCTTTCTTCTTCTCTGTTAGGATTTACTTCAAAAGGTTAGCTTTCCTTTTCTTTTTCTTGAGTACTGAAGACGGCTTGGTAGAAGTTCCTGATGAAGCATTTGCTTATGTCATCTTTGCTTCTTTTATGTGCACTGACTGATATTACCCTAATTTTTTTTTTTTCTTATTTGTCATATGTTAATCCTGCTTGTATCCCTTTCTGTCTTTAACAGCTCACAGAACTAATATGATTTTATTTCAGCTAATATTTTACCATTTTTAAATTATAATTACCTTTAATATAATACACTTTACTGTTCTGATAGCAAGAGACTGAAGTCAGACAGATGGCATTTTAAACCAGGTAATGCAGCTATACACAAAACAAATTCATGTGCAAACCTGTTTCTGCTAGCCTTCTTTTGCTTTTGTGCCGTGAAAATATCAAGGCATCATAAAATATGTAAGATACCAGCATAATATTTAAATCATGTAAAATAGGTAAATTATATAAAGTAAATAAATTACACAAAATAGGTGAAATAATAATTTTACCAAAGTCTGCATACCCAATTTTATCATTTAAAACACTATTTTTCCCATGTATTTTTATTTTGTTTTTTAGTTTGCCATGGGTTGATTCAATTTCAACCACTGGCATGCATAGGAAATATAGAATTTGTGCTATATATTGGCACACTAGCAAAATGGTTGGGGGTTAAGTATAATAGAATCCAAGTCAAAATATGTTAACTACGATTATTCTGCATATTATGAAGTAAGAATTTTTTTTTTCTTAAAATGTCTCCTTCTCAAGAACCCCAATTCTAGGCCTATGCCATCATTTAAAATGATTAAAATTAAAATTTTGACTTAATCACACACAGAGATTAATTACAAACTAAAAAGATAAGTAGTTTAATATGGGAGCTGGGCAATACTGAATGACTAGATTGATCTAATGGTGAAATAACTTTTTATGTCTATATTGGACTATAAGGAGAGAGGCTGAATTTGTGTATAAATTAATTATTAGGCCAATATTTAGAGAGGACTAACGAAGAGGAACCAAGTTTTGATCTTGTATTTAAAAATCAAAGGTAAGGTTTTAAATTAGTGGGTTTGCAGAAAGAGGCATGGTAGAACAAAAAGAGAAATATATTTAGATTTTTAATTTCGGTTTGTTTTTCAGCAATTTGAGTCTAGGCATATCCCCTCCTCCCCCCCCCCCTCTATAGCTCCCACTCATATTCCCTCTGTATAATTCCAGATATTGATTAGAAGGGGAAGTTATTTATTTTTACTTATGTAGCAGTTATGTATTAATTGTAAGTCAAATTATGGACAAGATTTGGTTATTCAGTCAAAATTTTAGAGAAAGAACAGTAGTTTTGTTGAATAATTTCTTGATTTTAATTTTAACCAAAGAATTTAGGGTTGACAGAGATGGGTATTATTGTTCATGTGAAAGGAAGTATTGTTCATGTGAATGGAAGTGATTAGTAAATGGCTGATTGGATTCTATTCTTTAAAACAAATTAAAATTCATGTACGTTTCATTAGAAATTTTAGTCTTAATCAAATGACTGAAACTTCAGGTTTTTAGACATTTCCTTTTTCTAAGAGAGAATCAGTTTTGAATTATGTTAATGTTATAATTTGTAGGGTAAATAAAGAAGTAATTAGCCAAATTTATTTTCACATTGCTTATTTTTTACACTTGATTCTCTTTTTTTTTTTTTTTTTTTTTTTTTTTTTTTTTTTTTTTTTTTTTTTTTTTTTTTTTTTTTTGTCTGACCTCTATTGTTTTTGGTAAATTAATGAGAATAAGTCATAATAGCGTTTTAAGTTTATTTTGTCTCTATATTTACTTGGTTATAGGAGTTGAAGTTGTTTAATCAATTGTCACTAAAATACCCATGGAAACTTCAGATTGTACTCTATCACCTGAACATCGAAATCTACCTGTGAATCCTTGAGCCAGAAACTCCCCTTTAGAGTCTGAATTGGGTCCCAAGGATGGGGATAGCAGTGGCGAAGGTTTGATTCAACTTATAATGTTGTAGAATCAGTTTTAATCAGAGATGATCATGTTTGAAGACGTTTTTCCTTTTTTGATAAAAGAAGAAATATTGTATGAAGCTTTCAAGTATTATTTCAAAATTTCTATATGGAGGCTGAATTTCTATCCCAAATCATTGCAAAACAATAAACACGAATTAAAATTTTAAAACTGAAAAATTGCAAGATCAAACATTTTTGCTAGACTATTTTCATTTTTGGATTTACACACAGTGTGTAAACCGCTAATGCTCTTTCCACTTTATTTCTAGAAAATGGTCCTGAGTAAGAATAAATCTGTTATCTCCAGGCATTTCTTTATAAAAATTAATTAGAAATTATTTGGACACAAAATCTGTGAATAAAATTATGATTTTACAAGTTAGTGTTGTAATAATCAAAACTATTGAGGAATTTGTTTACGCCTATTGTTTTGTTTCATTTTCCATATTTTCAACTTTTTTGTGAGTTTTATTTATTCTGGGTAAATTAAACAGAATACTCAGTTTTATTATTATCTCTCAGTTCTTTTATCTTTCTTTCTCCTAGAAGCTCAGGATATTTCTCCAAGTGATACCAAAACGCTTACAGAAAATTATAATTCTACTTTGTGATCTGAGTCTCAAAATCTATATGTCTGTATTTCACCCGGATCTTCCTCATTGCCATTGGAGTCAGACTCCCCAGAACTAGATAGTGAAGGTGTATTTGAAACTAACATTGTTGTGAAATCATTTTCAATCAGAAACTTTGTTGATAGTTTTTCACTTTTTAAAGTATCTGACTAGCATTGCCAAACGTATATATTAAGGCTAAGTTTGCGTTTTCACTCCTAGTAAAATGCAACAAAGAAATTTAAATACAAAGCACTGGAAAATGGGAGCCAAAATGTTTCTCGTGAGATTTATTTACAGTTCACTTGCCCTTCTTAAGCTACTAAAACGTTGCACTGGCAAAGCAAAGTTTTATTTTGCTGATTTAAATGTCTTTGCCATGATAATCTAACTCTGGTGTGTCAGTATTTTTTTCTTTTAATGTCCGATTTTTATCCTTTAAGTGGATGACATTTATCAGTTTCAATTACTGGCTAGCGTATGATTTTCCATTATATTATTTTAACTTTGCATGCTTTGCGTCTTTATTTTTCGTTTTTTAATATATTTTTGCTGTTCAGTATTTTTTCTACAAACACGAATCATTTTCAAGAAATATTCTAACTCTTGCATTTCAACGAAAGAAATCCAAAATGAACTTTGAAAAATCAAGAGAATGTAACTGTGACAAAGTAAACCACGGCAAAACACTACTGAAATATTCAACTCTTGCATTTCAACGAAAGAAATCCAAAATGAACTTTGAAAAATCAAGAGAATGTAACTGTGACAAGGTAAACCACGACAAAACACTACTGAAATATTCCAACTCTTGCATTTCAACGAATGAAATTCAAAATGAACTTTGAAAAATTAAGAAAATGTATCTGTGACAATGTAAACCATGACAAAACACTACTGAAATATTCCAACTCTTGCATTCCAATGAAAGAAATCCAAAATGAACTTTGAAAAATTAAGAGAAGGCAACTGTGACAAGGTAAACCACAACAAAACACTACTGAAATATTCCAACTCTTGCATTCCAATGAAAGAAATCCAAAATGAACTTTGAAAAATTAAGAGAATGTAACTGTGACAAGGTAAACCACAACAAAACACTACTGAAATATTCCAACTCTTGCATTTCAACGAAAGAAATTCAAAATGAACTTTGAAAAATCAAGAAAATGTAACTGTGATAAGGTAAACCACAACAAAACACTACTGAAATATTCCAACTCTTGCATTTCAACGAAAGAAATCCAAAAAGAACTTTGAAAAATTAAGAGAATGTAACTGTGACAAGGTAAACCACGACAAAACACTACTGAAATATTCCAACTCTTGCATTTCAACGAAAGAAATCCAAAATGAACTTTGAAAAATCAAGAGAATGTAACTGTGACAAGGTAAACCAAAACAAAACACTATTGAAATATTCCAACTCTTGCATTTCAACGAAAGAAATCCAAAATGAACTTTGAAAAATTAAGAGAATGTAACTGTGACAAGGTAAACCATGACAAAACACTACTGAAATATTCCAACTCTTGCATTTCAACGAAAGAAATCTAAAATGAACTTTGAAAAATTAAGAGAATGTAAGTGTGACAAGGTAAACCACAACAAAACACTATTGAAATATTCCAACTCTTGCATTTCAACGAAAGAAAACCAAAATGAACTTTGAAAAATCAAGAGAATGTAACTGTGACAAGGTAAACCATATCGAAACACTGCTGAAATATTCCAACTCTTGCATTTCAACGAAAGAAATCCAAAATGATCCTTGAAAAATCAAGAGAATGTAACTATGACAAGGTAAACCACGACAAAACACTACTGAAATATTCCAACTCTTGCATTTCAATGATAGAAATTCAAAATGAATTTTGAAAAATTAAGAGAATGTAACTGTGACAAGGTAAACCGCAACAAAAACACTACTGAAATATTCCAACTCTTGCATTTCAATGAAAGAAAAAAAAATGAACTTTCAAAAATCAAGAGAATATAATTGTGACATGGTAAACCAAATCAAAACACTACTGAAATATTCCAACTCTTGCATTTCAACGAAAGAAAACCAAAAATGATCTTTGAAAAATCAAGAGAATGTAACTGTGATAAGGTAAACCGCAACAAAACACTACTGAAATATTCCAACTCTTGCATTTCAACGAAAGAAATTCAAAATGAACTTTGAAAAATCAAGAGAATGTAACTGTGACAAGGTAAACCACAACAAAACACTACAGAAATATTCCAACTCTTGCATTTCAACGATAGAAATTCAAAATGAACTTTGAAAAATCAAGAAATGTAACTGTGACAAGGTAAACCACAACGAAACACAACTGAAATATTCCAACTCTTGCATTTCAACGATAGAAATTCAAAATGAACTTTGAAAAATCAAGAGAATGTAACTGTGACAAGGTAAACCAAAACAAAACACTATTGAAATATTCCAACTCTTGCATTTCAACGAAAGAAATCCAAAATGAACTTTGAAAAATCAAGAGAATGTAACTGTGACAAGGTAAACCACAACAAAACACTACTGAAATATTCCAACTCTAGCATTTCAATGAAAGAAATTCAAAATGAACTTTGAAAAATTAAGAGAATGTAACTGTGACAAGGTAAACCATGACAAAACACTATTGAAATATTCCAACTCTTGCATTTCATCGAAAGAAATTCAAAATGAACTTTGAAAAATTAAGAGAATGTAACTGTGACAAGGTAAACCACAACAAAACACTACTGAAATAATCCAACTCTTGCATTTCAATTCAAGAAATTCAAAATGAACTTTGAAAAATCAAGAGAATGTAACTTTGACAAGGTAATCCACGACAAAACACTACTGAAATATTCCAACTCTTGCATTTCAATGAAAGAAATTCAAAATGAATTTTGAAAAATTAAGAGAATGTAACTGTGACAAGGTAAACCATGACAAAAACACTACTGAAATATTCCAACTCTTGCATTTCAACGAAAGAAATCTAAAATGAACTTTGAAAAATTAAGAGAATGTAAGTGTGACAAGGTAAACCACAACAAAACACACTATTGAAATATACCAACTCTTGCATTTCAACGAAAGAAAACCAAAATGAACTTTGAAAAATCAAGAGAGTGTAACTGTGACAAGGTAAACCACATCGAAACACTGCTGAAATATTCCA
The DNA here is from genome assembly GCA_027921565.1 of Artemia sinica. Classification (NCBI taxonomy): domain Eukaryota; kingdom Metazoa; phylum Arthropoda; class Branchiopoda; order Anostraca; family Artemiidae; genus Artemia; species Artemia sinica. The sequence continues at coordinate 12,521,653 of CM051261.1, forward strand.
ACTCTTGCATTTCAACGAAAGATATCCAAAATGAACTTTGAAAAATCAAGAGAATGTAACTGTGACATGGTAAACCACGACAAAAACACTAGTGAAATAAGCAACTCTTGCATTTCAATGATAGAAATTCAAAATGAACTTTGAAAAATCAAGAAATGTAACTGTGACAAGGTAAACCACGACAAAACACTACTGAAATATTCCAACTCTTGCATTTCAACGAAAGAAATTCAAAATGAACTTTGAAAAATAAAGAGAATGTAACTGTGACAAGGTAAACCATGACAAAACACTACTGAAATATTCCAACTCTTGCATTTCAACGAAAAAAAACCAAAATGATCGTTGAAAAATCAAGAGAATGTAACTGTGACAAGGTAAACCGACAAAACACTACTGAAATATTCCAACTCTTGCATTTCAACGAAAGAAATTCAAAATGAACTTTGAAAAATCAAGAGAATGTAACTGTGACAAGGTAAACCACACAAAACACTACTGAAATATTCCAACTCTTGCATTTCAACGAAAAATTCAAAATGAACTTTGAAAAATCAAGAAATAATCGTAACTGTGACAAGGTAAAACCACAACAAAACAGAAATGTTCCAACTGCATTTCAACAAAAGAAATTCAAAATGAACTTTGAAAAATCAAGAAAAATGTAAACTGTGACAATTTAACCACGAAAAATGTAACAGGTAAACCAAACTGAAAAACACTACTGAAATATTCCAACTCTTGCATTTCAACGAAAGAAATTCAAAAAATGAACTTTTGAAAAATCAAGAGAATGTAACTGTGACAAGGTAAAACCACAACAAAACCACTATTTCAAAATATTCCAAAGGTAAACTCTTGCATTTCAACGATTGAAATTCAAAATGAACTTTGAAAAAATCAAGAAATGTAACTGTGACAAGGTAAACCAAACGAAACACAACTGAAATATTCCAACTCTTGCATTTCAACAATAGAAATTCAAAATGAACTTTGAAAAATCAAGAGAATGTAACTGTGACAAGGTAAACCAAAATAAAAACACTATTGAAATATTCCATCTCTTGCATTTCAACGAAAGAAATCCAAAATGAACTTTGAAAAATCAAGAGAATGTAACTGTGACAAGGTAAACCAAAACAAAACACTATTGAAATATTCCAACTCTTGCATTTCAACGAAAGAAATCAAAATGAACTTTGAAAAATTAAGAGAATGTAACTGTGACAAGGTAAACCATGACAAAACACTACTGAAATATTCCAACTCTTGCATTTCAACGAAAGAAATCTAAAATGAACTTTGAAAAAATTAAGAGAATGTAAGTGTGACAAGGTAAACCACAACAAAACACTATTGAAATATTCCAACTCTTGCATTTCAACGAAAGAAAACCAAAATGAACTTTGAAAAATCAAGAGAATGTAACTGTGACAAGGTAAACCATATCGAAAACACTGCTGAAATATTCCAACTCTTGCATTTCAACGAAAGAAATCCAAAATGAACTTTGAAAAATCAAGAGAATGTAACAGTGACATGGTAAACCACGAAAAAACACTACTGAAATAATCCAACTCTTGCATTTCAATGATAGAAATTCAAAAAATGAACTTTGAAAATCAAGACAATGTAACTGTGATAAGGTAAACCACGACAAAACACTACTGAAATATTCCAACTCTTGCATTTCAACGAAAGAAATTCAAAATGAACTTTGAAAAATTAAGAGAATGTAACTGTGACAAGGTAAACCATGACAAAACACGACTGAAATATTCCAAATCTTGCATTTCAACGAAAGAAATCCAAAATGAACTTTGAAAAATCAAGAGAATGTAACTGTGACATGCTAAGCCACGATAAAACACTAATGGTGCGAGGGGGAGCCAAAAGTTGGGGGATGGGGTCCTTTTGTCTCAAAATGCGCAAATTAAAAAGTATTAAAAAATGGGGTGCAAAATGTGAAACAGCATGATAGTCTATAAACATAAAGCATTGGTATGAAATTCATTAATATGAACTTCGAAAGGGGCCCATTCGATTGAAATAGAAAGGGCTGATGCCCTTTTTAATAGTCATAAGTGATTGGAGGGCAACTAATCCCCCTTCCACTCCCACCCTCCCATTTGCCCATTATGTTTAAAAAACTAAATTTTGCCTTAAGATTAAATCAAAATGCACTGTGATAATCCTAATTCCCAATAAGGCATCTCAGTAGTATCCCAAGAACGACTGAGGATATTATGTTCAAACTTTTGAGGCTACTTCTGCTCTTAAAATTTAACCAAATCAAAATAGTGTAAGTGTATCAAAGCTATCAAAGAAAGTAAACAGATTTTTTTGCGAATGGTATCAAGTTTTCCATTTCAAGTCAACTAGAGGAGGTATGAAACTAAGTTAAACAGTACTATTTGTGTCCAGATTTTTAAAATGGTGTATGTTGTTAAAAATTGCTGAAAATTTTTCTCCAGCATACAAATAGCAGGCCAAACTATAAAGTCTTAAAAAAAAAAAGATTTAAAGTTTTTTTTTTTTTTCCCTGAAAAGACTATGTCAATATAAAACGAACAGATATTAATTAAAAAAAAACTTTTTCCACAAAATAGGTTTTTCAAAGAAAAGTAAAACTCTATTAAACAAAAATGAGCAAAGTAAAATCAAATAATCTACCAAGCTCGAAACTACCACAAATCAGCACTGATAAATAAATGAAACCCAAAACGAACAGAAATTAAAATAAATAACCGAGTGAAACTCAAAACGAGCAGAAAATTAACATAAGTTGGGCGCAAAACCCTTATGCCTTCCCATGGCCACAACAAAATTTGCACTTTACTAAAAACAATATAAATGTTTTTACTTTTATAACTTTAATAAATCAAATAATTTTAACATATTGATTACTAAATATCAGTATATGTATATTAAACTGACAATGCACACTCATTTGTATTTTTTCAGTAAAGTGCAAATTTTATTCCTGCCTTGGGAAGGCAAAGGGGTTTTGCGCCCAACTTATGTTAATTCTGGTCGTTTTGAGTTTGACTCGGTTATTTATTTTAATTTCTGTTCGTTTTGGGTTTCATTTATTTGTCGATGCAGATTTGTAGTAGTTTCGAGCTTGGTAGATTATTTGATTTTACTTTTGCTCATTTTTTTGTTTAATGGAGTACTTCACTTTTCTTTGAAAAACTTATTTTGTGGAAATTTTTTTAAAATTAATTTCATAAAGACTAGCTACATTAGATCAGCCTTGACATTGAATCTCGACCCTGACAAAGCAAGTGAATACCTTCAAGCTTAAGATGTGTACTTGGGTATGGCAGCTCACGAACCACTTCAAACCTGGCAGTCAATTCAAGTACAAAAGCAAATGAACCTGAAGTGAAAATCATCTATGAATGGGCTCATAAATTATTTGTAGAGACGATGAAGACAATTAAGCAGTGATTCTCGTTTGAGGACGAATTGTTTACGCTATTTGACATCCTTGACCCTACAAAAGCTTTGGAAATAGGTGCAATCGGTCTTCTGCAAACGATTCTACAGGGATATAGTGCACTGTTGAGGGATGGAAGAAAGATAGTGGAGGAATGGCGGGGTTTACTGCTTTTTGATCTTCCAAATGTGACAGATGTCTGTGATTTTAACGTCACCTGGCTTGAATTAAAACATCAAATGGTACTTAGAGGCTCTCTAACATAATCAGGATTGTTCAATGTTTCAAGACCCTGTCAATTTTCGAACTGTGTTGTAGAGTGGTTCTTGTCAACATTGAAAGATGTTAAAACAGATCATAGAAACTCATTTAAAAGTGTAACCGTTACTTCAATTATGCAGGCCAAGTCTGGAATGAAAAAAAAACATATGTCTCATGATTTAAAGATAGATCACCCCCCCCCCTCTTAAAAAAAACTCAAAGTATAAAAGCCAGCGCGATGGCTGAAAATGTGTGTGTTTAAGTGTAGTTAAAAAAGTGCAGATAAAAAAAGAAAAAATGATGAAAGTTTGTTTTTCATTTGAGGAAAAAGAGAATTTTATATGATTTCTTAGAAATATATGTGGTGAAAAAGAATAAAAGTGAGATTGAATAAGGTGCTGATTTTTTTTTTTTTGGGGGGGAGACTGGTAAATATTCATATGTTATCATTGAGAAGAGGAGGAGCTATTGGACGGACAGTGTAAAAGTTTGTCTTGTCAAAATAAAAAGGTTCGTATGTGACAGAATATTGTCAGATTTGTCGGTTAGAGTCGGAAATTTGTTGGATTTGAGACCAGTTTTAGACAAGTGTGGTGTCGGCAAAAATATTGGATTTTCTTTGGTATGGTGTCGGAATTTTCAGACTTTTTAAACTGACCGATCGGAAATATACAGTAGAAGCACTGCGCTCTCAAACAGTTCACAGAAGAACCTTAATTTAATGATTCGTCATTTTTTAAATTTTTTAACTAACTCTAAATGGAACAACTATTCCAGTAGATAATCATATTAATTACCTAGGTCTCATGCTTGACCAAAAACTTTAATTTCCACCTCCACATCACAAACACAATAAAAAAATGCTATAGAAAAACAAATATACTAAAAAGACTCCTTTCCACACCCAGGGCTGTAAGGAGAAAACCTTACTCCAGTTTTAAAAATCACATATAAGACCCCATATTGACTATGGGCTCATCGTCTATGGTGCATGTGCAAAGACCCAGATGCAAAAATTGAAACAACACAAAATGATATAATACGTCTGATATTTGGTCTTAGGAAACCCACAAGCAGAAAGTTTCTGCTTATGGAGAGTGGATTAACAACACTAAGGGAGAGACGTAGCTTTCTCTTGACAAAACATCTTACAAAAATTGAATCAAATAGCTCACACACCCTACATAATTGGTTAAGAAATCCAGCCATGTATAGAGGCATTGCAGATGAGTATGCGAACATTCAGAAGAAGTTCCCTGTACCAGCAAAGTCTATTGCACCTACTTTCCCCCAATCCCCTCCAAGGAATTGGTCAATTCCCATAATAAATACTGACTTCTCAAAGTGGAATAAAGATCTAACACCCATTGCTTTTGTCCAGAAAAAAATTTGCTGAACTTAATACAATTACTTATAAAAACTACTTGCAAATATTTGTTGATGGGTCAAAAATGAATGAGAAGGTAGCAAGTGGTGTATTCCTTCCTCACCTGAAAATTGCAATGGGCGAGAGATTATATAATAATGTATCTATAATGTCTGCTGAGTTAAATGCTATAATCATGGCATTAGAACACTTTAAAGAAAACCAACGTTTGATTGCAAATTCAAATAATATTATAGTATATTCCGACTCTTTATCAAGCCTTGAGTTGCTGGCCTCAGCTCCTCAGTATAAGTTGGACATTGACACTTATCATTGTCTCAGTATTATAGATAAACTTGCTTCAAGTGGCACAAGAACTTATTTTCAGTTATATTCCTAGCCACTCTGGCCTAAGCGGTAATTATCAGGTTGATGAAATAGCAAAAAATGCTATAAATATTGACCAGCCAAGTGGGAGACCAATCCCGATTAGAGATATTTACCGATGGAGGCTATCAGATATTAATTTTAATAAGAATAATCCTATCCTTTGCCCCTTTCCCAATAAGTATTTTTTTAAAATTTACCATAGAATTCGTTCTGGAACAAATGGACTAAATTTTCTTGCATTCTCGTATAAGTTTTCTAATTCAAATGGTTCAATTCCCCTGTCCCCTCTTGGCAGGCGTTGTAATATGAATAATGAAACAATTGACCATTCCTATTTGAATGTAATATGCTGACGTCTGCACAACATACCTTGCTTTGTAAAGTGTTAAAATGCTTAAAACACCACAAAATCTCACTATCAGCCAAGAGTCTAGCCAACTATACCTGTACACAGAGCATAGAAATCGACATCTACCATCTCATAATTGAAGTCCTAGAGTCAAAAGATATACTGAAAGATATATGAAAATATCCAATAAATATGAGGCAATCAAGCCAGTAGCCCACAGAGCGAAGCAAAAGGAAAAGGGCTAAATAGTACTACTGAAAAGCCCGCCCGCTGTTAAATAGAAGACAAAGAAATGGACATAAAAAAGCTGGTTTATTCAGGTATCCAAGTCTTCTTGATTATTGTGTTTCGATCAAGTAAGTATGACGGCACTAGACCCTCAAGGTCCAAACCAGCAGTGCTGATCTCCGTTTTGTAGCCCTTCAGCCAGGAAGTGCAATGTGGGGTTTGGAGCCAGCCATCCAGTGTGTTTGCACACCCTTCCTGCTTACCTTCCCTAGATTTCTCCAGGTACCCATTTAGAGCTGGGTTGATTCTGGCTGAGCTTACAGAGCCACACCACTGATCCCCATCCAGCCATGTCAGGGATCAAACCTACGGCCTTCAAACAAAGCAGGGTCAATATATACCAAATCATATTATTGAGTTTCAAATAAAGTGAATACCCATTCGATGCCTTTTTTTTATGCTGATTACGAATATAATAAGTATTTCTATCGAAAAGGAATTTCAGCCCCCCCCCCCCTATAGGTCAATATCTACGAAATCATATTATTGAGTTAGGACAAAAGTGAATACACCATTCGATGCCTTTTTATGCTGATTACGAATATAATAAGCATTTCTATCGGAAATGAGTTTCAGCCCTCCCCCCTCTATATAGGCCAATTCAGGGTTAGGTTAGGTATAGCCTATATAGGGGGGGGGGGGCTGAAATTCAAATGCTTATTATATTCGTAATCAGCATAAAAAAAGGCATCGAATGGTGTATTCACTTTATTCCTAACTCAATAATATGATTTCGTAGATATTGACCCCCCTATATAGGCTATACCTAACCTAACCCTGATTTGGCATATATAGGGGGAGGGGGCTGAAATTTTTATATATTGAAATTTCTCTATTTTTCTGGAATGCCAAAGAAAAGCAGTTTTACCCTAAAAGAGGTGTTTTACCCCTTGTATAAGATTTTGAAGATAATAGCCTAGTCATTCACCTGCAAATACCTTCACTTAACCTTCCCTCCCCCCTTCATGAAGGTCCCTGTGGGTATAGGTTAATTCAAAACAAAAGAAAAAAAAACTAATTTAGAAAGATTCCATGACTGACACTGAGGTATATTACCTTAATTACCTTAATTTACACTTCAGAGAGAAATAAGGTCCAATGTTGGATCTGTTTGGTTTCATTGGTGAGAAGGCATTTAAAAAACAATTTATGCAAAATTATAAAAAGAACAGGGTTGTGACTGTGTTTATGGCCCAGTGACATGTCTTCCAACTAAGAGTGTGCTAGGATAGATGCAATTTAAGCCCACTTTGTAATGCTGACCACAGATAGGTATGATCAAGGGGACCCTTCTTCTGTAGTTTACAGTAGACACCACTGCACAACATAAATTTCTGATAGAGTATGCAAGTTGGTTGGGTATGACAAGCAGCATCAGCATCTTAGCACAACTCTGTTGTATGTACACATATATCAATCACTATTTATGAGACACCAATGATGGGCAGCTCCAGTTGTATCGTGAAGGTTCAGCCTCCCATTCTTTGTTGAGTATCCTTTTAAAAACTTCAGCTGATGTTGAAGACACTGTCTCCTTGCTTAAACAGTTCCAATCATTAATGACCCTTTGGCTAAAGAAATGTTGTCTGATTCTACTTTTAACTTGGGGCTTATGAAGTTTCTTAGAATAACCTCATGTTTGTCTTTTGCTGGGTAGCTGGTTTAAGAGCTTATTTTGGGGTTGGTTGACAAATTTATATGTGAGTAGCATGTCACTCCACTTGCATTGGAAGGTCAAAGATTGTAGTTTTAGGCTAGATAGCCTTTCACCATATGGTTTGTCCCAAGTCCTGAGATGCACTTGGTGGCCCTTCTTTGTACACCTTCAATCAACTTTATATCACCCTTGTAAAAAGGACCAGCAAGGCAGGTTCCAAAATCAAAAACTGGTCTCACAATTGCCTTGTATAGCTTCAAGAAGATTCTATGTGGTTGGCTAGTAAGTAGTCTTTTAAATAGTCCAAGGGTAGAATTTGCTTTGCAAACAGTTTGTGCAGAGTGTTCATGGAACTTCAGAAGATTATCTGTTGTGACTCCCAGGTCTTTGCCACTGGTGAAAGTTTGAAGGGGAATGGAGGATGATGTCTGGTTATCATTCATAGTGTATTGGTGGAGAGGATTATTGTTACCAAAATGAATAGCAATGCATTTTGATATGTTGAAAAAGAGAAACCACCTGTCTGCCCATGCCTGAATATGGTCAAGGTCAGATTGTATTGATGATTTATTAGTTACACCAAATAGTTTTGAATCATCAGCATAAAGCATTAAGTGGTTTTTGACTTTGGTAATCATATCGTTTATATAAAGAAGAAACAATGTGGGTCACAAAACTGTTCCCTGGGGAACCCCACTTAGAACATTACAGGGTTGGGAGTAGGATCATTTGCTATCTGTTGTAAAGAGCCATACAGTCTGAGACCTACCAGTCAGGAAGTCCATTAGCAAGTCTGCTAATTCATGGTGGATTCCTGCTGCTAATAGCTTAAACCAAATTGATTATGTGGGACCTTATCAAGTGCTTTGGCTAGGTGTAAAAGAATCAAATCAACAGGAAGGCCTTTGTCCAGTAGCTGGGTAACCTGCTTGTAAGTGTCTAGAAGGTTAGTTTCTACAGATTGTCCTGGGAGAAAGCCCTGCTGTCTGTTGGAGATAATTTCATTAGTAACAAGGTGTTCAAGAAGTGCAGCATTAACAATCCTCCCAAGAACTTTTGCAGCAGCAGAGGTGAGGCTGAAAGGAATATAATTTTCAGCTTTGGAAATATCCCCCTTTTTAAAGATAGGTGTGATATAGACTACTTTCTATTGGGAGGGAACATACTTATGATGAAGGGAATGTTGAAAAAGTATAGATAGTGCAGGGGTAATTTCACAAGCAGCTTCTTTTAGCAGGTGAGGATGAATGTTATCAGGACCAGCACTTTTGTTGATGTCCAGGCTTTTGAGTTGTTTTTCAACCATAAAAGTAGTAACTGTAATGTGACTCATTTGCTTCTGGATTTTGTACTTTAAGTTGGGAATGGGAACATTATCAGGTTCGTTTGTGAAGACTGATGCAAATTGCTCATTTAGAAGATCTACTATATTTTGGGTGACAATGTCTTCGTTTCTGTAACTTGTTGTTAAGAATTTTATTGATCTCCAGTTGTGATCTCTGCTTGATACATAATTCCAGAATTTTTTAGGGTTCAACATACTGTGGTTGGTGAGCCTTGTCTCAAAATTACAGTACAGTTGTTTGGTGAGATTCCTTAAATTATTATGGGCTTTGACATATTTTTAATAATGGCCTGGCTTATCCTTTTTTCTCCAGTGGCGTTTCTTTAAGTTTCTTTTTTGTCTTATGCCAGCTGTCATGTATGGTAAAGTCTTTGGTATGGGGATAAAACTTTTTATTGTGTTCTGTTGCCCAATTTCCATTAGTAGAGCCCAGAATTTCTCCCACTGCTCATTGATCCCATCCTGGAGGGTCAACTCCCAGTTATTTGCCCAAATGTGACCCTAATAGCTTCATAGTCTGTAAATATCTTTTTTTAGGTCTATTTCTTGCTTTGTGTCTATGGGTAACTCATTCATTGGCAAGGTGGTCACTTTTACCAATAGGCAGGAGATAATTTATCCTTTGGATAAGTTCACTATTGTTAACAATGACTAGGTCAAGTAATATTGGTTTAGATACCAATTATATTCTATATTTGGTTATACTTTGGAAAACAACGAGAATCTTGGCAATGCTAAAGGTCAGTAAGAGCTTGCTCAAAATACAGCTAATCAAGAAAAAATGATTTTTTTGGCTCATTTCTTGGTCCCTTTACTACCCTTCCCCTAATCCCAACGTATTTCAGGAATTTCCCAGATAATGGTATCTGAGATTTTCGAGCTAAGAGACCACCAGGATCAAACTTTGTCCCTTTTTCAATTATAAATAGTAATATGTTTTCAAGTTTTATCATCATAAATAAGAAGACTTAAGATTCAAACCCAAATGACAAAAAAAGAGAAACAACAGAGAGAGTTACTTAGTACTCTATACCTATCTGAGTTCAGATAGGGACAGACCTGCTAAACTACTTTCCAAGATAGCAAGAAGCCCCTAAATTAAAATTTTGGTAAATTTTTTGTTATTCATATTATGTGACTTACGAATAAAGTAAACATACCACTCGATGCCTATTTTTATGCTCTTTCCAAATATAATAATCAATTTTGTCAGAAATGAATATTAACCCCCACTCCTGTATGTACCAATTCAGGGTATATATTTGCACATTAGGGGGGGGGGGGTCAGGGAAAATTAAACTTACCTCTCATTTACATAAGAACTAAAATTTAACCCCCCCTAATGTGCAAATATATACCCTTAATTGTTACATATAGGGGTGGGAGGAGGGTTTGGTAAAATTCATTTCAGACAAAAATGGGTTGGTTGATTGCTTGGAAGGCAGAGAGATCATGAATACAATCAACAAAGGGAGTGATGGTGGATGAACTACAAGTAACTGTGTTATAGGAAAACCTTCCTTCCACAAGATATTAGGAAAATTGAAGTCACTTCTTAGGGTGAACCAGGGTAATTCCGGACATTGGGTAATTCCGGACATCCCCTTTATCTTGCTAGCCCCTTGTTAAATTCCTTTTGAAAAAATCACAGAGGTAGTGCCAAGACTCTAGTTTATGACTCACTATATCCGATTGACAACAGCCAGCACGTGGGGGAGACAGTCAGTCTTGAACCGGAGTTGGTCGGAGAAACTTTGATGAAAAAAGTACGTATGGTGTCAGTTTTTTTGCATTTGCTGGTGAACGGTGTAACTTATGGATTTTGTTGTTTTACCATTCAAAAGGGTTTTAATTAGGGCATTAGTGTGATTTTGTGTAGATTTTTATCTGCACAAAAACGGTTTAGCCGTAGGTTAGATGTCCGGAATTACGCATTTTTCTGACCCCAAACAGGGTAATTCAGGACAGATGGTGAGGCATAATTTCGGACACAGAGGGGTATTTCCGGACATGGGAAAATGTGATGCAATCAATTCCTTTTCATCGAATTTTGACCTCTGCCTCCTGGAACTCTGTCCTATCAGAGATTCTCGAGTTTCTAGCAATGTAGCATGAGTTTACTGAACTATTTTCAGGAAAAATAGTTTTTTTTAGGGCTGATTATCTGCAACTTCCATTAGTTTTGGTTCTTTCAGTGCAAACAACTTTTCTTCTGATACCTTTTACTTACCCTTGCTTTAACTTTCAGATGCCGAGGACACAGTACAGCCCAGAAGATCTGGACAAGGTGTTAGCAGAGGTGAAAATGGGTTGGCTGACAATCAGACTCGCAGCAGCGAAGTATGGGATTCCAAAGTCGACGATTTCAGACCATTTGACTGGGACATCGTCGAAAGTGGGAGCAGGTAGACCTACACAACTGGATTTAGATGAAGAATTGACACTCGCAAAGTGCATCAAAACCATGGACAAGTGGGGTGTTGGACTATCCCGAACCAATATAGTCGCTCTTGTAGGCGAATATGTGAAGGTGAACAACATGAAAACTACTTTCAAAGACGGTGTTCGTGGTTGGGACTGGTGGAAATACTTCAATCAACGACACAACCTTAGTCTCAAGTAGCCTGAAACCAAAGAATTCAAGATACAAAGCCGAAAATCCGTTGTTGATCTACGGATTTTTGATCTTCTCTCAGAGATGTTGAATGAACTTGAACTCCTCGATAAGCCCCACTTGGTGTACAACCTGGACGAGACGAGCTTCTGTACTGATCCTTCGAGAACCAAAGTTGTGGGACAGAAGAACTCGCCAAGTTTCCGCTGAACTGCTGGAACAGGGAGAGAAAACACAACAGTTCTCGGTTGCATCAATGCTGCAGGGGCAATTCTTCCCCCTCCCCCTGATCATATTCAAAGGCAAATCTGTGTGGTCCACTTGGACATCCGATGACGCTTTGCCTGACACTTCATATGCTGCCACAGAAAGGGGGTTGGATGACGGCTGACGTGTTCTTCAACTGGTTCAAAGGCCAGTTCATTCCTAGCATTGGGCAAGAACGTCCAGTTCTGCTTCTTGTTGATGGTCATGGCTCTCATTTGTCGCTGCAACTTGTGCAGCTTGCAATGAACGAAAACATCACGATTCTGAAGCTGCCACCCCATACGACACACATGCTTCAAGCTTTAGACGTTGGCGTTTTCAAGGCTTTCAAAACCACGTAGGACCAAAGGCTAACCAAATGGGCGAGGAAAAATGTTGGAGAGAAGCTACAGAAAGCAGATTTTGTCAAGATGATAAGTGAAATTTGGAAACAAGCAGATCCAGTTCTAATCCAGAAAGCGTTTGCATCAACTGGAGTTTATGATCCTAGCATACCAGAGAGAGCCAACCGTGCGAAAATCAACAGAGAGCAGTTTGACCCGCAGAAACTCAGGGGTTACGATGCCTTTCTTGAAGAAAAGAAAAGAGAACAAGCAAAGAAACCAGCAGATAAGTCAACAGCCGATAGGATTAGTGTTAGAGTCCAGAGAGAAAGTGACAATCTGACCGTCAACATCAACATTTCTTCCCTGAGAAGAAACCACCAACTCCAATGAAGAAGACCTTTGAAGAGCTCCTGTTAGAGAGTGTAAGAAGAGAGCCGAGAAGTGAACCAGGGCAGAGGAAAAAGATCACTCAGAAAGCTGCTGAAGTGATCACTTCTAAGGTGTATTTAGAGAAACTCAAGAAGCAGCAGGAGGAAAAGGAAAAGGCAGACAGGAAAAAGGGTGTAGGAAAGAAAACCAAAGCGAAAGAAACCGGTGATACCCAGACCTCTGGTGCCAAAAGCAAAAAGATGAAGCTCTCACGAGAAGCGACCTCCCCAGTTCCCTTTTCTGACACCGAAAGCGAGTCCCAGATACCGTACGCTGACACCGATGATGACATTTCTCTTGAAGAGGCGTGTGTTCTTGATGACCTCGATCAGCCTGGCCCTAGCAAGAAAAAGATCAAAACGAAGCTTGACCATTATTATGCTGTGTATTACGACGACTCACCTTATTTTGGCAGAATTATTGAATTGTTGATGAAGGGGTCGTTAGGATGAAGTTCTTAAAGCTTGACTCAGCAGCGACGTACGAGTTTAGCTGGCCCAAGAACGATGACATCACAGACGTCGCAGAAGAGTTTATCTTGGGAGGGCCCCTCACTCTGAAGGGCACTGGACCCTTCACTATAAGCGAGCATCGCGAAATGGTGAAACGCCACTAGGAAAGGAAGAAAAGCTATGAAAAAAAGCAGTGATCACCTAGTTCCTCTGTGTTTTGCTTTTAAACTTGTTTTTATCAGTATTTGAAGTCGTCTTTTTATTATTTTTACCTTATTTTTAATATACGAATTTCAAGGAAGTTAGCAGATGGATTCTGTAGTTACAGGAGATGAAGGTCCAGGCCTTCAGGTCCCCCAGTCCTTCAGAAGACTATTTAAATGCTGGCTCTGGTGGTATAATCACTTTATTATCAAATTATCGTGAGAATCCATGGTTTGACACATTGGAAAAACGAGATTTGATTTTCAGAAAAACAAAATCACGACTGCAAAGCTGAGTAACTCCGCTAGTTCGGAAGGTACACGCATGAAATTTGGAAGAAACATAGATTCTGGGGTATTTATACCACCAACCAAAGCTAAGATTTTTTACTCCTTCAGGTACAAAGATATTGACCTCGTCCGGAATTACCAATTTTTTGTTGGCTAATTCCAGACACCGTGGGAAAATTTCAAATGAGGTCACCAACCCCCTTTATAGTTCGAATTTCGGAAGTTTCTAGCTCTTGAATGAAACCTAACAGTCTGAACTTTCATACAAATCTGATTTTACGACGAGATTTTAAGTCTGATGGCACGAGGAATTTTTTTGAATCAAAAAAAAAGGTCAAAGTGTCCAGAATTACCCTGGTTCACCCTATGAGAAAATCACCTTTGGAATTTTCTATGGCTTTGCAGAACATATTTGAGAGCACATACTTGGTATCAATGGAGAAGGATGCTGAGGGACTACAGTATACACATCCAATCCTGGCTTGGCATAGGTCTTGGCCTTGGTCTGTGATATCAAACCAAATGGTCTCCACAGATGGCAGGCTAGATTTTATATGAAGTTCCTGGACAATATATGCTGCTTTTACATAAGCTAGGACTCCATGCTTGCATTGTTTTGATGAGAGGTTAGAGATGATTTGGTAACCGGGTAGTTGAATATGTGTATCTTCTAATCTACTCTTTGTATTCTTAGGGCATACTTCAGTAAGTAGAACCAGATCATAATCTTTACTGTCAATTAGACTTTTTAATTCATTTATTTTGTGTGTAATTTAATCTTCATTGGTTAATAGAAGGCAAAAGTTGAACTTACTTTTGAGCAGCCATTGATATCTAGTCCTTGTTCCTCATGTTCTGTATGCATAGAATCAGAAGATAGGCAGAGAGAATCGTCATTGATGCTGGACTGGCTAACTGAGGTATCTGATGTGGTACACATTTCAAACAAGGATAATAGAGTAGAACATGGAGACATATGGGTTCCCTTGTAACTGAACCACCGTGTAACTGAACCCCAAGCAACTGAATCACCGTACAACTGAACCACCATGCAATTGAACCAACATGCAAGTTAGCCCCCGTAAAACTGAACCCCTCTGCAACTGAACCCTTGTGCTACTGAACCCTCATGCAACTGAACCCCCTTTAACTGAACCCTTGTGCATCTCAACCCCAATTAAGTAAACCCCAATGTAACAGAACCACCATGTAACTGAACCCCATGCAAGTGAACCACCACACAACTGAACCACTGTGCAACTGAACCACTGTGCAACTGAACCACCATGCAACTTATCCTTGTGCAACTCAACCACTGTACTAACATTGGGTAAAACACAAGTTAGAATCTTTACATGTTCAACCTTGTTTGAATTCTTTGTTTTTTGTTAAGTCTTTATATAAATTACTGTCAAGATGATTTGTAAAAATAATGTGTTTTGTTGTCACAAAAACAAAGAAAATTGGACGTCATAAACTCTTAAATCCAGATTTATTTCTCAATCTTATGTCTGTTAATTGGGGTTTCCTTCACCCCGTAACTTTCTACGGGTATAAGTGTTTACCCCATCCCCCACGGTAAATGTCGCTTCTTCCACCCATGGAAAACTTATCACCTCGAAAATACATGCCTTGAGGAAATTATGGTTTTAAATTAAAGAAATTTTTTTGAGTTGTGTCATTTTTAGTTTAATTGAGAAGTTCCAAGGAAAGTGGAAAAGAGAGGAATTTATTTGTAAATCTCCCCCCCCCCCCCTCTGTGCAAATACTGTCTTCTCATGAAAGATCCTCCAGAAAACATTCACACAAAATGTTTTTGTATGTTTCCCAATGACAAATACTATCTGTAAGCAATAGACAAATCAAAAAATCTTAAAATGGAACCGAAACTTCTGCAATGGGGTGATCTGATTGTTTTGTAGCTAGGAAGAGAGGAAAATATCTCAAAGGGTGCATTTTGATGCCAAAACATCTCAGCTCTCATTAAGCCTTCAAATTAATACAGAATTAGCTCTTAGGGAGAGACATCAGGAGGATGGAGGAAGAAATTGTTTGATAATCCCAAGGCATTTCTAGTCTTTTTTATGTGCTGAAAGTGGTTGGATTTTTTTGGTATTTTTTTTTTGGGGGGGGGGGGGGGGGGGGGGGGGGGGGGGGGGGGCGGGGGAGATTTTCCATGGGTAGGTATTTTCTGGGAGGGGGGTAATTTCCTTTAGGTGTTATTTTTGCGCGGGGTATTTTCCTTAAGGGAGGTTTTTGTGGGGGGGGGGTAAACAGCGGCTCTCACTGACTACATACTGTGATTTTTTTTTACCACTGCTTATTTTGTTGCTTTCACTTCGTGGTATTTTCTACCCTCGTAGTTGTCTATTGTTTGGTATGAAAAGGGTTAATTACCTGCTTTGGTGCAGTAGTTCAGTTGCACAATGGTTGAGTTACACAAGGGTCCAGTTGCACGGTGGTTCAGTTACATGATGGTTCAGTTACATGTTGGTTTAGTTGCATGGTGGTTCAGTTGCATGGTGGTTCAGTTGCATGGTGGTTCTGTTGCATGGTGGTTCAGTTGCACTGTGGTTCAGTTGTACTGGGTTCAGTTGCACGGAGGTTCAGTTACACGGTGGTTTAGTTACATGGGGGTTGAGTTGCACGGGTGTTTAGTTACACAATGGTTTAGTTAAATGGGGTTCAGTTGCCCGGCGGTAGAGAAACTGTTGCAGAATACCTATTATAGGGCATACAGAAATAATTACATACGGAGCCTTCTGGTGTATAGTTAGACTTCAGTTGTTTCCATAAGAAATTGCCTTTTTTACAATGCTTCTAATTTCATTCCAATTTAATTTCTGCGTTTTCTTCCAACTGTTGTTGAAAACTTTTCCAAGTGCTTTGGTTTCTTCTTTGGTTGGTACACCATCCACGAAATCTCTATCCTCATCTCTGAGGCTTGAACTCTCAGATTTTGCTTTATTTATTTCTACCTGAAAATCAAGGAGGCACACTAGTGCCTCTAAAGAGGAGACCCACCACAATGTTAAGCGATTTCCGGTCCTAGCGGTCGCAGAGAGACAGCAGTGATCGCATTTTGTAGCCCAAGCTCCAACTAAGAAACGTGCAAAATTTCACCCCCTCCGACTTTATCTTCATGGGTAAAAGTGGGCCGGAAGTTTCGACCCTCCGACCACAGCCCCCCTTTAACGTTGTCCGATTGGGCTGAAATTTAGAGGTTAAGCATTCCTAGGGCCCGGGAGCTTATCCTCGAAATTTCAGCTCAATCCGATTACTCCTTCCCTGTTTTCCAAAAAACAAATATAGGCCCTTAAAGTTCTTTTCTCTTTTTTTATCAGCCACGCCTACAGGCCACAGTTGGCAACGGATCCGGGTGAATGAGGACTCATTTGAAGCGGAATTCGACCTGTTAGGGCCTTTTGATATTTTCAGACCGAAAAAATTATCCCCCGAATTATATTTACGAAAAACCTCGTTTTCCTATAAGAGCCCATGTTAATTTTTCCCACCACAACCCCCCTTTAACGTTGTCCGATCAGGTTGAAATTTAGAGGATAAGCTTTGCTGGGGCCTGGGAGCTTATCCTCAAAATTTCAGCTCAATCCGATCCTTCCTTCCCTATTTTTCAAAAACCAAATATCAAGTTTTGTGGGGATTTGCTTGCGTCAAAATAGATACGAGAGACTAAAACAATATAACTAGTGTCTCTGTGGTACAATGGTCGCTGTTCCTGACTGTCAGGCGGAAGATCCGGGTTGGATTCCCTGTGAGAGAAAATTTTTTATATACTGAATTTAAAGTTTAAAAAAGAAACTCAGTTTCTTTTTTAAATCCAATCTATTAAATCCTTCGGCTCAACAGGCGTCTCCAGAAGAATATCACAGTCGGCCTTCAGGTTACAGGTAAGTCTCCACTGCTTTGATAACATGCCGTATACCCACATGCTCGAAGAAAAGTTGAAAAAAGAAAATCTTACTGTGCATTTGATTTGAGTATTCAGGAATTAAAAGCCCTAACACAAGAATCTTCAAAAGCGGGGGGTTGGGAGGCGGCAGCCCCCATCTTTAACTCCTGAAAAGATCAGCTAACAGTTAGTCAAGCAATAATAAGTAATAAACTGTACAAAAACATGCAGAAATTATTTGAAAAAAAACTACGTTTTCTAAAGAGTTAAAGAGGCTGAGTCACAAGTTCGAACCTTAAAACGTGCAGGGATTAGGAAGTGCAGTTGGGGGGTTGCCACCCCCCAAACCCTCGCTTCCGTATATGAAAGGGGCTTTGCTCTCCTCAACGCCTCGCTCTTTACGCTAAAGTTTTTATTGTTTAAAAAAGAGTTGTGAGAAAGTCAAACTTTAGCGTAAAGAGCGAGGCGTTGAGGAGAGCACAGCCCCTTTCATATACGGAAGCGGAGGTTTGGGGGGCGGCAGCCCCCCAACTGCACCTCCTAATCCCTGTACGTTTTAAGGTTCGAACTTGTGACTCAGCCTCTTTAAATCTTTAGAAAACGTAGTTTTTTTTCAAATAATTTTACAAAAAGATTCGGTTGTATTAGTTGCTTTTACAAAATCTTCTGTTTCTGTAAATACTGTTAGATAATAAAAAAAAACTTAGAACTTTTATTTGTGTATCCTCTATTTCAATTCCTTTTATTTATCCTTCAATATACTTAAGCATGGGATCGGCATATGCTTCAAATAAAAGTAGACTCAAAGGAAAAAAAATAATTATTCTTCACTTGGTATCTCTTATTCACCTGAAGAGCTGATGATTGGGTTCATAAAGACTGTCATTATGGCACAAACAGTCCACATCTGATTCAGAACTGGGACAAGGTTAACTGGGATTGTTTCTTCTAAGATCCCATAGTACTTAATTCGCATTATGAGTCTCTCAACATGTATTCGGAGGCAGGCAATCTTCTGTGTTTCAATCACATCAGAAGCTGCAAATTGCCCATCATTTTGAAGAAACGGGGGATATTTAGGCTTACGCAAGAAGGCAAGTCAGTCTGTATGCGGAAACCCTAATCAGCCATTATACTATCACCATCATCATATGGCATCTTCAGGATTCCACATCTTTTGGCAAGTTCTACATCAGAGATGTACCCGTCGTACAACTCAGATACAAACGTCACAATGCCGTTTGGGGCAATGCCAATGAGACCTTTTTTAGTCTGCCGACTTTTGTATGACGATTAAGACACAGTTTTATTTAGGAATGACGAAGGAACTTGACACTGAATTTCAGTTGCGTCGATCACAACACGAGTTGTGGGATATTCAGCTTTAAAGTCATCTGGCATATTTCTGTCGACATATTGTCTTGACGGCCAGAGAACAAGTCTTCCCAACTGTATATATAAGAAATTGATCCAGCTCACAAGGATTTTGCTAACGGTCCCCTAACTAATTGAAAAAACGGAATGCCAGGTCTTGTTCGTATAATCCCACTTTTAGCCTGCAAAGGACAAGAAGCAAACTGATCACGTCCAGAGAGCTTTCTGTTGCGTCTCTTAGCTGAAACCTTCGGGAACTCTCACATGAGCTTCAGTGATCTCACATTTTCACCATTTTCACCACAGTTGATGAATTCAAAAAAAGACTCAAAGTCAGATGAACAGGTGAACCCAGTATAGAACTGCAGTAGTTTGTTATCCTTTTTCACGTTAGCATAAGTAAATGTACCATCTTTCAAAGCTTGACCAGAGGCAACGAGTTTGCTTTTTATGTCCATATTAATGTGCTGCAGTTTTTCCATCTCTTTCTTTTTATCTTGCAGTTCAATTTGCATATACCTTGCCTTTGCTTCTAGTTCTCTAACTCTTGATAATAAACTGACAGTCACATTATCGCTGGTACTGCTAACATTCCCTGAGCTAGTTATTTCACCAATTTCACAAGGTTCCTCGCCTTCACCACTTCCAAAAAGTTCCTCGCTTCTTATAGTGTGCACTAGCCCACTTGCAGACACATCTTCAACTTGAGTAATCTCAGCACTGAGTTTTTTCCGGCCTTTGTGATGTTTCTCACTAATTTGTCTTTCTTTAGGAGCTTTTCGCCTGAACAATGATTCATTTGTCCAAGGAAAAATACTTGGGATAGATCCTGGTTTGAGTTCTCTTCTTCCAGATGCAAAACCAGCATAGAAGTCCTCAGTGTTGAAATGTCTAGAACATACTCTAGTGTAGGCATCTGAGATTTGGAACAAGGGACCTTCATCTCTTCGAATCTTCACAAGCCACTCCTTTCTCAGATCCTTATCACTTGGAAGCTTGTGAAAGGAAACCTGAAATATAATTCCACTATTAGAATGATAGTTGTTACAAGGGCTGATGAGCGGTCAGATTTTTTTTGACAATCCTCAGGGCTTATCACTTCCCAAAATCTCTCAAGTAGCCTTTGTATCCCTAATCAGTTAATTAAAAATAGAACTGCAAGCTTGAATCCTCTTTAGGGGGAGGAAAACTAATTTTTGACCTGAACATATTCCGCATTGAAGGGTAGGAAGTGATAGCCCCTAAGGATTGTGAAAACTCTGACTGGATCATAGACTCATAGACTCATTTATTTATAAACAACTATCGTAGCCGTGGCCGAAGCCCCGACTAAATGGCGCTGTTTAGTACATTGCATAAAACTGGTCACTGGCGGTTTAAATAACTGACAAAAAAAAGGCACGAAAGAATTGCTGTGACGGGTTGTTCGACACTTTGGCGGCACTAGTTGATTTTTATGGCGGGTGTTGGCGGTGATAGGTGCAGGTGGGGGAAGCAACGAACGGTGTTTCTGGGACGAAAGAAGGGACTGCCCAAAATTGCACATTAACTGTAAGCGCCTATCACGCAACGTTGGCAGTCGTAAGGTACTAAGGGCAGCCTCATAAGAGTTGTATTTCGGGCCTAGTATCACTTTCACTGCCCGTTTTTGAATGGCTTCCAGATCTTCACTTAGGTGTTCAATATTATGAGCCTGAGGGCCCCACACAGGACACGCATATTCAAGGATTGGCGCACATACGTGACGTAAAACCGTCTTCAGCTGACTTTGTGAGAAACCCAGTCGGCGCAAGGTAATTAGCGACTGTAATGCGCAACTACCTTTTTTCACCAGACCGGCGATGTGCGCGCTAAATGAACAGTCGTCACTGAAAGTAACCCCGAGAATCACTGAGGTTGAGGTAGTAGGGTACCAAGGAACCGGGCATGAGAGGTCACGCTTAAGCGGATTAAACCTCATGACTTTTGTTTTATTCATATTAAGCTGGAGGTCGTTAATGCTACACGCCTCGAGAAAGGAGTTCCTGATCTCACTGCTGAACTGGGGATACACGTCTGACTTTTCAGCAAGATATTTCAGAAGTAGGGAGAGATCGTCCACGTATTTGAATCTGTCTTCAAACTCGAGGATAATGTAGTTAATTACCGCTAAAAACAAAAGAGCTGCCAGCTTAGTGCCTTGTGGTGCACCACACGTTAGTTCAGCCCACTCAGAGTTTAAGTCACTAGGGAAGAGAGCATAGACACACTGACAGCGGTTACGCAGGAAGTCAACAACTAAGAGCAAAATATGCTTCCTAGCGCCCATCTTTTTGAGGTTATTTGCTGCTGTATAGTGGCGGATCAAGTCAAAAGCCTTACGATAGTCGACTAAAAGCAGGTCAACGAGGCTACTGCCTTTGTCCAACCACTCGGTAATCAGGTGGTAGAGACGTACTAGATAATGCGTCGTACTACTCCCTTTCAAGCAGCCGTACTGAAACGGATCTAGGGCTGGCTGAACTTGGGCTAGGAGCTCTCTATAAATAAAAGATTCAGTCACTTTAGCCATATTAGGCGTAATAGAAATCGGACGAAGCTGATTGCAGGACTTCGGGTCTTTGACTTTAGGTAAGACGCGGACGTAGGCTTTTTTCCAAGCACTCGGGAATTTGTGCTCCTTGAACGACTGATTGATCACTGATGAGAGTGGTTTTGCTAAAAACATAGAATATTCTCTTAAAAGTTTAACTGGCAATTCTCCTGGGTAAGAAGCACAGTTGCTTTTTAACTTTTGAAGTTCTTTATACACTGCGAACTCGGATACTTCAACGATTGTATCTTCAGAGACGTCAGCAATGAGGGCTTCGATTTCGGCTTCGGTGAAGGACGGGTGAGTAGTACAGATTGAAGTGAAAAAGGCGTTCACTTCGGCTGATTTTATCAGCGTTTTGTCGTCTTTCTGTATCTTAATTTCACTGGTGGTACGTTTACCGGTAAGACGCTTGACTTCAGAGTGCCACCTACGGGGCTCACCTTGAAGGAGAGGCGAGACTTTGTCATGAACGTACCTTTTCTGCGCTGCTCGTAACAGTTTAACAATGCGGTTACGAAGTTTGTTTGCTTGAACAATATCCCACTGCGATGTAACTGGCAGCGAGTTAAGATAAGCTTCTTTAGATCGGGTGTTACCCAAGTTTGTCAGTATCACTAACAGTTATTTTTTTCTCAGGGAAATGTTCGTGATATTTACATGACAGCAAAGAGTTGAAAGTATCAACTTTCTGGTCGATATCTGTCATAGAGCAAATCTCATCAAAGTCAAACGTCCCAATCCACTGTCCAAAGGAACGAATTGCCTCTTTAGTCATAGGTCGAGTGGTAATTTTTGCTTTACGTGGTGCTGGAAGGCCAACTTTGGCCTTCCAAAGAAGTGTGTTATGGTCAGAGTTATGCAACGGACCGAGAGAGAAGGGTACTTCGTAATAATCGGGAATGTTCGTGAAAATAAGATCTAATATACTACCACTGACGTGAGTAGGGATTGAGACAACTTGCTTGAGGTCAAGCATGCTGGAGACCCATGCCTTATTAGTCTGATTGAAATCACCAGCGATTACAAAAGCAGGCGCTGCGTGTCTGCGGCGTAGGTCATCAGTGCAGTTTTGGATATACTGGATCAGTTCTTTTCTGTTCTTTGCACTTTCGGGGTAGTAAACTGCAGCTACAACCAAGCACGAATATCGCTTTGATAGGCGCTTTGGTTTGCATTCGACCCAAATTACTTCATGGCATGATTCACTGGGCTGACTTAGTAATTTACAAGGTAAGTCTTCCCGAAAGTACAGTCCGACCCCACCGCCTCGTCGGTTAATCCCTCGGTCGCGTCTCGTATTAAAAAAACACTTGTACCCCTTGATATGCCCGGTTTCATCGTTAATATCCCAACATTCTGTGATAACAGCAATGGGGGAACTCGTCTGTTTGAGAACTACTTCAAGTTCGTCGGTTTTATTGTTTAGTGATCGGGCATTACATACTAGGATATTGGGAAGTCTGCACTTCGACAAGAAAAACTCAGGTGTTAGGGAAGGTGGGGTACTTGACAGTGACGATACTGGGTCAGCGTACCACGGACGAAGCGAAGGAGGGATTTCACTAGGAGGGATGCAGTTAACTACTGTCAGAATACGTTCCCTTGCTGTACTGAGAGACCTCGCTCTGTTGTTAGAAACGAGAACAGGGATAGCACAATTTTTATTTCTTTGGCCTCCTCTTTTCCCTCTGTGGCTACGCTTGGATCGCTGTTGACTTGGATTGACATCTGGCGGCTTTCTCAACAGTCGAAAGAGTCTTAAGTTAATGAAAATAAATGGCGCCACTGTCAGACGAGATGAATTCAGTTCGTATAAATCAGCTTTTCCGTACTTTAATGCCATCGTTATTGCACTAATGGAAACTATGACAGTCAAATTTTCGATTATTCATACCACCACAGCAGAAAAGAAACCATGAGAAAATTCACAAATAAAGCTATACTTGTACGACGCTCAGGCTGCTATTTGAGCGCTTTGGAACGCCATCTCCAATTAAACTCCAAATTACAAAATAGATGGCGCCACTGTCAGCGAGATGAATTCAGTTCGTATAAGTCAGCTTTTCAGTTCTTTAATGCCATCATTAGTGCACTAATGGATACTAGGAAAGTCAAATTTTCGATTCAAGCTTGCAGTTCTATTTTTAATTAACTGATTAGGGATACAAAGGCTACTTGAGAGATTTTGGGAAGTGATAAGCCCTGAGGATTGTCAAAAATCTGACCGCTCATCAGCCCTTGTAACAACTATCATTCTAATAGTGGAATTATATTTCAGGTTTCCTTTCACAAGCTTCCAAGTGATAAGGATCTGAGAAAGGAGTGGCTTGTGAAGATTCGAAGAGATGAAGGTCCCTTGTTCCAATCTCAGATGCCTACACTAGAGTATGTTCTAGACATTTCAACACTGAGGACTTCTATGCTGGTTTTGCATCTGGAAGAAGAGAAACTCAAACCAGGATCTATCCCAAGTATTTTTCCTTGGACAAATGAATCATTGTTCAGGCGAAAAGCTCCTAAAGAAAGACAAATTAGTGAGAAACATCACAAAGGCCGGAAAAAACTCAGTGCTGAGATTACTCAAGTTGAAGATGTGTCTGCAAGTGGGCTAGTGCACACTATAAGAAGCGAGGAACTTTTTGGAAGTGGTGAAGGCGAGGAACCTTGTGAAATTGGTGAAATAACTAGCTCAGGGAATGTTAGCAGTACCAGCGATAATGTGACTGTCAGTTTATTATCAAGAGTTAGAGAACTAGAAGCAAAGGCAAGGTATATGCAAATTGAACTGCAAGATAAAAAGAAAGAGATGGAAAAAACTGCAGCACATTAATATGGACATAAAAAGCAAACTCGTTGCCTCTGGTCAAGCTTTGAAAGATGGTACATTTACTTATGCTAACGTGAAAAAGGATAACAAACTACTGCAGTTCTATACTGGGTTCACCTGTTCATCTGACTTTGAGTCTTTTTTTGAATTCATCAACTGTGGTGAAAATGGTGAAAATGTGAGATCACTGAAGCTCATGTGAGAGTTCCCGAAGGTTCAGCTAAGAGACGCAACAGAAAGCTCTCTGGACGTGATCAGTTGCTTCTTGTCCTTTGCAGGCTAAAAGTGGGATTATACGAACAAGACCTGGCATTCCGTTTTTTCAATTAGTTAGGGGACCGTTAGCAAAATCCTTGTGAGCTGGATCAATTTCTTATATATACAGTTGGGAAGACTTGTTCTCTGGCCGTCAAGACAATATGTCGACAGAAATATGCCAGATGACTTTAAAGCTGAATATCCCACAACTCGTGTTGTGATCGACGCAACTGAAATTCAGTGTCAAGTTCCTTCGTCATTCCTAAATAAAACTGTGTCTTAATCGTCATACAAAAGTCGGCAGACTAAAAAAGGTCTCATTGGCATTGCCCCAAACGGCATTGTGACGTTTGTATCTGAGTTGTACGACGGGTACATCTCTGATGTAGAACTTGCCAAAAGATGTGGAATCCTGAAGATGCCATATGATGATGGTGATAGTATAATGGCTGATTAGGGTTTCCGCATACAGACTGACTTGCCTTCTTGCGTAAGCCTAAATATTCCCCCGTTTCTTCAAAATGATGGGCAATTTGCAGCTTCTGATGTGATTGAAACACAGAAGATTGCCTGCCTCCGAATACATGTTGAGAGACTCATAATGCGAATTAAGTACTATGGGATCTTAGAAGAAACAATCCCAGTTAACCTTGTCCCAGTTCTGAATCAGATGTGGACTGTTTGTGCCATAATGACAGTCTTTATGAACCCAATCATCAGCTCTTCAGGTGAATAAGAGATACCAAGTGAAGAATAATTATTTTTTTTCCTTTGAGTCTACTTTTATTTGAAGCATATGCCGATCCCATGCTTAAGTATATATGAAGGATAAATAAAAGGAATTGAAATAGAGGATACACAAATAAAAGTTCTAAGTTTTTTTTTATTATCTAACAGTATTTACAGAAACAGAAGATTTTGTAAAAGCAACTAATACAACCGAATCTTTTTGTAAAATTATTTGAAAAAAAACTACGTTTTCTAAAGATTTAAAGAGGCTGAGTCACAAGTTCGAACCTTAAAACGTACAGGGATTAGGAGGTGCAGTTGGGGGGCTGCCGCCCCCCAAACCTCCGCTTCCGTATATGAAAGGGGCTGTGCTCTCCTCAACGCCTCGCTCTTTACGCTAAAGTTTGACTTTCTCACAACTCTTTTTTAAACAATAAAAACTTTAGCGTAAAGAGCGAGGCGTTGAGGAGAGCAAAGCCCCTTTCATTTACGGAAGCGAGGGTTTGGGGGGTGGCAACCCCCCAACTGCACTTCCTAATCCCTGCACGTTTTAAGGTTCGAACTTGTGACTCAGCCTCTTTAACTCTTTAGAAAACGTAGTTTTTTTTCAAATAATTTCTGCATGTTTTTGTACAGTTTATTACTTATTATTGCTTGACTAACTGTTAGCTGATCTTTTCAGGAGTTAAAGATGGGGGGCTGCCGCCTCCCAAACCCCCCCGCTTTTGAAGATTCTTGTGTTAGGGCTTTTAATTCCTGAATACTCAAATCAAATGCACAGTAAGATTTTCTTTTTTCAACTTTTCTTCGAGCATGTGGGTATACGGCATGTTATCAAAGCAGTGGAGACTTACCTGTAACCTGAAGGCCGACTGTGATATTCTTCTGGAGACGCCTGTTGAGCCGAAGGATTTAATAGATTGGATTTAAAAAAGAAACTGAGTTTCTTTTTAAACTTTAAATTCAGTATATAAAAAATTTTCTCTCACAGGGAATCCAACCCGGATCTTCCGCCTGACAGTCAGGAACAGCGACCATTGTACCACAGAGACACTAGTTATATTGTTTTAGTCTCTCGTATCTATTTTGACGCAAGCAAATCCCCACAAAACTTGATATTTGGTTTTTGAAAAATAGGGAAGGAAGGATCGGATTGAGCTGAAATTTTGAGGATAAGCTCCCAGGCCCCAGCAAAGCTTATCCTCTAAATTTCAACCTGATCGGACAACGTTAAAGGGGGGTTGTGGTGGGAAAAATTAACATGGGCTCTTATAGGAAAACGAGGTTTTTCGTAAATATAATTCGGGGGATAATTTTTTCGGTCTGAAAATATCAAAAGGCCCTAACAGGTCGAATTCCGCTTCAAATGAGTTCTCATTCACCCGGATCCGTTGCCACTGTGGCCTGTAGGCGTGGCTGATAAAAAAAGAGAAATGAACTTTAAGGGCCTATATTTGTTTTTTGGAAAACAGGGAAGGAGTTATCGGATTGAGCTGAAATTTCGAGGATAAGCTCCCGGGCCCTAGGAATGCTTAAACCTCTAAATTTCAGCCCAATCGGACAACGTTAAAGGGGGGCTGTGGTCGGAGGGTCGAAACTTCCGGCCCACTTTTACCCATGAAGATAAAGTCGGAGGGGGTGAAATTTTGCACGTTTCTTAGTTGGAGCTTGGGCTACAAAATGCGATCACTGCTGTCTCTCTGCGACCGCTAGGACCGGAAATCGCTTAACATTGTGGTGGGTCTCCTCTTTAGAGGCACTAGTGTGCCTCCTTGATTTTCAAGGTAGAAATAAATAAAGCAAAATCTGAGAGTTCAAGCCTCAGAGATGAGGATAGAGATTTCGTGGATGGTGTACCAACCAAAGAAGAAACCAAAGCACTTGGAAAAGTTTTCAACAACAGTTGGAAGAAAACGCAGAAATTAAATTGGAATGAAATTAGAAGCATTGTAAAAAAGGCAATTTCTTATGGAAACAACTGAAGTCTAACTATACACCAGAAGGCTCCGTATGTAATTATTTCTGTATGCCCTATAATAGGTATTCTGCAACAGTTTCTCTACCGCCGGGCAACTGAACCCCATTTAACTAAACCATTGTGTAACTAAACACCCGTGCAACTCAACCCCCATGTAACTAAACCACCGTGTAACTGAACCTCCGTGCAACTGAACCCAGTACAACTGAACCACAGTGCAACTGAACCACCATGCAACAGAACCACCATGCAACTGAACCACCATGCAACTGAACCACCATGCAACTAAAACCAACATGTAACTGAACCATCATGTAACTGAACCACCGTGCAACTGGACCCTTGTGTAACTCAACCATTGTGCAACTGAACTACTGCACCAAAGCAGGTAATTAACCCTTTTCATACCAAACAATAGACAACTACGAGGGTAGAAAATACCACGAAGTGAAAGCAACAAAATAAGCAGTGGTAAAAAAAAATCACAGTATGTAGTCAGTGAGAGCCGCTGTTTACCCCCCCCCCCCCCCCCCACAAAAACCTCCCTTAAGGAAAATACCCCGCGCAAAATAAACACCTAAAGGAAATTACCCCCCTCCCAGAAAATACCTACCCATGGAAAATCTCCCCCCGCCCCCCCCCCCCCCAAAAAAAATACCAAAAAAATCCAACCACTTTCAGCACATAAAAAAGACTAGAAATGCCTTGGGATTATCAAACAATTTCTTCCTCCATCCTCCTGATGTCTCTCCCTAAGAGCTAATTCTGTATTAATTTGAAGGCTTAATGAGAGCTGAGATGTTTTGGCATCAAAATGCACCCTTTTTTTTTTTTTCAACCAATCAGCGTCACGAAACTCAACTTCAACGTGTACGCAAAGAAATTTTTTTCCGTAACTGGTGCCTGTGAGGGGTTCTCTTTCGTGGTTTCTGGATACGTCGAAAAGGTTTATCACATTAATCAAAGGACCTCAAATTACAGAAGCTCAGACAAGTATTCCAGATAATTTTGGAAATAGAAATCAGTCAGAGTTTTGACTTCATTTTCCCAAAAAAACATTATCAAAAGGTATCCTTTGTATTATTATAACATTTTATGTCCATATTACAAAGTCACACCATGATAGTCCAGTAATGCCAAGTTGCCCTTGGATCTGATAATAATAGTGGTGGTCTTTTCTCAAGCATGTGAGGTATGGGCATTCAGCTAAAAACTGTTCCTCAGTTTTGTCTCAAAGACTATATGGGCACTTGACTTCAATAATGCCATGTGGGTCTCTTTCGCATTGGTCAAACACACGTCTATCAGGAGACGTGGCAAGCCAGTACTCAGCTGGTATCACAATCCCACAGTCCATAACCACAACGTCCCTTCCTCTTTTTTTCATAGTTTTTTTGTAAATTCGAACAGCAGTTGCTTCATGCGTCCTGCCCCACTTTACAGCTGGGTTTTTCTATCCAAATTTCTATCTGCAAATACGAAACTGATTTTTTGCTCCAAGGTGTGACCCTTTTCACCACCAAATCGAATTTACTGGAGGTAAGTCGAAACTTACGTGCACGGAACCACGTTTCACTTTCAGCCTGTCTGCGAGAATTTTTTTCAATTTCTTTGGCTTCTGATGCTGACACTCTTAAGGAGTCTATCACTTGCTGCTGTTTTGGATCAGGATTTGTCAACATGTAACTACCTGTACGCCCATACACAGGAAAATCAGGAAACTCAGCAGCCTTGAACAATGCACTGGTTACAACACTGAGATTGGTTATAATACTACAAGTAGGATCATCTATTTGTAAATGGTTTGGTCAATGTTGACAGCACTGGGCATTCCAATAATCTCTTCTGAACAAACTTGGCCTGGGAATATTCTCCTCTTTCAATGCCGTCTTTCAAAAGATCTGCAAGAAAATCCTTTTTTAAAGGTCTACTTAACACAAAAAATACAAGTTTTAGCATGCCTTGGACTTAAGTGCTTGCATCAATCTGGAAATCAGAGAGCCAGCAGCGTAGCCAGGATTTCGTTTGGGGGGGGTGTCAGTCTACATAATATAGTAGTCAAGCAAGCAAAAAATGGCATTAATTGGAGTGACGGATCCAGGATTTACGATGAAAGGAGGGGGGGGGAAAGAAGTAAAAAGTACTTCCTTGTCTCGAGCAATTTTAATTATAGGCAAGGTCATCCTAATTCCTTGGGACCTTAGGAAGGGACGACGAAAATGTGCGGACTAAGTCAAATCTGTGCAGAAAATTTTGAGGTTTGAAGTGGTAATATATCTATTTTGGGCGAGAAGATGGTTTGAAAGCAGTGCTTTCTGCCGCAAAGCAGCGGAAATTTTAGAACCATGTATAACTAAAAAGTGTACTATTCCATATATTTACTTCTTTTACACCTATCTTAGAGGATTAAATTATCTTAAAAATAGTGTTGTGCGAAGAGTCTAAGTTTTAAGAAAATGTCTAGTAAGAAATGTCATTTTCTATTTTTTTTTCTGCTCATAATGAAGTTGGTGAATAGTCAAGGATAGAAAAGTATTTTCTGGCATGAAGCACTACATTTTTGGATTTACCACTAAAGCGTGCATTTTTTTTTCTTATGAACAAGTAATTACTCTTTGGCTCCTTAATGCCTCCCGCCTACAGGACCTAATCTTCTGTGCCAACCATACTATTTTGATGACCATTGGATGGTGAAGATTGCTAATGAATTGTCCTGTCAGTGCCAAAAAGCTTAATTTTCTGTTAAAAATGCATTTTCAAGTCTCTATTACAAAACTAATAAAAGAAAAATTCCTCTGGTGCAATGAACCAACCCATCCTTAGTTACGCAACTGATGATAAGTTCCACAGTCTGGGTTTTCGAACAGTCTGGAATAAGCAATTTAAGGCATTACAAGAACGCTGTTGCCCCCTTTGGACTGGGAAAATTTCCAATTTTATGGCATTTATGACAAACTTTACCAGATTTCAGAGGGAGGGTGATCACCCCTATCCCCCCCCCCTAATATACGCTTCTGACCGCTGTAACCATGAAAGCCATGTAAAACCTTAGGTAAACTTGTACGACAACCCCTTTTGCTTTATTGGAACTTGTTATCTGTTGTCTTATTCCTTGGCACGTGTCCTGGTAGTCCTGAAGCAAAACTTCTGAGATTTAAGTCAAAACAGCAACTCACAGCATGCTTCACGCATGGAACAGTTCAGCTACTGCATTCCCCAGTTCAAAGCCCAGAAAGCTGCCCAAAGGAAGAACAGAGAAATGCAAAGAAAAAGGTTTTTCTCATCATCAAAATGTTCACATGAGAGCAGGATCCTAAGTCCAGGTAGCCTACAGCTTACATTTGAAGATATAATTTTTAAACATAAGTTATTGTTTCTGAGAGTAAAATATAATTGCTTTAGTGAATCAGATTTACCTTTATAAAAAAACCATTAACAAAAAATAAACAAAGATTATGTAACAGAAACTCTGTCCTACCTGAAAATGCAGATACAGCCGGGCTAAGGGAAGAACTAAGTTGCACAACTCGCAATCTCAGACTGAGACAATCATCTTTACTGACCCGCGGGTCATACAGCTGCACTGTCTTTTGAGTTGACAGTCCTCCTTCCCGAACTTGGCGAATGTCAATGTCCATCACCTTTTGTGGCTCAAGATCCCGCTTTCTCATGTAATTCCACTGTTGAGGCATCTCGGTGCAGCTCAGGGAGGCAGGGATTTCTTTGTACTTCAGACTTTGCATCAAACTGATAATTTTCAAGAATGACACCAGGTGATTGCAAAAAACACTTCCAGCAACGCATGAACAAGCACTGTTGATAATCTGACTGTCACATGAAAGATAGACTTTGATTGAATGTGGCTTGTCCCTCTTTTTAAAACTGCGATAGCAACTCCCTTTTATCACTAACCCTTTACTTCCAAAAAGTCCTTCCACTTCTAAAATATGCACGGTTTCCAGGTCAATATATTGCTCCACCAAAAAGCTGTAGCTTCTCTTGAGTTGCCGGCTCGCTGAAATTGAAGCTTTGTAATAATCTTCAATAAGATTGTCTGAGATAAGTGGGACAATATCAAGATCTCTGCACCACTGGCCCTAAAAAAATATGAGAAAATTAGAGCTGACAAATTTTGTACTGATTTGTTCTTCAAATAGACATAGGCTTAGGCCTAACCAGTTAAACTGAGGAGATTTGAGTATGGTTTTTGGGTATGAAATGACTTTATAAAGTTCTGAGTGTGTTGGAAGAGTAAAACTACTATGGGCTCCTTTAAATCAGTGGTTGAGGGGGGGGGGGGGGGGCACCAGCTCCAGACTAATAAAAAAAAACTGAATTGGACTGGTATTGACAATCTTGGGAAATTTCAGGGGGGCCAGGCCCCTGGCCCCCCTAAACATGCCACTACTTTAAATTATGTTCTTAGGAACTCTGGGATGCTTTTGTGTGACAGACATACAGCAAAAATTTTATTGGAGATCTGAGATCAGACACCGGAGGCCAGATTGCTAAAAATACAAATTTATACTCTTGTGTTTGGTGTAGCCTGAGGAAAAGTTAGAAAAAAAATGCAGCTTTCCTGCTGCTGAAGGAAAAGTAGGAGAAAAAAACAGATTAGGATCAAGGTCCATTTTCAGGAGAGGAAGAGGACTATTACCATGTGCTGAATTACTTGGAATGGACTTAAATCTCCCTGATAGCTGACCAAAACCAGGGCCAGAACTAGGGGGGCAAAGGGGGCAGCTGCCCTGGGCGCTGAGTTGTGGGGGCGCCAAAGGTGTCCCCTTCAACCCTCCAAAGTTAATTAATGTTTCCAAAAAAATATTTTGATTCTGTTCTAGGGACAGAAACTGAGGGAGAGGGATCCTGAGCTCCTCAAAACCTCAAAAGGCAACCTTCTCAGCTAGGTCAACTCATAAATTCTCAGTCACAACACAAACATAACTGAATTTTTCATTAATATTTGCTCACTCTGCAAAACTCACTTGTACTTTTCATTGGATCCAATATGTTCATGGAACAAAAATCAATTCTGGTAATCGATTAATCAAATTTAATTTCACATTGAATTCATTAAATAAAATTAACTCAATTAATTGAATAATTAATTTGAATTCAGTTTCAAAATCAATTCCGAATAGCTTATATTCTATAAGTAAATCATTTTTTTGTATTCATATATTCAAAATCTAGTTATTGGTAATAGCAAGGCCCAGGGACATAGTCAGGGGCAGGGGCATCACCAAGGAGGGGGGCATAATATTTATTTTAAAATTATTTGCTTTCCTACAAAAAAATCTGAGATGCAAATGAAAAAAAATACACATTTCAGTAGGAAGTTTGAAAATTTCCAGCACTTTGCACCAGAAAATACCATTTCAGACCATCCAATTATTTTATCTGCTGGCAAATAAGCAAGAAAACAAACTGACAATATCCTTGAACTAAATTTATAAAATTTGATCCTTTGCGGCAAACTATTAGTTAATGATTATTATATTTGGATTCAGCATGAAATTCTAAATGGAGATGTAGGTCTATTTCTTAGCTATCTCAATATTCCATGAATGGAAAAATTTACCAAAATGTTACCACATGATGCCTGTGCAGTTGGAACACAAAATATTAACCTGGCTGGACAGAGAGGAATTTCTAGAAGGGCACTGACCCCAAAACCATCCAATTATCATCACTTTTGTAGCAGAATCTAGCCTCAGTTTTCTTGGTACTGATTCACAATGTTAATTTCTAAGGGTCAAATTTTCCTTAAAAACTGGAAAGTCAACCCAGGTTCTTAGGTCATAAACATGTTAAAATTATTGTAGAGACTATGGCGGATCTTTCTGTGTCACTTTTGTTAACTTCTTTGCCTTTTTTGGCACCTAAATAAATGTTTGTAATTTTCAAGTTGGAGTCCATGATTGGCTGGGCACAGATATCCTCTAGTACAGGCTAAACCTACTACCCAAGCTCAGGAAAAATCAATCCAGAATGCAGGTGATGTACAGCCTTGCTATTAACAAGATTATCAACAAAATTAACTCACCAGTGCCTTCTGAATTTCAGGAAATTCCATGATAGGTTCCATGTTTGCACAACAAACCTGCCAACAATATGGCCGATTTTCTCGCAAACGTTGCAATTCAGGTGGAAAAACGAATAAGGTCTATTGGCATCATAATTGCTGTTTAAGGATTTTTAAATTTAGGGATTCTGAACACAAAGCTGAAAATGACATACAGAAATAACATAAATGAAAGTAAAGCTGGAGTACTAAAATGAGTTTGTATCTATGAAAGTAAAAGTGGACTATCAAAATTCAAATTAAAAATGGTAATGCGATGTCACGGGAACATGTGTGGTGTCGTATTTTTCCGACAGTGAGGTGTCGGAAAAAATATTGGATTTTCTTTGGTATGGTGTCGGAATTTTCAGACTTTTTAAACTGACCGATCGGAAATATACAGTAGAAGCACTGCGCTCTCAACAGTTCACAGAAGAACTTTAATTTGATGATCCGTCATTTTTTTTTAAATGGACATAAAAAAGCTGGTTTATTGAGGTATCCAAGTCTTCTTCATTATTGTGTTTCGATCAAGTAAGTATGACGGCACTAGACCCTCAAGGTCCAAACCAGCAGTGCTGATCTCCGTTTTGTGGCCCTTCAGCCAGGAAGTGCAATGTGGGGTTTGGGGCCAGCCATCCAGTGTGTTTGCACACCTTTCCTGCTTACCTTCCCTAGATCTCTCCAGATACCCATTAAGAGCTGGGTTGATTCTGGCTGAGCTTACAGAGCCACACCACTGATCCCCATCCAGCCATGTCAGGGATCAAACCTATGGCCTTCAAACAGAGGAGTCCCAACACAGTATGCCAACCACTTGGTAATCAGCTTGGTAACCTTGGCAACCAGCTGGCAGTACAGACGTCCTGCCAGCCAGGATGTCTAAGTGTGTTTTGTTTGCATGCCATTATCCTAAAAAGTTTTTTGTTTGCATCAATGTTGATTGATTCAGTCACTATTTGTAACAGCATAGGCTATTAGGCAAAACCTTGACTAGCCTAGGTCTTAAAACTCAGTTATCTAATTCAAATGTCACCCCCACCTGCCCAAGGATCCTGCTGTAATTATAATCAAGATTCTGACATACATTTTGAGCCTCAGGTAACTTTTTACTATAGGCTAGTCGGTCAATATATACGAAATCATATTATTGAGTTAGGACTAAAGTGAATACACCATTCGATGCCTTTTTTTATGCTGATTACGAATATAATAAGCATTTCTATCGGAAATGAATTTCAGCCCCCCCCCTATATATGCCAATTCAGGGTTAGGTTAGGTTAGGTATAGCCTATATAGGGGGGGGGGGGCTGAAATTCATTTCCGATAGAAATGCTTATTATATTCGTAATCAGCATAAAAAAAGGCATCGAATGGTGTATTCACTTTAGTCCTAACTCAATAATATGATTTTGTATATATTGACCGGCTAGTCTAACCAGTCAAAGTTGTTGGACAATTTTAAATTGCTT
This sequence comes from Artemia sinica, assembly GCA_027921565.1. Classification (NCBI taxonomy): domain Eukaryota; kingdom Metazoa; phylum Arthropoda; class Branchiopoda; order Anostraca; family Artemiidae; genus Artemia; species Artemia sinica. The sequence goes on from CM051261.1 coordinate 12,556,520, forward strand.
AGCCTATATTATACTCATTTTCATTGTTCTGTTTTCATTTTGACAATTCATAATAGCCATAGCCTCCCCCAAAAATGGTCTCACATATAGCTCTAGGCACCATAAAAATCAGGAAATTCTTAATTTTGATAAATAGCCTAGTAAGCAATTATGATAGGCATATTCAGAAAGAACATAATTAGGGCATCAAGTGCTATGTTCATTTTGTTTGTGAAACAGTTATATAGAGTATCTTCACTTTATTTTTATGTCAGTTTTAGCCTATAAATACCTAAAATTTTAAGTCAGTTTTAGCCTATAAAATACCTAAAATTTACCAAAGATTTTCATTAATTTATTATTGGTAAATTTGATAAAAAAACATGAATAGGCTAGTTAGAAATCTATGCTATCTATTTATATTGTTAATTATTAAAATATTTAAGATCAAACACTTGAAATTACTAGTTTATTGACTTGCCTACAAGTTCCTCTTGTTAGAAAAAACCAATTATCCTATTTTAATGTATATATCCTTTCTGTGTTTCAGTTTTATTCACATTAACAGAAAGCTGATTTTCTTGTGATTCTAAGTAGATAACTTTTATTGCTTGATATTTGTTCTATAAATCCCAAATATTAAATACAATTTTTCGACATTTTAAATATATGAGTATAAATTAATTAAATTATGAGCCTATGAATTATTGGTGAAAATATCACCAAGTAGACAGGGATCTTACTACTACACTCATATTGTGTCATGCTGCAGAGTTTGCATGCATGCAACTGAACCTGCTCAAGGTTCTGTTGCAAGGGGGTTCAGTTGTACAGGTTCAGTTACACAGGGATTCAGTTGCCTGGTGGTTCAGTTACACAAGGGTTCAGTTGCATGGGGGCTGAGTTGCACAGTGGTTCAGTTACAGGGGTTTAGTTTTTTGGGGTTCAGTTACATGCACACCATTGAACACTTTTCCTTTTTAATGCTTACTTCAAACATGATAAGTAATTCATTTGTAAAGCACAACCACCACCACCCTCTTTTTGATTGTCCCACATAGCCCATAGCCCAATCAATATGTATAAGCCCTAAGAAATCACCAAAACATTGAAATTCTTGCTTTTTAATATACAAAATGTTTTTTTTTGTAGTTTTATTTCCATGATTATATACTTTTTAAAACCAATTTTGGTTTAAGTCTGAAATTAGGGCTGTTGAAAAGGAAACACTCTTAGTTCATAATATACAAAATTATTATAGTTAGTACATTTCAAATTTAATTCCTCTACATCTGACTCCCCCCCCCCCTCCTATGTAAAAATGTAGCCTTTAGCCCAAATTATATATTTTCCATATATATTTGCATTTTGTTTTTATTTTGCCAGATGTTCATTCTATTTTTGGGCACATCTGTAGAAACAAGGGCAGTGCAAGAGAAATATAGAATTTGGCCTATGTATTGGCACACTAGCAGGATGGTTGGGGTAAAGTATAACAGAAATGCAGTTAAAATATGTTACCTATAACTATTCTGCATATTATGAAGTAAAAAGTTTTTTCTTAACATTTTTCTTCTCAGGTACCCCAAATCTAGGCATATACCATCATTTCAAATTACATTTTAGTAAAGTTTGGTCTTAACCACACATAGAGATGAATCAGAGGTAACACTATAGCATTGCCTATAGTGAAAAGCCATAAGGTTACAATGTTTTATTGTTTTTCTTTTCCCAGAGGCACTTCATATGGAACTGGTTAAACTTCAGAGGGGGCCCATTTGGTTGGAAATTGGAAGTTCTACTGCCCGTTTTAAAATTAAAAAATAATTGGAGGGTGACTAGCCCCCCCCCCCCTACTCCTCCACAACCGTTTTCACAAAATTTATCTGATAAAATTTTGAGTTAGCTATTTTGTAAAAACAGTTTAAAGATTAGATAACAAAAAGTCAAGGGTCAATGCACCCCCCCCCCTCAGGGCCAAGGTTGTAGCTATTCTACGAGGGAATATATGATTTTTATGGAAGGGATGATTGCATAAACTTCAAAGGGAGCTCATTTGATTGGAAATCAGAATTCCTAGTGCCAGTAACTAGCCCCCCCCCCCAAGGCCCTTTTCCCCAAATGCTTCCAGTCAAAATTTAGACATAGCCATCTTGTTCAAAATAGTTCAAAGATGAAATAAAAAACTCTGGGGTCAACACACACCCCAAGAGCCTAGGGGCAAGTGTTGTAAATTATGCCCCAGGAGCATATAAGGTTTTTATGTAAGGGGTGGTTGGATAAATTTCAGAGAGGGTTCATTTGATTGGAAATTGAAAGCTCTAGTTCCTTTTTAAGAGTCAAAAGTGATTAGAGGGCATTTATCCTCCCCCCTCCCACGTATACATGCCCTCTTTTTCCCAAATATATCCAATAAAGATTTGAGATAGCCATTTTGATTTTTTGTTTAGATAGTCCAATGATTAGATAACAAAAATTTGAGGTTAACATAACCCCCAGAGCCCAGGGGAAGGGTTGCAACTAATCCCCCTAGGCATGTAAGGTTCTTATACAAGGGTTTTTAAAATAGTTCAAAGATCAGATAAGCCCAACCCCCAATCCCAATTAAAAAAAAACTTACAAATGATATTTTATTCCAAAGCTTAAGGGAAACTGACCCCTGGCCCTTCCTCTATGACCCAAGTTGCCATCTCAAAAAAAATATTAAAGATATTATATTAAAAAAAAATCATTGGAGTTGACTTAATTCAGTAATGCTATGCTTTTAACTATGAAGCTATTTCTTGTTTGAAAACAGGGATGCTCAGGACTTTTTTTTTCATATTCTATTTTCTTGTTTGTTGTTTCTTCTTATCTATTTCCATGGGTGAAAGCTCAAACAAGAAAAAAAAACAACATAAAACTAAAGCAATGATTCATGGGCCCAACAATTGTGTCTTGTGGGTGCTGATCAGCAAATTGCTGATTAGATTCTATTCTTTAAAACAGATTATGTTTCATGTTCACATTACTGGAAATTTAAGCCTTAATCAAACAAACAATCTGACATTAATTTGTTTTCTGTTCTTTGGATTGAAACATCAATAGATAAAGACTATCTCTTTAAAAGTTGAACCTTTGATGTAAAATTTATTTTATGGAAACTTCAGGTCTTTAGTCATTTCTTTTTCTAAGAAAGATGCATTTTGAGTTATTTAATGTTGAAATTTGTAAGGTACATAATGAAGACATTAGCAAAATTTATTTTTATATTACCTATAATATTTCCCTTGAATTTATTTTGTTTTTGTTTGTTTCATTGTTTTTTTTTTTTTTTTTTTTTTTTATGAATGGGGTTAATTAATGAGAATGAGTTTTTTCTATCACTATATCTGTTTGGTTATAGGAGTTGAAGATACTTAATCAATTGATACCACAACATTCATGGAAACTTCAGGTTGTACTCTGTCACCTGGACATCAAAATCTACCTGTGGTTCTTTCATCCAGAAACTCCACTTTAGCATCCAAGTTGGCTCCTGAAGATGGGGATAGTAGTGGTACAGGTATGATTCAACTTACAATGTTGTAGAATCAGTTCTAATCAGAGATGATCATGTTTGAAGACGTTTTTCCTTTTGTTACAAAACAAGAAATATTGTATATAAGACTTTCAAGCACTATTTAAAAATTTCTATATGGAGGCTGGATTTTTATTCTAAATCATTGCAAAACACTTCAAACAAATTTAAATTTTAAAACTGAACAATTGCAAGATAAAAAAATTTTCATGAGACTTTTTTCATTTTTGGACTTACACAAGTCTGTAAAGCACTTATTCTCTTTCCACTTTATTTCTAGAAAATGGTCCTGAGTGAGAATAAGTCTATTATCTCCAGATATTTCTGTTTATAAAAATTAATTAGCCATTATTTGGCCATGAAATATGTGAATAAAATTCTGATTTTAGAGCTTTGTGTCATCATAATCCCACTTTACCATCTGAGTTAGATTCCCAAGAACTGGATAGTGAAGGTATATTTGAGTTTAACACACACACACATATATTAAATATGTAACCTAACCTAATAACTCCAGTTAAATCAGAAATTATGGTTTAGGGTATCAATGTACTCTAACACAAGAAAATATTTGGTAAATTTGCAGTTTACAAGGTAATTCAGCTTAGATGAAGGTGAATATATCACTTGATGTTTCTTTTCATTCTTTTTTATGATTCAATAATCACTTCTAAATTTACCAAATGTGCCATTGATTGTCAATCTTGAGATAGCAGATCAATATATGGGCATTGAAAAATATATATTAGTCTTCCTATGTACAAAAGAATAAAGCTGCACTGAGGGGCACTTTTACCTGAAAAATAATGTAGCCTAGTCCATATAAGATAAATACAGATCATAGGCATTTATTTCTTAATCCTTGTCTTATCTAAGTTGATTTCTAAATGTTTCATGATAATAATATGCAGTGGCAAATGATTGTGTATCAGCTATTACAAAAGATTGTTCATAGCTATCGTGTAGGGGAGAGGATTATTACATGCCTGAAAGAATGCATTTCATTGCCTAAATTGTCTATCTCTCCATGGGCCTTAATACTAGTATAGGTAAGAGTATATATGCATAAGGGTGGGATGTAGGAATTAATCTGTCATCTCCCTTCATTTAAACTAAGCCTGAATAAGGTTGCATTGGAGTGATACCTCTTATATTATCACTATTTTACATTTATTTCAATGCATTTTTGGGTACTTGTTCAGAATCTGGGCAACATGCAAAAAAGACCGCATCGAAATCTCAAACATGCTATATGAAAAACAGGTTTTTGCTGCCTAGTGAGGTATTGCTCACTTCATGACAAAGATTTAAACTTCAGTTTTGTTAAAGGAGCATAACAAGGTACCTAGGTTAGATTAGGTTACGTATTTAATATATGCCATGCTTTACCCCCCCCCCCCTAATGTGCAAATATATTGCTCAAATCTGTTTCTTAACTGTTATATTTTTATCATACTTTGTTTTATTTCATTGGCATTAACCAAAATTCACTTCTCACATGTTGCCCAAATTCTAAACAAGTACCACATTTTCTTCCTAAACTGATATGGTCTATGATATAATGATGTATAAGATCATTTTAGCAATTATGAAAGAGTGGTTTGATCATTTTGTAGGGCCTTATGCCTCAAAGAATGCATTTTAATGGTCATTTATAAAAACACATCAATTTAAAAATTAGACAAAAAATATTGTTGTAGAAAACAACAAAGTTTCAAAACAACATATGAAAATGAACAAAGCTTCAATTATGCATCTATTTTTTTTACACAGATGGGAGAAGTAATGCTCCAAGCTTTGACTAAGTCACTTTGTTAAGTTTTGTGTTACTAGGTTACAATGGGCTGTTTTGAGCTCTTTTAACCCCTTTAAGGGCTCAAAAGGAATAGTCCCCCACAAATGATTATTGAATTATGAAAGAGCATGAAAAATAATCATGACTTAATACTGCTGAAAAGCTAAATTTTGTTGAAGTCTAGGCTATTTACCAAAAATCTAGTGTAGATTTACAATTCTAACTATATGTTTGACTTATGGAGGGGGAGTCAGTAAATTTCTAGATTGTGCTATAATTTAGGTTGGATGAAAGTGAAATCATCATTTGATGCCTTTTTTATGCTCTTTCATAATTCAATAATTGCTTCTAATTGCATCTTGAGCCCTTAAATGGGCCCTGAATGTATTTTATATGAATTATTGAAAGAGCATTAAAAAAGCATCAGTTGTTGTTTTCAATTCGTCCTAGCTAAATTATAAGGCCTACTCCAAATTTTACCATGAACTTTAACGCCGGTGTTGACACAGCCCCCCAGGGCCCAGGGTAGGCGTTGTAAGTTATGTCCTGGGGGCATATATGGTTGTTATGGAAGGGATGCTCGTATAAACTTCATAGAGGGCTCATTTGATTGGAAATTGAAAGATGTAATTCCCTTTTTGGAGTAAAAAAGTGATTGGAGGGTAGCTAGCCTCCCTCGCACTCCATTTATTTTTTTCCCAGGGACACTTCATATAGAAGGAGTCATATAAACTTCAAAGGGGGCTCATTTGATTGGAAATCGAGAGTTCTATGGCCTTTTTTAAGAGTCAATGGTGATCCGAGGGTAACTAGGCCCCTCCCCCAAGCCCTTTTTCCACAAATATATCTGATGGAAAATCTGAGGTAGCCATTGCATCAGATAAAATTTTTGAGATAGTGAAACTTAGTACATCTTTAAACGAGTGAAACTTAAATTGAATATTCAAATCAAGCTTGAAACAAACAAAAATTACTACAAATAAGAGTTTGGGTATCGCCTCCTTCTCTCACTGTAAAAGTCTAAAACCTACTGCGTCATTGGCGCTTTACTGAAAACCAATTCTATTACAAATATTGTCTTTTGTACTTAATATTGAAAATAAACATCATAATTATAGTAAAATTTTGAACTGATCAGCTTTCAGCAATTAATATCATTATACATCAAATATTCAGTTTAATTTTTTAGTTCTTTCTAAAGTTGTGTCAAGACAAATATAGTTTCACTACAAACAAGAGTCTGGGTACTGCCTCCTTCCTTAACTGTAAATAAAAACCAATAGTCTAATGCCTCATTGGCGCTTCCCTGAAAACGAATTGTATTTCAAATATTTTCTTTTGTGCTTACTATTGAAAATAAACAGTAAAATTTTTGAACTGACCAGCTTTCAACTGATATTTGTAAAATTGTTTAAGACCCCTAAAAGTGTCCCCATTCCTTAACTGTAAAAACCTAAAGACTACTGTGTCATTGGCGCTTCACTGAAAAAACGAATTATATTCCAAATATTTTCTTTTCCAGTTCTTACAGCATTAAAAATGGAAATAAAATTACAGTGCAATAAAATTTAGAACTGATGGATCTTTAAACAATTAATATATTATACATCAAATATTCAATTTGATTTTGTTTATACTTTCCAAGACTGTTCAAGACACATATAGTTTTTCAGTAAAGCGCCAATGACGCAGTAGGTTTTAGACTTTTACAGTGAGAGAAGGAGGCAATACCCAAACTCTTGTTTGTAGTGATTTTTGTTTGTTTTAAGCTTGATTTGCATATTCAATTTAAGTTTCACTCGTTTTAAAATTTATTTATTCATTAACATTTATATCTATTGTATGTTTGTTTGCATTGATTGTTTGTTTAGTTTCCGCTCATTTTGAGTTTCATTTACACTTCGATAGCAAAATATTTTTTTTTTTTTAAGCTTGATTTTATATTCAATCTAAGCATTACTCGCTTTAAAATTTATTTATTCATTTATATTATTACTTAGTGTATGTTTTTTGCTATGACTATTTATTTAATTTCTGTTCGTTTTGGGTTTTATTTATTCTTTAATAGTAATTTCTGGTCGTTTTGAGTTTGAATTTTAACAGGTATTTGTATCTGCTAAGCTTAAGTTTAAAATGGCCTTTACTTTTCTTTTGAAAACTGGTTTTTCGGAAAGTTTTTTTTAATTAATAGCATACAAAAAGACATCAAATGACGTTTTCACTTTCATCCTAGCTAAATTATAGCGCCACCTAGAAATTTTGAGGGGAGTCTTGGATAGAAAGAGAAGCTACATGGGGTGTAACATATATCCTGAAATGGTATCTTAAATACCATCTAGCACTTTGTCACGATCAACTACATTTTCTGACAAATCAGAATAGTCACTTTCTGAACTTAATGAGCTCATATTTATTCACTAGGTAGATTTTTGCTAATATAGGAATCAACAGATTTTGTAGATTTGAATTTTCACAAATGAAAAGCATTGTCAGATTCAATGGAATTCTTTTCCGTTTCACGGTTTTTTCCATTTTTTTTTGTTGGCAACATTGTTCATACAAATATTCGCAGACGTTCTAACTTAATATTGCTTATAGCAACTAAAAGAAAATTCGCAGTAGACATGGGTTTCCTGGTATAAATAGTCCTAGGATAGATCTAGAAGGCTAAATATTTTTTTCACTTTGGGGTCCTTGGTACTTTAAGATACGCTCTTTTGATAATCTAAATGCGCATAGTGTCTTTTGTTAGTTGGAATTTGCCACAAATATTCTCTAAAATTTTTACCTTCATAGACTTAGCCTTAATAATACTAGTATCACGGCAGTTTCAGTGATGGTAGAAGTAGTTGTAGTATTAGTTTTGTATTTGTAGTGATAGCAACAGTAGTAGTCATAGCATTAATAGCGGTAGTAGCATGAACATCTTTCCAGATGTTCAGTTAAACATCGATTTCATGATGCCCCAGAAGTTTCACCTTGGCTTGGTAAGCTGTTCCAAAAATATAGCTGATGTGCACTTTCAATCTCCTTTTGACGCTTTTTTCATCTTATTGCTCTAAGCCTTACGAGTTGATGAAATTGATCTATTAGTTGGAGTAGTTAGTAATGATATTCCTGTATTACCTTTTTGTCAATGTATGTACCCCTTTAAGTATTTTCCGAAAGTTCCAACTTAATACCCAAATCCATTCTTGAGATGCGCCCTTTTGACAATCTGCATATATAGTGTTTTGATTTAGTTCAAATTCCCCCTCAATATTCTGTCAAATTTTCACCTTCATACCCTTAGCCTAAATTGTACTTGTATCATAGTAGTTGTGGTAGTAGTCAGAACAGTACTAGCAGTAAAAGTGTATTATTATTCATAGTATTAACAGTAGTAGCAGCAGTATTAATAGTAGTAGTAGCAGGTACATTTTGCTTTTTGATAAACTGGATTTTCCACTCATGCTACCCCTGATGTTTCCTTTTGATATGATAAACCGTTCCAAAATATTGCCGATACGCTCGTGTTAGCAATCTGCATGCCCACAATATGCTTTAATTTAGTTCAACTTTCCCCTAAAAGTTCCGTCAGAAGTTTATTTCAAGATCTTCAGCCTCAGTAATACCTGCTACAGAAGTAGTAGTTTTGTTGATAGTAGTGGTAGTGGTAGTAGTCTGCAAATATTGCCTTTTTGGTCAATTGGTTTTATCCCTTATCATTTCCTGTAAGTTCCAAATTAATATACTCAGTTATTCCTGAGCTACGCCCTCTTTGAAAACGCATTTACACATAACATGCTTTGATTTAGTTCAACACTTCCCTCAACATTCCTTAAAAGACTCGCCTTAATGCCTTTCGTATTGTAGTCAAATCATATTGTAGTCAAACATGTATGCCTTTTCTCAGTAATATAAACTATATGCAATCAATGATCAACTCGCCTAACTTACAGCCCTCACTCTGAGGCCTCGGGGGGGGGGGGGTGGCCTCTCCCTAGTGCAAAGTTATTTAACCTTTCAACAATGCTGAAAAAAAATATATGTCTCAAAACTTTATTTGGATGCTTGTATTGGGGAAATGATGGACGTGGGGGGAGGGGGGCTGGTTGTTCTCAAATCACTTTTGACTCTTAAAAAGAGGTCTATAAATTTCAGCTTCAAATCAAAATGAGCCCCATCTGAAGTTTATACGACAAACCATTCCATAAAAACCGTAGATGCTCCCAAGGCGTAACTTACAGCCCTTTCCCAACGGCTCTGGGAGCTTGTGTAAGCCCTGGTGGCATTGTTATATGTTCTTTAGACTATTCTGTTTAAAATGGATGTCTCACAATTTCAATCAGATGCGTTTCACGAAAAGAGGTATAGTTAGAATGTGGGCTAGTTGACCTCCATCCCTTTTGACTCTTAAAATGGAACTAAAACTACCAAGTTTCAACCAAATGAGCCACCTCTAAATTTTATGCAACCACCCCTTCCATAAAAAGTTGCCCTACATTACTTTTAACTCTTAAAAGTGATTAGAACTTCAGATTTTTAACCAATGAGACTCCTCTATAGTTTATACATCCATCCCTTCCTAAAAACCTTAAATGCCCCGGGTATAACTAAGACCCATACCCCCAGGCTCCGGGGGTTGTTTCATCCCAAAAGCCTTGTTGTATGATCTTTGGATTATTTTGAATAAAATGGGTATCTCAAAATTTCAGTTGGATTGATTTTGGGGAAATATTACTTTTGTGTGTGTGTGGGGAGGGGGGGGGGAGGGATAGCTGCCCTCCGATCGCTTTAACTCTTAAAAAGGGCACTAGAACTTCTTATTACTAATCCAATAAGCCCCTTCGAAGCTTATACTACCACTCTTTCTATAAAAACTTTATATGGCTCCCAGGGCAAAACATACAATTTTTGCCCTGAGGGCTGTGGGGGGTTGTCATCTTAAAAGACATAATTTCCGGACTGCAGATTTTCAACTACGCGGAATAAAATGACTATCCCAAAATTTTGACTGTATGTGTTTGACTACCAGCTATCGAGATTGCCAGCAAGTTAGCACTGAAAACATAATTCTCACGTTTTTTGTGTAATATATCTTTAATGACTAAACTTCTTTCTTTTCTTTGTCTTTCTTTTCTTTTCTTCTTCTCTTTTTGTCAATGCTTCTCTTCTCTCATGAAAAAAAATTTTTTATTTTTATTGGCTTATTTTTTTGAAAATCGTTTTGTAATTTTTGGGATTTTTGTAATTGTGACTTTTTTAGAATGACTACTAAGAAAATTAGAGCGTGATTTTAATGTAGGGTGTAATAGAAAGAGAAAAATATTATATTTGACAGATTATAGTTTTTGTGATTATTACTGGAAAAACAGTTATAAATTGCAGACACATACCTGGAAGACAGAATTTTGATTTGAATTGTTTAAATATGCAGAATCTCAGACTGTCGAGGGGGGGGGGGGAGCGTATGTGCTGTTTGTTTTTCTCCAGAGCTAAATAGCAAAACAGAGTCTACAAATTTTTCATGGCTGTTTCTTATGTACTATTAAGCTGTGCTTAGGACCTGCTCGTCATCAAATATCACTATTATGGTCGTTTTGACATCTATCACAAGAATTTTCTACTGAAATTTTCTACGGAATAATTTCTGTTCATTTTAAGTTTTAATGTTGCTCCTTACTTTCAGTTTAAAAAAACTTTTTTTTATTTAAAGGCTGCGAAAGTGGGGGGTTTTGGGGGCGGCAGCCCCCCAACTGTACCTCCTAATCCCTGTACGTTTTAAGGTTCGAACTTGTGACTCAGCCTCTTTAACTCTTTAGAAAACGTAGTTTTTTCAAATAATTTCTGCACATTTTTGTACAGTTTATTACTTATTATTGCTTTACTAACTGTTAGCTGATCGTGTCAGGGGTTAAAGTTGGGGGGCTGCCTCCCCCCAAACTCCCCGCTCTTCAAGATTCTTGTGTTAAGGCTTTTAATTCCTGAATACTCTAATCAAATGCACAGTAAGATTTTCTTTTTTTCAACTGTCTTCGAGCATGCGGGTATACGGCATGTTATCAAAGCAGTTGAGACTTACCTGTAACCTGAAGGCCGACTGTGATATTCTTCTGGAGACGCCTGTTGAGCCGAAGGGTTTAATAGATTGGATTTAAAAAAGAAACTGAGTTTCTTTTTTAAACTTTAAATTCAATATATAAAATATTTCCTCTGACGGGGAATCGAACCCGGGTCTTCCGCCTGACAGTCAGGAGTAGCGACCACTGTACCACAGAGAAGTTAAATTATTTTTAGTCTCTGCAGTCTATTTTTGATGCAAGCAAATCCCCACAAAACTTGATATTTGGTTTTTGGAAAACAGGAGAGGAGTGATCGGATTGAGCTGAAATTTCGAGGATAAGCTCCCAGGCCCCAGGAAAGCTTATCCTCTAAATTTCAGCCCGATCGGACAACGTTAAAGGGGGACTGTGGTGGGAAAATTTAACATGGGCTCTTATAGGAAAACGAGGTTTTTCGTAAATGTAAATTCGGGGGATAATTTTTTCGGTCTGAAAATATCAAAAGGCCCTAACAGGTTGAATTCTGCTTCGAATGAGTCCTCATTCACCTGGATCCGTTGCCAACTGTGGCCTGTAGGCGTGGCTAATAAAAAAAAAGAGAAATGAACATTAAGTGGCTACATCTGGTTTTTGGAAAACAGGGAAGGAGTGATCGGATTGAGCTGAAATTTCGAGGATAAGCTCCCGGGACCTAGGAAAGCTTAACCTCTAAATTTCAGCCCGGTCGGACAACGTTAAAGGGGGGCTGTGGTGGGAGGGTCGAAACTTCCGGCCCAGTTTACCCCATGAAGATAAAGTCGGAGGAGGATGAAACTTTACATGTTTCTTAGTTTGAGCTTGGGCTACCAAATGCAATCACCGCCATCTCTCTGCGACCTTTAGGACCGGGAATCGCTTAACATTGTGGTGGGTCGCCTCTTTAAAGAGGCACAAGTGTGCCTCCTTGATTTTGTCTGTCAAATGAGTGTCCCAAAAACGAAAACATTATTAGCATGGATTAAAAGAAAAATGGAGTAAAAATACCCTGCAAAGATCTTCTGTTCGTCAACAAAAAGCTGAAATTTCTATTTAGCACACACATAAGTTTGTTCAAAAATCAATATAAAAAAGGGGAGAGTTGAGCATTTTCTTACATATTTCCATTCTCAGAACTACACTTTAATTACTACTGCTTACGATTTTATTGCTTCAATGCCCCTTAGACACTGGTAATTTTGCCGCGAATATATTATTTTCTGAGTAAACATTATAAAAGAGAATTTTGACTTGTTAGAATCAAAAAGTTTCTATATATCGAATTTACAAGATTTTCCAGTAAAATTTGCCAATAAAAGTATTTCAAAAAGTATGATAGGAAAAGAATAGATTAATTTATTTCTTAAAACCTTTCTAACCATCTAGGATAATTTAGTTGTTTTTTTGTTATTGTTCTTTTTTTTATAGAGGCAGCATTTGTGTAATGTTTTTTTTTCATTTAGTGTTGCTTTAATTTCAGTTTATTTGATTTCTTAGTTAATTTAATGATTTTTTTTATAGGGTCAATCCGTTCTACTGCGGGCTGTTCTGATCGCATTACTGTACTGCAACTCTCAGGCCCAAAACCGATTGTTATGGTAAGAAAACTGAAAAAGAGGGCTATAGAAGAATTAACAGCAGGCATCTGGCGTTGTGTTTCCTGTGGAAAAGCAGAAAAATCCTTTTTGATGCTAGATCTTCACATAGACACCGGCTGTGAAGAACTTTCACACGATAGAATGTGATGTCTGTCCAGCTGTAGTTCACGATTACAGAGATTTTGTTGTTCACATTCTGGAGCACCGAATGGGGGAAAGAAGAAGATGTCCTATATGTTTACGAGAATTTATTGATGATATGAGACAACATCTTTTTTTGCAAGGACACTTTTCACAAAATGTCTTTGAACAAAACACGCAAGGGAAAATATCGCTAGTTTCTCCACAGGATCCGTGTACAAGCGTCTCCTTATATTTGTTTGAATCTAAAACTGAAGCAAGAGACTTAAATAATCAGGAAACATTTTTGAATAGTCGCTTGTTTAGTAAAAAGCAGAGAAAATTTAAAAAACATCAAGTAATACAGACTGGAAAAAAACTTCATAAATGTGGGGTGTACCAGAAGAGTTTTTTCTAGCTCAGACTCTTTGAATAGGCACCAAAGAGTACATACAAATGAGAGACCATATAAGTGTGATATATGTCACAAGAGTTTTTCTCAATCAGGCTATTTGAATGCACACCGAAGAGTACATACAGGTGAAAGACCATATAAATGTGACATATGTCAGAAGAGTTTTTCTGTATCAGGCTCTTTGAATAGGCACCAAAGAGTACATACAAGTGAGAGACCATATAAGTGTGATATATGTCACAAGAGTTTTTCTCAATCAGGCTATTTGAATGCACACCAAAGAGTACATACAGGTGAAAGACCATATAAATGTGACATATGTCAGAAGAGTTTTTCTCAATCAGGCTATTTGAATGAGCATCAAAGAGTACATACAGGCGAGAGACCATATAAGTGTGATATATGTCACAAGACTTTTTCTCAATCAGGCCATTTGAATAAGCACCAAAGAGTACATACAGGTGAGAGACCATATAAATGTGACATATGCCAGAAGAGTTTTTCTACTTCAGGCTCTTTGAAAACGCACCAACGGGTGCATACAGGTGAGAGACCATATAAATGTGACATATGTCAGAAGACTTTTTCTGATTCAAGCTCTTTGAATAAGCACCAAAGAATACATACAGGTGAGAGACCATATAAGTGTGATAAATGTCAGAAGAGCTTTTATGCATCATGCAGTTTAGATCGGCACCAAAGAGTACATACAGGTTATAAATAACCTTCATCAGGCTCTTTGCCTACATCAGGCTCTTTGAAAACGCACCAAAGAGTGCATACAAGTGAGAGACCATATAAATGTGACATATGTCAGAAGAGTTTTTCTGAATCAGGCTCTTTGAATAAGCACCGAAGAGTGCATACAGGTGAGAGACCATATAAATTTGATGAATTTTAGAAGTTTTACTGAACAGAGCAGTTTCATTAGACACCAAAGAGTTCATACTTGTGCTATATAGCATTACCAGAACCGTTTACAAATGAAGTATTTTGGAGTGTTCCATTTGAATGATCATCAAACAACTCATTCTAGGAAAAGAGCGAGTCTTTATCAAACAGTTCGTGATAACAAACTGTAAGTAAGGAGCGATTAGGCTTAATAGTAACCAAAACTCTTACAAACGGAATCAGCTTATTATGCCAATTTCAAATATATGATTCATTAAGTTTCGTTCTACCAATCAAAATTTAAGAGCCAAAGAAAAATTTGCCCGATTTTTTAAATAGGGGGAAAACGCACCCTAAAAGTCAAGAAATCTTGACAAAAACACCCATCAGATTCTGTGTACCTGAGAACCCTATTATAGAAGTTTTAAGCTCTTACATACAAAAATCTGGAATTTTGTTATTCTGGCCCTAAGACAGATCATGGATGCGTTTTTATTTTTGTTTTTTTTTTTTGGAATGATTGTATTTATGTAATAGTCCTAGAAAAATCAGGAGATTTGAAAAACGAATAGAAATCAAATTTTTAAAAACAAGTTTTTTTTATTGAATGTAAGGAGCAACATTAAAACTAAAAACAAACAGAAATTGTTCTTTATATGAAGGGCTGTCCCCTCCTCAATACCTTGCTCTTTACGCTAAAGTCTGACTGTTTGTTCCAATCTTTTAAGAACGGCCACAGAAACACAGGCACCATTTGACTAGTAATGAAACTCTTTTAAAGCTGCTAACAGCTTTAGCTAACTCTATCAGACAGCTCATTCTAAGAAAAGAGTGAGTCTTTAGAAACAAAAAGCTTTAGAAACAAAAAGCTTACTGGATATTTCGGTTACATGCACAGTGACCGTCATTTGAGAAATACTACTGATCAGCAGAAGGATATATCCCTATTTGCACTTTTACGGATCGTCATGGAAAGTGGTCGTAATGTGGTCTTCGAATTTACCTAATATGCAAAATAGTATGAATGAATTTAAGTATTCAGATCAAAGCCATTTTGAGGCTGAATTCTAGTTGCGAAATTTTCACCGATCTACTTATGGCTGTTTAGAATTCGTACTTACTCAAGGGTACCCAATTGAAAAAAATCCTCGTTTTGCACCCTTAAACATCCCATCTTCTAATCTGTTTGAAATATACTCATCCTCCCATTATAACATCGGCTAGTTTGCATGTAATAGATCCCTTTTTACGTTTGCAAGAGACTGTTTCTTAGATTATTTATCACTAGAATATTTTGTGATGTATCTACGAATTGAAATTTCACTTGTTGTATTTATTGTTCATTAAAGTCATACGGCAATGAATTTCGTAATTTTAAGTGTTTTCTTATTAAGTTAAATTGTGATTATTTTTTTTGATAAATCAGTTTGGTAAAAGATCATTTTAAAAATCGTTTATGAGTCTTCTAGCTGCTTCAAAATAAGTCCAGTTTTTTTTTTCAGAAAAAATGGCAAGAACGCTGCAAATCTATCTCTTGCTTATTGCTTGCTAGTCTTTGGCCTTTGTAGAGCCTGGGTTGGGAACTGAACTAACCGTTTAATTCTTCTGAATCCGATAGTTTATTCAACGGTTTTATATTATTTATTGCTAGAATATATCGTGCTACATCCAGGCATTGAAACTTCATGTTTCTTTTGTTGTATTTTTGTTCATTTAAGTCATATGGCCCTGAGTTGTGTAAGTTCCAGTATTTTCTTATTTATTTAAATTGTGATTATTTTTATATTAAAATGATTTTTTTGCTAAAAGATCATTGTGAATATCGATTATGATTCTTCTAGCTGCTTCAAATAAGTCCAGTTTTGTGGCCTGACTATTGCAGAAGAATGGCAAAAGCACTTCTCGCAATTACCAGTCTCTTTATTGCCTGGGATTGGGAACTGAATTGTTGAGTTCTTCTGAATCCGATAGTTTATTTGTGTTTCATCAAAAGAGACTTCCAATACAGAATAAGGCTATGTGAATCTTTATATCAAAGTAAGGAGTGACCCGGCTCAATAGTAAACAAAACTCTAAAAAACGGAATTTTATACCAATAGATACATCAAAAGAATGAAATTTTAATGGTGATTTAAAAATATATAAGTTTCATCAAGTTTAGTCCAATCCATTAAAGTTACGCGCCTTGGAAAATTTGGCTTATTTTCGAAAAAAAAAGGGGGAAACCCCCTAAAAGTTATAGAACCTTAATGAAAAATCACACCATCAGATTTAGCGTATCAGAGAATACTATATAGTTTTCAAGCTCCTATTCGCAAAAATGTGGAGTTTTGTATTTTTTTGCCAGAAGAAAGATCACGGATGCATGTTTATTTGTTTTTTTGTTTTTTCCCAGGGGTGATCGTATCGTCCCAGTGGTCCTAGAATATCGTGGGAGGGCTCATTGGAACGGAAATTAAAAGTTCTAGTGTCTTCGTTAATTAACCAAAAAAATGGAGGGCAACTAGGCCCCATCCCACGCTCATTTTTTTCCCAAAGTCACCCGATAAAAATTTTGAAATAGCCATTTTTTTCAGCATGGTCGAAAATAGGATAACTATGTCTTTTAGGATGACTGAATCCACCAAAGTTCCCGGGGAGAGGGCTGAAAGTTTTGAACTTTACCCAATGTTAATATATAGTATTGGTTATTGGGAAGTATACAGACGTTTTCAAGGGGGATTTTTTTCTGGTAGTGGGGAGGGGGTCGGGGGGGTTATGTGGGAGGATCTTTCCATGGAGGAAGTTTTCATGGATGAAGAAATTTTTCCGTATATGAAAGGGGCTGTCCCCTCCTCAATGCCTTGCTTTTTATGCTAAAGTTTTTTATTGTTTTAAAAAATAAAGTTTTTAGACATAGTCAAACTTTAAAGAGCGAGGCGTTGAGTAGGAGACAGCCATTTTCATATACGGGATAGTTTCTGTTCGTTTTAAGTTTTAACGTCGCTCCTTACTTTCAGTTAAAAAAAACTTTTTTTTTATTACATTGCAATGAAAGCTGGATGCAGCTTTCACTTTCTGTATCTGGAGAAATCGTTGTAATCATGATTTAACAGGGCTTTCTACTTGGGGGGGGGGTGTCTGCTAATTAAAATAAGGGTCGAGAGTTTGCAATAGTCTGTTGGCTATTGTAAGTCCTTGGGCAAAGCAGTAGTCTAAAGGTACGTTAAAAACTGCATAGTACGGTATCTTAAAAAAGGTAACATTGAACTAATAATCTTGAAAATCAAGCTTATGCTGTGATATTTTCGTTTAAACTTGTATTTACGCAAAAATATTCTTGGGGTTTGGGGAATGTGTTTATTTTGTACTGAATGATAACTGTCCCAAACCACCGATGCTCATGTTGTAAAAACTGTACAAATCCTAAACAGATATGCCAAGTTACCTCTGCGTGTGTTTAATTTTGAATACTAGTTGGAGGAGTTTGAACTCGTGTGCCATCAAACCTTCAGTAAAAAAAAAAAAAAAATTATAGAAATACAACATTACTTCTGAAATGAAAAGGTTTAGAAAAAAAAAAATTAGTGAAGTATCAGACGATCTAATTCATGATCAATATGAGTGATTCGAAGGACTGGAAGATCTCTCTCAACTTGGTCAGAACGGATGGATGCTGAGTCTTGGAGAAATGAAGGACCTATCCTTGTCTTTCCACAGGCATATCACGTTCAGCAAGCCGTTAGAAGAAGAAGCATCTACCTCCAACGCCAGACAACACTTAGAAGTATGACCCATGAAGAATTTACGACCAATGTCAATCCACGCAGGATGAAGGGTTATATAAACGCGTTTTGGCTATTGCCCCGCTTGACAATAGAAGAGTTGGCGCTAGCCGACTCAATAACTTCCGTTTCTTAACCACATTTGCATCCTAACGCGTCAGTCGTGTTGGACTCATCCCTCGAATCTTCTGCATCCCTGAAGCTTCTCTCCGGTACGATGCTAAGATGTTTGCGTGGTAAATTCCTGACGGATTTGCCAAATCTGCGGGCTTGCAAGACAATGAAACTTTTCTTGTATCGTCCACAACTTCTTGTGGAGTTATTTGGACTGTAAGTGGGATTCCCGGATGACTTTATCACGAGAAGCAATTGCCAAAGTCATTTTTTAGACTTACTTTCCCATTTTATTCCAGATTTTCCAGGAGATATTTTTATGGGAGCAAGATAGCAACGTCAAGTAGTTGCAGTATACTTTTAGTGTTTGATGGAAGGCATTCAAGTTGAATGTTGTCTTCTCTGCAGACTTTCAACATCCTGGCGAAAAGTGGGAAAACAAATTGTCATCCAACAAAATATTCATCCTTGCTTTTTATTCTGGTGGGGCATTTGGCACCTCTTCTTGCAATGCATATATATTTTCTAGGGTTACCTATCAAGTCAGTCTTATCGTAATTGTCATTATTGGATAAAGGTACATCCCGAATAGTCACTGCTAAATTATCGTAGAACTACATTTCAGATGAAACAAAAGCTTTTTGTTAGTAGTTCGCTTTGGTTCTTAGTCGAAGCTTTCAATGATATTCTAGGATGGAGTTGACATCCTTTCTAGATATGATTCAACACAACTTATGACGATGAGATTCAGTTCTAAGGGATCAACAGGATAGCCCAACTCCGTAGATGGAAGCAAATGACAGACCATGGCTTCTTCCTTTAGACTTTAGAGAGTGGTCCAAAAATACGTACCAGAGCGCTCCAGAGCTGGAATTATTTTTTGATTTGATTTTACATCCACTAGTTACTGATGCAATGAAAATGACCATAAATATGCATAATTATTATTATTATTTATTTATTACCCGTCAAAAAAAGGTACAAAAGACGGAGTATCATTAAAAACACATACACAAAAAAAAACACTTCGAACAAATTACAAAGACGAGAAATAAAAACTCAATTATACACTGCACTGCAGGTACGTAAGAAATTTTACTTCTTAAACTCCCAAGTAACTGAACAAACATGTGCAATATGAGCATCGTTGGTAAAAAATAATTTGTAAAAAATAAATTGGTAATGTCAAATAATCATCAGTGAATTTGAAAAAAAAAATATACAGTAAATAATCATATCAAACAAGTCTAAATATGAGAAGAGACGGTAAAAAGACTAAATATGACTAGAGACGGGGAAACAAAATTAAATGGACAGCGATTCACTGCCTTAGCAAACGGTACCGAGGTTGGGAAGAAACTTTCTCACTGTACCGTTAAATTTTTTTCATTACAGCTGCCATCGGGTCCGCAATTTTAAAATTTTTAACAAGGTGCGAATTTCTTGTCCACGGCGGGAGCCGCAACAAGAACTTTACATACTTAAAAAACGCGGATCTGAGCCTTCTTTTCTCTGGCTCGGGAATAATTCTCCAAAATGGGTTTAGATACAGGAAATGGGGAAGGATACAGCGTCATACAGTCGAGCCAGAATTAAACGGTTGAAAGGGATTTTAGATGAAACTATTCTACTGTAAGTAAAAGCCAGGCGTTTACGGAGATTATCAATAAGAAGGGAGCGGGTAGTTTTGAGATCCTTTCCAATTGTTAAACCAAAGTAAATATTTTTCTGGACAGGGGCTAGAGACAGTTCTCCCATCCCATAGACGAGATCTCTTCTTGGTGCCAGTTGAACAGAAGAATATCTGACCTCTGCGGGTTAAATTCAAAGCCAACGTGACTGTAATTGATTGTAGTGTGGAGAAGGATGTCTCTGTACCTGCGACTGTGCGTCTAGGGTCCAGAATAACATCTATGCCATGAGCTATGCATGTTGTCTTGATAGTAAAACTCTGGTTCAATAATTTAACTATTAAAGGCACATGGAGATTTGACTGACCCTTGTCGAACACCCTTTTCTAATGGGACAACAGGATTCCCTTGGTAGGACAGCTTCACGTCTGTTGTATATTCAGTTAGGGCTTGACCATGGCCAGGAAGTAGGATTTCCGCCTGTAGGTGATCGTACATGTCTTTAATAGGTTGTAGGATGTCCTCTCTTTCCCATATCCAGAATGAGTCGGTCATGGAGAAGTGAGTCGTAGGCACGGCTGACATTATGTAGACCTATAACAATGGACTCTTTTGATTCATCAGCGTCAATCAAGATTGAAGCCAAAGCAGAAATGGAGTGGTCGACACCAAGACCCTTCTTGAACCCAAACTGAGAAGGGGGAGTCCAGTATTTTTCCTGGATTTCATCAATGACTAAAAGTTCGAAGACTTTGCAAAGCGTTGGTGCCACTCTGATTGGTCTGAATGAAGCACATTCCGAACTATTTTTTGCTTTCTTCGGGACGCCTAAGCAACCCAGTACCGAATGCCGATGGTACGAGTCCAGTGGTAAAACTCTGGTCTAGTGCTGTCATCCTTACTTTTACTTTACAGATGACAGAAGAGTTTTAGCAAAGGTCCTATTCTTATATGGTATACCTTGAATGGTATCATTTGTATGGACTTTTTCTTAAGTAGAGGCATTGGGAAAACACAGAATCAATTTGGGAAGTAAAACTCTCCTAGACTCTAGGTATGCTGATGATCCTATATGAAATTTTCAGAAAAAGAAATGAACTTTTAGAGGTTTTGCAAGTTCACTTTGCATGATTAGGTCTGAAAATAATCTATAAGAAGACTAAGTCAGTAAGACTAGGAATAAGTGGAAATGAAAAGGTTATATTGTGGACAAGTCGACAGCTTCACACGCCTAGGTCGTATCAGAGGCAACGCTATAGCAACGCCTATAGTATAGGTCATATGGCTCCAATGTTTCATTTTTTTTTCCAGAGGCACTTCATATGGAAAGAGTCGTTGCATAAACTTCGGAAGGGCCTCATTCGATTGAAAATCGGAAGTTCCAGTTTTCTTTTTAAGTCAAGTGATCGGAGGGCAACTAGCCCCCCCCCCCACGCCCTTTGTTCCCAAATGTATCCGATAAAATAGTCATTTTTGTTAAAAATAGTTCAAATATCGTGTAACGAAAACTCTAGGGTCAACAGCCCCTTCCCCCCCCCCCGGGGCAGGCTTTTTAAGCTATACCTTGGGGGCATATATGGTTCTTATGGAAGGGATGCTCGTATAAACTTTAAAGAGGGTTCATTTGATTGACAATTGAAAGTTATAGTTCACTTGTTAAGAGTCAAAAGCGATCCGAGGGCAACTAACCCCCCTCTCCTCCTCCCACATCCCTTTTTCTCCAAACCCATCCAAAAAAACTAAGATAACTATTTTGTTAAAAATATTTCAAAGGTCAGATAAGAAAACTCCTGTGTCGACGCGAATCCCCAGGACCAGGGGACAGGCGTTGTAAGCTATGTGATGGGGGCATGTGTGTTTCTTACGGAAGAGATGCCTGTGATAAACTTCAGAGAGGGCTCATTTGATTGGAAATTGAAAGTTCTATGTCAGTTTTGCAAGAATCAAAAGAGATCGGGGGACAACTAGCCCCCCCCCACCACCATGTCCCTTAACCCCAAATGAGTAGAAAGGGGGGCGCTACTCGTGACATGACCACGTGGTTTATGGTTTTCTCACTGAGAATGAAAAAACAGAATTTTTCTCACTTGAAAAAAAAAAAACAGGAATTTTCTCACATTTATGGTTGTTTCTTGGACGGTTATGTGTCTTGGTCAATTTATTTGATGTTTTTCTCGGATGTCAACAGTAATTTATGTCTGTTTTATGGTTTGTCAACTATGTCCCTTCTAAACCTATTTTCCAAGTTGAAGCAACCTTCCTTTTCACCCACAACTTTACTTTACAGCTTCTAGGATACCTCAAGACCAAGAAATACTTTTCAAAAGACATTTCAGAGCAAGTTCCTTTCTTTATGTCCCTCCTAAACCCATTTTACAAGTTGAAACATCCTTCCTTTTCACACACAACTTTACTTTACAGCTTTTTGGATACCTCAAGATCATGCATTACTTTTCAAAAGACATTTCAGAGCAAGTTCCTTTCTTAATGTCCCTCCTAAACCCATTTTACAAGTTGAAGCATCCTTCCTTTTCACTCACAACTTTACTTTACAGCTTTTTGGATACCTCAACACCCAAGAAATACTTTTCGAAAGACATTTCAGAACAAGTTCCTTTCTTAATGTCTCTTCTAAACCCATTTTCCAACTAGAAGTACCCATCCTTTTCACTCACAACTTTACTTTACAGCTTTTTGGATACCTCAACACCCAAGAAATACTTTTCAAAGGGCATTTCGGAACCAGTTCCTTTCTTAATGTCCCTCCTAAACCCATTTTAGAAGTTGAAGCATCCTTCCTTTTCACCCACAACTTTACAGCTTTTTAAATACCTCAACACCAAGAAATACTTTTCAAAAAACATTTCAGAGCAATTTCCTTTCTTAATGTCCCTCCTAAACCCATTTTGCAAGTTGAAGCATCCTTCCTTTTCACCACAACTTTACTTTACAGCTTTTAGGATACCTCAACACCAAGAAATACTTTTCAAAAGACATTTCAGAGCAAGTTCCTTTCTTAATGTCCCTCCTAAACCCATTTTACAAGTTGAAGCATCCTTCCTTTTCACCCTCAACTTTATTTTACAGCTTTTTGGATACCTCAACACCAAGAAATACTTTTCAAAAGACATTTCAGAGCAAGTTCCTTTCTTAATGTCCCTTCTAAACCTATTTTCCAAGTTGAAGCATCCTTCCTTTTCACCCACAACTTTACAGCTTTTTGGATACCTCAAGATCAAGCAATACCTTTCAAAAGACATTTCAGAGCAAGTTCCTTTCTTAATGTCCCTCCTAAACCCATTTTACAAGTTGAAGCATCCTTCCTTTTCACTCAAAACTTTACTTTACAGCTTTTTGGATACCTCAACACCCAAGAAATACTTTTCAAAAGACATTTCAGAACAAGTTCCTTTCTTAATGTCCCTTCTAAACCCATTTTCCAACTGGAAATACCCATCCTTTTCACTCACAACTTTACTTACAGCTTTTTGGATACCTCAACACCCAAGAAAAACTTTTCAAAGGGCATTTCAGAACCAGTTCCTTTCTTAATGTCCCTCCTAAACCCATTTTACAAGTTGTAGCATCCTTCCTTTTCACCCACAACTTTACTTTACAGCTTTTTGGATACCTCAACACCAAGAAATACTTTTCAAAAAACATTTCAGAGCAAGTTCCTTTCTTAATGTCCCTCTTAAACCCATTTTACAAGTTGAAGCATCCTTCCTTTTCACCCACAACTTTACTTTACAGCTTTTAGGATACCTCAACACCAAGAAATACTTTTCAAAAGACATTTCAGAGCAAGTTCCTTTCTTAATGTCCCTCCTAAACCCATTTTTACAAGTTGAAGCATCCTTCCTTTTCACCGCAACTTTACTTTACAGCTTTTTGGATACCTCAACACCAAGAAATACCTTTCAAAAGACATTTCAGAGCAAGTTCCTTTCTTAATGTCCCTCCTAAACCCATTTTACAAGTTGAAGCATCCTTCCTTTTCACCCACAACTTTACTTTACAGCTTTTTGGATACCTCAACACCAAGAAATACTTTTCAAAAGACATTTCAGAGCAAGTTCCTTTCTTAATGTCATTTCCCAACTTGATGTATCCTTACTTTTCACCCACAACTTTACAGCTTTTTGGATACCTCAACACCAAGAAATACTTTTCAAAAGACATTTCAGAGCAAGTTCCTTTCTTAATGTCCCCTCTAAACCTATTTTCCAAGTTGAAGCAACCTTCCTTCTCACCCACAACTTTACTTTACAGCTTCTAGGATACTTCATCACCAAGAAATACTTTTCAAAAGACATTTCAGAGCAAGTTCCTTTCTTTATGTCTCTCCTAAACCCATTTTACAAGTTGAAGCATCCTTCCTTTTCACACACAACTTTCCTTTACAGCTTTTTGGATACCTCAAGATCAAGCAATACTTTTCAAAAGACATTTCAGAGCAAGTTCCTTTCTTAATGTCCCTCCTAAACCCATTTAACAAGTTGAAGCATCCTTCCTTTTCACTCACAACTTTACTTTACAGCTTTTTGGATACCTCAACACCCAAGAAATACTTGTCAAAAGACATTTCAGAACAAGTTTCTTTCTTAATGTCCCTTCTAAACCCATTTTTCAACTTGAAGTACCCATCCTTTTCACTCACAACTTTACTTTACAGCTTTTTGGATACCTCAACACCCAAGAAATACTTTTCAAAGGGCATTTCAGAACCAGTTCCTTTCTTAATGTCCCTCCTAAACCCATTTTCCATTTTATAAATTGAAGTACCCATCCTTTACACCCACAACTTTACAGCTTTTTGGATACCTCAACACCAAGAAATACTTTTCAAAAGACATTTCAGAGCAAGTTACTTTCGTAATGTCCCTCCTAAACCCATTTTCCAACTTGAAGCATCCATCCTTTTCACCCACAACTTTACTTTACAGCTTTTTGGATACCTTAACACCAAGAAAATACTTTTCAAAAGACATTTCAGAGCAAGTTCCTTTCTTAATGTTCCTCCTAAACTCATTTTACAAGTTGAAGCATCCTTCCTTTTCACCCACAACTTTACTTTAAAGCTTTTTGGATACCTCAACACCAAGAAATACTTTTCAAAAGTCATTTCAGAGCAAGTTCCTTTCTTAATGTCCCTCCTAAACCCATTTTACAAGTTGAAGCATCCTTCCTTTTCACCCACAACTTTACTTTACAGCTTTTTGGATACCTCAACACCAAGAAATACTTTTCAAAAGACATTTCAGAGCAAGTTCCTTTCTTAATGTCCCTCCTAAACCCATTTTCCAACTTGAAGTACCCATTCTTTTCATCCGAAACTTTACTCTACAGCTTTTTGGATACCTCAACACCAAGAAATACTTTTCAAAAGACATTTCAGAGAAAGTTCCTTTCTTAATTAAATTTAGTTCCTTTCTTAAATTCAGTCTAGGTAAGTTATGTTAGGTTAGCTAAGTTAGGTTAGGTTAGCTAGTAAACATCTCTCCATGTTTAAGTTAGGTTAGGTTAGGTTAGGCTAGATTAAGTTATGTTAGGTTAAGTTAGGTTAGCCTACGTACGCGCGCGTACGTAGGCTAACCTAACCTAACATAACTTAATCTAGCCTAACCTAACTTAAACATGGAGAGATGTTTACTAGCTAACCTAACCTAACTTAGCTAACCTAACTTAACTAAACTGACTTAACCTAATCTAGTCTAACCTAACCACGCGTACGTAGGCTAACCTAGCCTAACCTATATTGACCTAACCTAACATAATCTAACCTAACCATACACCTAACTTTTTGTCTGTCTCTCACCTAATCTAATCTAACCTAAGTGATGCGTACGTAGGTTAACCTAAGCTAACTTAACCTAACCTATTCTAACCTAACTTAATCTAACCTAACCGAACCATACCTAAAGTTGTGGGTGAAAAAGATGGGTACTTAAAGTTGGAAAATGGGTTTAGAAGGGACATTAAGAAAAGTAGTTGCTCTGAAATGTCTTTTGAAAAGTATTTCTTGGTGTTGAGGTATCCAAAAAGCTGTAAAGTAAAGTTGTGGGTGAAAAGAAAGGATGCTTCAACTTGTGGAAAATGGGTTTAGGAGAGACATTAAGAAAGGAACTTGCTCTGAAATGCCTTTTGAAAAGTATTTCTTGGTGTTGAGGTATCCAAAAAGCTGTAATGTAAAGTTGTGGGTGAAAAGGAAGGATGCTTCAACTTGTAAAATGGGTTTAGAAGGGACATAAAGAAGTTGCTCTGAAATGCCTTTTGAAAAGTATTTCTTTGTGTTGAGGTATCCAAAAAGCTGTGAAGTAAAATTTTGGGTGAAAAGGAAGGATGCTTCATTTTGTAAAATGGGTTTTGGAGGGACATTAAGAAAGGAACTTGCTCTGAAATGTCTTTTGAAAAGTATTTCTTGGTGTTGAGGTATCCAAAAAGCTGTAAAGTAAAGTTTTGGATGAAAAGAATGGGTACTTCAAGTTGGAAAATGGGTTTAGGAGGGACATTAAGAAAGGAACTTGCTCTGAAATGTCTTTTGAAAAGTATTTCTTGGTGTTGAGGTATCCAAAAAGCTGTAAAGTAAAGTTGTGGGTGAAAAGGAAGGATGCTTCAACTTGTAAAATGGGTTTAGGAGGGACATTAAGAAAGGAACTTGCTCTCAAATGACTTTTGAAAAGTATTTCTTGGTGTTGAGGCATCCAAAAGGCTTTAAAGTAAAGTTGTGGGTGAAAAGGAAGGATGCTTCAACTTGTAAAATGGGTTTAGGAGGAACATTAAGAAAGGAACTTGCTCTGAAATGTCTTTTGAAAAGTATTTCTTGGTGTTGAGGTATTCAAAAAGCTGTAAAGTAAAGTTTTGGGTGAAAAGGAAGGATGCTTCAACTTTTAAAATGGGTTTAGGAGGGACATTAAGAAAGGAACTTGCTCTGAAATGTCTTGAAAAGTATTTCTTGGTTTTGAGGTATCCAAAAAGCTGTAAAGTAAAGTTGTGGGTGAAAAGGATGGATGCTTCAAGTTGGAAAATGGGTTTTAGGAGGGACATTAAGAAAGGAACTTGCTCTGAAATGTCTTTTGAAAAGTATTTCTTGGTGTTTAGGTATCCAAAAAGCTTTAAAGTAAAGCTGTGGGTGTAAAGGATGGGTATTTCAATTTGTAAAATGGAAAATGGGTTTAGGAGGGACATTAAGAAAGGAACTGGTTCTGAAATGCCCTTTGAAAAGTATTTCTTGGGTGTTGAGGTATCCAAAAAGCTGTAAAGTAAAGTTGTGAGTGAAAAGGATGGGTACTTCAAGTTGGAAAATGGGTTTAGAAGGGACATTAAGAAAGGAACTTGTTCTGAAATGTCTTTTGAAAAGTATTTCTTGGGTGTTTAGGTATCCAAAAAGCTGTAAAGTAAAGTTGTGAGTGAAAATGAAGGATGCTTCAACTTGTAAAATGGGTTTAGGAGGGACATTAAGAAAGTAACTTGCTCTGAAATGTCTTTTGAAAAGTATTGCTTGATCTTGAGGTATCCAAAAAGCTGTAAAGTAAAGTTGTGTGTGAAAAGGAAGGATGCTTCATCTTGTAAAATGGGTTTAGGAGGGACATAAAGAAAGGAACTTACTCTGAAATGTCTTTTGAAAAGTATTTCTTGGTGTTGAGGTATCCTAGAAGCTGTAAAGTAAAGTTTTGGGTGAAAAGGAAGGTTGCTTCAACTTGGAAAATAGGTTTAGAAGGGACATTAAGAAAGGAACTTGCTCTGAAATGTCTTTTGAAAAGTATTTCTTGGTGTTGAGGTATCCAAAAAGCTGTAAAGTAAAGTTGTGGATGAAAAGGAAGGATGCCTCAAGTTGGAAAATGGGTTTAGGAGGGACATTAAGAAAGGAACTTGCTCTGAAATGTCTTTTGAAAAGTATTTCTTGGTGTTGAGGTATCCAAAAAGCTGTAAAGTAAAGTTTTGGGTGAAAAGGAAGGATGCTTCAACTTGTAAAATGGGTTTAGGAGGGATATTAAGAAAGGAACTTGCTCTGAAAGGTCTTTTGAAAAGTATTTCTTGGGTGTTGAGGTATCCAAAAAGCTGTAAAGTAAAGTTGTGAGTGAAAAGGATGGGTACTTCAAGTTGGAAAATGGGTTTAGAAGGGACATTAAGAAAGGAACTTGTTCTGAAATGTCTTTTGAAAAGTATTTCTTGGGTGTCGAGGTATCCAAAAAGCTGTAAAGTAAAGTTGTGAGTGAAAAGGAAGGATGCTTCAACTTGTAAAATGGGTTTAGGAGGGACATTAAGAAAGGAACTTGCTCTGAAATGTCTTTTGAAAAGTATTGCTTGATCTTGAGGTATCCAAATAGCTGTAAAGTAAAGTTGTGTGTGAAAAGGAAGGATGCTTCAACTTGTAAAATGGGCTTAGGAGGGACATAAAGAAAAGGAATTTGCTCTGAAATGTCTTTTGAAAAGTATTTCTTGGTGTTGAGGTATCCTAGAAGCTGTAAAGTAAAGTTGTGGGTGAAAAGGAAGGTTGCTTCAACTTGGAAAATAGGTTTAGAAGGGACATTATGAAAGGAACTTGCTCTGAAATGTCTTTTGAAAAGTATTTCTTGGTGTTGAGGTATCCAAGAAGCTGTAAAGTAAAGTTGTGGGTGAAAAGGAAGGATGCTTCATGTTGGAAAATGGGTTTAGGAGGGACATTAAGAAAGGAACTTGCTCTGAAATGTCTTTTGAAAAGTATTTCTTAGTGTTGAGGTATCCAAAAAGCTGTAAAGTTGTGGGTGAAAAGGAAGGATGCTTCAACTTGTAAAATGGGTTTAGGAGGGAAATTAAGAAAGGAACTTGCTCTGAAATGTCTTGAAAAGTATTTCTTGGTGTTGAGGTATCCAAAAAGCTGTAAAGTAAAGTTGTGGGTGTAAAGGATGGGTACTTCAATTGTAAAATGGGTTTAGGATGGACATTAAGAAAGGAACTGGTTCTGAAATGCCCTTTGAAAAGTATTTCTTGGGTGTTGAGGTATCCAAAAAGCTGTAAAGTAAAGTTGTGAGTGAAAAGGAAAGATGCTTCAACTTGTAAAATGGGTTTAGGAGGGACATTAAGAAAGGAACTTGTTCTGAAATGTCTTTTGAAAAGTATTTCTTGGGTTTTGAGGTATCCAAAAAGCTGTAAAGTAAAGTTGTGAGTGAAAAGGAAGGATGCTTCAACTTGTAAAATGGGTTTAGGAGGGACATTAAGAAAGGAGCTTGCTCTGGAATGTCTTTTGAAAAGTATTTCTTGGTGTTGAGG
The DNA here is from genome assembly GCA_027921565.1 of Artemia sinica. Classification (NCBI taxonomy): domain Eukaryota; kingdom Metazoa; phylum Arthropoda; class Branchiopoda; order Anostraca; family Artemiidae; genus Artemia; species Artemia sinica. Next base: position 12,585,697 of record CM051261.1, read on the forward strand.
TATCCAAAAAGCTGTAAAGTAAAGTTATGGGTGAAAAGGAAGGATGCTTCATGTTGGAAAATGGGTTTAGGAGGGACATTAAGAAAGGAACTTGCTCTGAAATGTCTTTTGAAAAGTATTTCTTGGTGTTGAGGTATCCAAAAAGCTGTAAAGTTGTGGGTGAAAAGGAAGGATGCTTCAATTTGTAAAATGGGTTTAGGAGGGACATAAAGAAAGGAATTTGCTCTGAAATGTCTTTTGACAAGTATTTCTTGGTGTTGAGGTATCCAAGAAGCTGTAAAGTAAAGTTGTGGGCGAAAAGGAAGGATGCTTCATGTTGGAAAATGGGTTTAGGAGGGACATTAAGAAAGGAACTTGCTCTGAAATGTCTTTTGAAAAGTATTTCTTGGTGTTGAGGTATCCAAAAAGCTGTAAAGTTGTGGGTGAAAAGGAAGGATGCTTCAACTTGTAAAATGGGTTTAGGAGGGACATTAAGAAAGGAACTTGCTGTGAAATGTCTTTTGAAAAGTATTTCTTGGTGTTGAGGTATCCAAAAAGCTGTAAAGTAAAGTTGTGGTGAAAAGGAAGGATGCTTCAACTTGTAAAATGGGTTTAGGAGGGACATTAAGAAAGGAACTTGCTGTGAAATGTCTTTTGAAAAGTATTTCTTGGTGTTGAGGTATCCAAAAAGCTGTAAAGTAAACTTGTGGTGAAAAGGAAGGATGCTTCATGTTGGAAAATGGGTTTAGGAGGGACATTAAGAAAGGAACTTGCTGTGAAATGTCTTTTGAAAAGTATTTCTTGGTGTTGAGGTATCCAAAAAGCTGTAAAGTAAACTTGTGGTGAAAAGGAAGGATGCTTCAACTTGTAAAATGGGTTTAGGAGGGACATTAAGAAAGGAACTTGCTCTGAAATGTCTTTTGAAAAGTATTTCTTAGTGTTGAGGTATCCAAAAAGCTGTAAAGTAAAGTTGTGGGTGAAAAGGAAGGATGCTTCAACTTATAAAATGGGTTTAGGAGGGACATTAAGAAAGGAACTTGCTCTGAAATGTCTTTTGAAAAGTATTTTATGGTGTTGAGGTATCCAAAAAGCTGTAAAGTAAAGTTGTGGGTGAAAAGGAAGGATGCTTCAACTTGTAAAATGGGTTTAGGAGGGACATTAAGAAAGGAACTTGCTCTGAAATGTCTTTTGAAAAGTATTTCTTGGGTGTTGTGGTATCCAAAAAGCTGTAAAGTAAAGCTGTGGGTGAAAAGGAAGGGAACTTCAACTTGTAAAATGGGTTTAGGAGGGAGATTAAGAAAGGAACTTGCTCTGAAATGCCTTTTGAAAGGTATTTCTTGGTGTTGAGGTATCCAAAAAGCTGTAAAGTAAAGTTGTGGGTGATTGGATGGGCACTTCAACTTGTAAAATGGGTTTGGAAGGGACATTAAGAAAGGAACTTGTTCTGAAATGTCTTTTGAAAAGTATTTTTTGGGTGTTGAGGTATCCAAAAAGCTGTAAAGTAAAGTTGTGGTGAGAAGGAAGGATGCTTCAACTTGTAAAATGGGTTTAGGAGGGACATTAAGAAAGGACCTTGGTCTGAAATGTCTTTTGAAAAGTATTTCCAGGTGTTGAGGTATCCAAAAAGCTGTAAAGTAAAGTTGTGGTGTAAAGGATGGGTACTTCAATTTGTATTTCCAGGTGTTGAGGTATCCAAAAAGCTGTAAAGTAAAGTTGACATAAAGAAAGGAATTTGCTCTGAAATGTCTTTTGAAAAGTATTTCTTGGTGTTGAGGTATCCTAGAAGCTGTAAAGTAAAGTTGTGGGTGAAAAGGAAGGTTGCTTCAACTTGGAAAATAGGTTTAGAAGGGACACTAAGAAAGGAACTTGCTCTGAAATGTCTTTTGAAAAGTATTTCTTGGTGTTGAGGTATCCAAAAAACTGTAAAGTAAAGTTTTGGGTGAAAAGGAAGGATGCTTCATGTTGGAAAATGGGTTTAGGAGGGACATTAAGAAAGGAACTTGCTCTGAAATGTCTTTTGAAAAGTATTTCTTAGTGTTGAGGTATCCAAAAAGCTGTAAAGTTGTGGGTGAAAAGGAAGGATGCTTCAACTTGAAGAATGGGTTTAGGAGGGACATTAAGAAAGGAACTTGCTCTGAAGTGTCTTTTGAAAAGTATTTCTTGGTGTTGAGGTATCCAAAAAGCTGTAAAGTAAAGTTGTGGGTGTAAAGGATGGGTACTTCAATTTGTAAAATGGGTTTAGGATGGACATCAAGAAAGCAACTGGTTCTGAAATGCCCTTTGAAAAGTATTTCTTGGGTGTTGAGGTATCCAAAATGCTGTAAAGTAAAGTTGTGAGTGAAAAGGAAGGATGCTTCAACTTGTAAAATGGGTTTAGGAGGGACATTAAGAAAGGAACTTGTTCTGAAATGTCTTTTGAAAAGTATTTCTTGGGTGTTGAGGTATCCAAAAAGCTGTAAAGTAAAGTTGTGAGTGAAAAGGAAGGATGCTTCAACTTGTAAAATGGGTTTAGGAGGGACATTAAGAAAGGAGCTTGCTCTGGAATGTCTTTTGAAAAGTATTTCTTGGTGTTGAGGTATCCAAAAAGCTGTAAAGTAAAGTTGTGGGTGAAAAGGAAGGATGCTTCATGTTGGAAAATGGGTTTAGGAGGGACATTAAGAAAGGAACTTGCTCTGAAATGTCTTTTGAAAAGTATTTCTTGGTGTTGAGGTATCCAAAAAGCTGTAAAGTTGTGGGTGAAAAGGAAGGATGCTTCAACTTGTAAAATGGGTTTAGGAGGGACATTAAGAAAGGAACTTGCTGTGAAATGTCTTTTGAAAAGTATTTCTTGGTGTTGAGGTATCCAAAAAGCTGTAAAGTAAAATTGTGGTGAAAAGGAAGGATGCTTCAACTTGTAAAATGGGTTTAGGAGGGACATTAAGAAAGGAACTTGCTCTGAAATGTCTTTTGAAAAGTATTTCTTAGTGTTGAGGTATCCAAAAAGCTGTAAAGTAAAGTTGTGGGTGAAAAGGAAGGATGCTTCAACTTGTAAAATGGGTTTAGGAGGGACATTAAGAAAGGAACTTGCTCTGAAATGTCTTTTGAAAAGTATTTCTTGGTGTTGAGGTATCCAAAAAGCTGTAAAGTAAAGTTGTGGTGAAAAGGAAGGATGCTTCAACTTGTAAAATGGGTTTAGGAGGGACATTAAGAAAGGAACTTGCTCTGAAATGTCTTTTGAAAAGTATTTCTTGGTGTTGAGGTATCCAAAAAGCTGTAAAGTTGTGGGTGAAAAGGAAGGGATGCTTCAACTTGTAAAATGGGTTTAGGAGGGACATTAAGAAAGGAACTTGCTCTGAAATGTCTTTTGAAAAGTATTTCTTAGTGTTGAGGTATCCAAAAAGCTGTAAAGTAAAGTTGTGGGTGAAAAGGAAGGATGCTTCAACTTATAAAATGGGTTTAGGAGGGACATTAAGAAAGGAACTTGCTCTGAAATGTCTTTTGAAAAGTATTTTATGGTGTTGAGGTATCCAAAAAGCTGTAAAGTAAAGTTGTGGGTGAAAAGGAAGGATGCTTCAACTTGTAAAATGGGTTTAGGAGGGACATTAAGAAAGGAACTTGCTCTGAAATGTCTTTTGAAAAGTATTTCTTGGGTGTTGTGGTATCCAAAAAGCTGTAAAGTAAAGCTGTGGGTGAAAAGGAAGGGAACTTCAACTTGTAAAATGGGTTTAGGAGGGAGATTAAGAAAGGAACTTGCTCTGAAATGCCTTTTGAAAGGTATTTCTTGGTGTTGAGGTATCCAAAAAGCTGTAAAGTAAAGTTGTGGGTGATTGGATGGGCACTTCAACTTGTAAAATGGGTTTGGAAGGGACATTAAGAAAGGAACTTGTTCTGAAATGTCTTTTGAAAAGTATTTCTTGGGTGTTGAGGTATCCAAAAAGCTGTAAAGTAAAGTTGTGGGTGAGAAGGAAGGATGCTTCAACTTGTAAAATGGGTTTAGGAGGGACATTAAGAAAGGACCTTGGTCTGAAATGTCTTTTGAAAAGTATTTCCAGGTGTTGAGGTATCCAAAAAGCTGTAAAGTAAAGTTGTGGGTGTAAAGGATGGGTACTTCAATTTGTATTTCCAGGTGTTGAGGTATCCAAAAAGCTGTAAAGTAAAGTTGACATAAAGAAAGGAATTTGCTCTGAAATGTCTTTTGAAAAGTATTTCTTGGTGTTGAGGTATCCTAGAAGCTGTAAAGTAAAGTTGTGGGTGAAAAGGAAGGTTGCTTCAACTTGGAAAATAGGTTTAGAAGGGACACTAAGAAAGGAACTTGCTCTGAAATGTCTTTTGAAAAGTATTTCTTGGTGTTGAGGTATCCAAAAAACTGTAAAGTAAAGTTTTGGGTGAAAAGGAAGGATGCTTCATGTTGGAAAATGGGTTTTTAGGAGGGACATTAAGAAAGGAACTTGCTCTGAAATGTCTTTTGAAAAGTATTTCTTAGTGTTGAGGTATCCAAAAAGCTGTAAAGTTGTGGGTGAAAAGGAAGGATGCTTCAACTTGAAAAATGGGTTTAGGAGGGACATTAAGAAAGGAACTTGCTCTGAAGTGTCTTTTGAAAAGTATTTCTTGGTGTTGAGGTATCCAAAAAGCTGTAAAGTAAAGTTGTGGGTGTAAAGGATGGGTACTTCAATTTGTAAAATGGGTTTAGGATGGACATCAAGAAAGCAACTGGTTCTGAAATGCCCTTTGAAAAGTATTTCTTGGGTGTTGAGGTATCCAAAATGCTGTAAAGTAAAGTTGTGAGTGAAAAGGAAGGAGGATGCTTCAACTTGTAAAATGGGTTTAGGAGGGACATTAAGAAAGGAACTTGTTCTGAAATGTCTTTTGAAAAGTATTTCTTGGGTGTTGAGGTATCCAAAAAGCTGTAAAGTAAAGTTGTGAGTGAAAAGGAAGGATGCTTCAACTTGTAAAATGGGTTTAGGAGGGACATTAAGAAAGGAGCTTGCTCTGGAATGTCTTTTGAAAAGTATTTCTTGGTGTTGAGGTATCCAAAAAGCTGTAAAGTAAAGTTGTGGGTGAAAAGGAAGGATGCTTCATGTTGGAAAATGGGTTTAGGAGGGACATTAAGAAAGGAACTTGCTCTGAAATGTCTTTTGAAAAGTATTTCTTGGTGTTGAGGTATCCAAAAAGCTGTAAAGTTGTGGGTGAAAAGGAAGGATGCTTCAACTTGTAAAATGGGTTTAGGAGGGACATTAAGAAAGGAACTTGCTGTGAAATGTCTTTTGAAAAGTATTTCTTGGTGTTGAGGTATCCAAAAAGCTGTAAAGTAAAATTGTGGTGAAAAGGAAGGATGCTTCAACTTGTAAAATGGGTTTAGGAGGGACATTAAGAAAGGAACTTGCTCTGAAATGTCTTTTGAAAAGTATTTCTTAGTGTTGAGGTATCCAAAAAGCTGTAAAGTAAAGTTGTGGGTGAAAAGGAAGGATGCTTCAACTTGTAAAATGGGTTTAGGAGGGACATTAAGAAAGGAACTTGCTCTGAAATGTCTTTTGAAAAGTATTTCTTGGTGTTGAGGTATCCAAAAAGCTGTAAAGTAAAGTTGTGGTGAAAAGGAAGGATGCTTCAACTTGTAAAATGGGTTTAGGAGGGACATTAAGAAAGGAACTTGCTCTGAAATGTCTTTTGAAAAGTATTTCTTGGTGTTGAGGTATCCAAAAAGCTGTAAAGTTGTGGGTGAAAAGGAAGGATGCTTCAACTTGTAAAATTGGTTTAGGAGGGACATTAAGAAAGGAACTTGCTCTGAAATGTCTTTTGAAAAGTATTTCTTGGGTGTTGTGGTATCCAAAAAGCTGTAAAGTAAAGCTGTGGGTGAAAAGGAAGGGAACTTCAACTTGTAAAATGGGTTTAGGAGGGAGATTAAGAAAGGAACTTGCTCTGAAATGCCTTTTGAAAGGTATTTCTTGGTGTTGAGGTATCCAAAAAGCTGTAAAGTAAAGTTGTGGGTGATTGGATGGGCACTTCAACTTGTAAAATGGGTTTGGAAGGGACATTAAGAAAGGAACTTGTTCTGAAATGTCTTTTGAAAAGTATTTCTTGGGTGTTGAGGTATCCAAAAAGCTGTAAAGTAAAGTTGTGGGTGAGAAGGAAGGATGCTTCAACTTGTAAAATGGGTTTAGGAGGGACATTAAGAAAGGACCTTGGTCTGAAATGTCTTTTGAAAAGTATTTCCAGGTGTTGAGGTATCCAAAAAGCTGTAAAGTAAAGTTGTGGGTGTAAAGGATGGGTACTTCAATTTGTATTTCCAGGTGTTGAGGTATCCAAAAAGCTGTAAAGTAAAGTTGACATAAAGAAAGGAATTTGCTCTGAAATGTCTTTTGAAAAGTATTTCTTGGTGTTGAGGTATCCTAGAAGCTGTAAAGTAAAGTTTGGGTGAAAAGGAAGGTTGCTTCAACTTGGAAAATAGGTTTAGAAGGGACACTAAGAAAGGAACTTGCTCTGAAATGTCTTTTGAAAAGTATTTCTTGGTGTTGAGGTATCCAAAAAACTGTAAAGTAAAGTTTTGGGTGAAAAGGAAGGATGCTTCATGTTGGAAAATGGGTTTAGGAGGGACATTAAGAAAGGAACTTGCTCTGAAATGTCTTTTGAAAAGTATTTCTTAGTGTTGAGGTATCCAAAAAGCTGTAAAGTTGTGGGTGAAAAGGAAGGATGCTTCAACTTGAAAAATGGGTTTAGGAGGGACATTAAGAAAGGAACTTGCTCTGAAGTGTCTTTTGAAAAGTATTTCTTGGTGTTGAGGTATCCAAAAAGCTGTAAAGTAAAGTTGTGGGTGTAAAGGATGGGTACTTCAATTTGTAAAATGGGTTTAGGATGGACATCAAGAAAGCAACTGGTTCTGAAATGCCCTTTGAAAAGTATTTCTTGGGTGTTGAGGTATCCAAAATGCTGTAAAGTAAAGTTGTGAGTGAAAAGGAAGGATGCTTCAACTTGTAAAATGGGTTTAGGAGGGACATTAAGAAAGGAACTTGTTCTGAAATGTCTTTTGAAAAGTATTTCTTGGGTGTTGAGGTATCCAAAAAGCTGTAAAGTAAAGTTGTGAGTGAAAAGGAAGGATGCTTCAACTTGTAAAATGGGTTTAGGAGGGACATTAAGAAAGGAGCTTGCTCTGGAATGTCTTTTGAAAAGTATTTCTTGGTGTTGAGGTATCCAAAAAGCTGTAAAGTAAAGTTGTGGGTGAAAAGGAAGGATGCTTCATGTTGGAAAATGGGTTTAGGAGGGACATTAAGAAAGGAACTTGCTCTGAAATGTCTTTTGAAAAAGTATTTCTTGGTGTTGAGGTATCCAAAAAGCTGTAAAGTTGTGGGTGAAAAGGAAGGATGCTTCAACTTGTAAAATGGGTTTAGGAGGGACATTAAGAAAGGAACTTGCTGTGAAATGTCTTTTGAAAAGTATTTCTTGGTGTTGAGGTATCCAAAAAGCTGTAAAGTAAAATTGTGGTGAAAAGGAAGGATGCTTCAACTTGTAAAATGGGTTTAGGAGGGACATTAAGAAAGGAACTTGCTCTGAAATGTCTTTTGAAAAGTATTTCTTAGTGTTGAGGTATCCAAAAAGCTGTAAAGTAAAGTTGTGGGTGAAAAGGAAGGATGCTTCAACTTGTAAAATGGGTTTAGGAGGGACATTAAGAAAGGAACTTGCTCTGAAATGTCTTTTGAAAAGTATTTCTTGGTGTTGAGGTATCCAAAAAGCTGTAAAGTAAAGTTGTGGTGAAAAGGAAGGATGCTTCAACTTGTAAAATGGGTTTTAGGAGGGACATTAAGAAAGGAACTTGCTCTGAAATGTCTTTTGAAAAGTATTTCTTGGTGTTGAGGTATCCAAAAAGCTGTAAAGTTGTGGGTGAAAAGGAAGGATGCTTCAACTTGTAAAATTGGTTTAGGAGGGACATTAAGAAAGGAACTTGCTGTGAAATGTCTTTTGAAAAGTATTTCTTGGTGTTGAGGTATCCAAAAAGCTGTAAAGTAAAGTTGTGGTGAAAAGGAAGGATGCTTCAACTTGTAAAATGGGTTTAGGAGGGACATTAAGAAAGGAACTTGCTCTGAAATGTCTTTTGAAAAGTATTTCTTAGTGTTGAGGTATCCAAAAAGCTGTAAAGTAAAGTTGTGGGTGAAAAGGAAGGATGCTTCAACTGTAAAATGGGTTAAGGAGGGACATTAAGAAAGGAACTTGCTCTGAAATGTCTTTTGAAAAGTATTTCTTGGTGTTGAGGTATCCAAAAAGCTGTAAAGTAAAGTTGTGGGTGAAAAAGGAAGGATGCTTCAACTTGTAAAATGGGTTTAGGAGGGACATTAAGAAAGGAACTTGCTCTGAAATGTCTTTTGAAAAGTATTTCTTGGGTGTTGAGGTATCCAAAAAGCTGTAAAGTAAAGTTGTGGGTGAAAAGGAAGGGAACTTCAACTTGTAAAATGGGTTTAGGAGGGAGATTAAGAAAGGAACTTGCTCTGAAATGCCTTTTGAAAGGTATTTCTTGGTGTTGAGGTATCCAAAAAGCTGTAAAGTAAAGTTGTGGGTGATTGGATGGGTACTTCAACTTGTAAAATGGGTTTGGAAGGGACATTAAGAAAGGAACTTGTTCTGAAATGTCTTTTGAAAAGTATTTCTTGGGTGTTGAGGTGTCCAAAAAGCTGTAAAGTAAAGTTGTGGGTGAGAAGGAAGGATGCTTCAACTTGTAAAATGGGTTTAGGAGGGACATTAAGAAAGGAACTTGGTCTGAAATGTCTTTTGAAAAGTATTTCCAGGTGTTGAGATATCCAAAAAGCTGTAAAGTAAAGTTGTGGGTTTAAAGGATGGGTACTTCAATTTGTAAAATGGGTTTAGGATGGACATTAAGAAAGGAACTGGTTCTGAAATGCCCTTTGAAAAGTATTTCTTGGGTGTTGAGGTATCCAAAAAGCTGTAAAGTAAAGTTGACATAAAGAAAGGAATTTGCTCTGAAATGTCTTTTGAAAAGTATTTCTTGGTGTTGAGGTATCCTACAAGCTGTAAAGTAAAGTTGTGGGTGAAAAGGAAGGATGCTTCAACTTGGAAAATAGGTTTAGAAGGGACACTAAGAAAGGAACTTGCTCTGAAATGTCTTTTGAAAAGTATTTCTTGGTGTTGAGGTATCCAAAAAACTGTAAAGTAAAGTTTTGGGTGAAAAGGAAGGATGCTTCATGTTGAAAATGGGTTTAGGAGGGACATTAAGAAAGGAACTTGCTCTGAAATGTCTTTTGAAAAGTATTTCTTAGTGTTGAGGTATCCAAAAAGCTGTAAAGTTGTGGGTGAAAAGGAAGGATGCTTCAACTTGTAAAATGGGTTTAGGAGGGACATTAAGAAAGGAACTTGCTCTGAAATGTCTTTTGAAAAGTATTTCTTGGTGTTGAGGTATCCAAAAAGCTGTAAAGTAAAGTTGTGAGTGTAAAGGATGGGTACTTCAATTTCTAAAATGGGTTTAGGATGGACATTAAAAAAGGAACTGGTTCTGAAATGCCCTTTGAAAAGTATTTCTTGGGTGTTGAGGTATCCAAAAAGCTGTAAAGTAAAGTTGTGAGTGAAAAGGAAGGATGCTTCAACTTGTAAAATGGGTTTAGGAGGGACATTAAGAAAGGAACTTGTTCTGAAATGTCTTTTGAAAAGTATTTCTTGGGTGTTGAGGTATCCAAAAAGCTGTAAAGTAAAGTTGTGAGTGAAAAGGAAGGATGCTTCAACTTGTGTAAAATGGGTTTAGGAGGGACATTAAGAAAGGAACTTGCTCTGGAATGTCTTTTGAAAAGTATTGCTTGATCTTGAGGTATCCAAAAAGCTGTAAAGTTGTTTGTGAAAAGGAAGGATGCTTCAACTTGTAAAATGGGTTTAGGAGGGACATAAAGAAAGGAACTTGCTCTGAAATGTCTTTTGAAAAGTATTTCTTGGTGTTGAGGTATCCAAAAAGCTGTAAAGTAAAGTTGTGGGTGAAAAGGAAGGTTGCTTCAACTTATAAAATGGGTTTAGGAGGGACATTAAGAAAGGAACTTGCTCTGAAATGTCTTTTGAAAAGTATTTCTTGGTGTTGAGGTATCCAAAAAGCTGTAAAGTAAAGTTGTGGGTGAAAAGGAAGGATGCTTCAACTTGTAAAATTGGTTTAGGAGGGACATTGAGAAAGGAACTTGCTCTGAAATGTCTTTTGAAAAGTATTTCTTGGTGTTGAGGTATCCAAAAAGCTGTAAAGTAATGTTGTGGGTGAAATGGAAGGATGCTTTAACTTGGAAAATGGGTTTAGGAGGGATATTAAGAAAGGAACTTGCTCTGAAATGTCTTTTGAAAAGTATTTCTTGGTCTTGAGGTATCCAAAAAGCTGTAAAGTAAAGTTGTGGATGAAAAGGACGGATGCTTCAACTTGTAAAATGGGTTTAGGAGGGACACTAAGAAAGGAACTTGCTCTGAAATGTCTTTTGAAAAGTTTTTCTTGGTGTTGAGGTATCCAAAAAGCTGAAAAGTATAGTTGTGGGTGAAAAGGAAGGATGCTTCAACTTGTAAAATGGGTTTAGGTGGGACATTAAGAAAGGAACTTGCTTTGAAATGTCTTTTGAAAAGTATTTCTTGGGTGTTGAGGTGTCCAAAAAGCTGTAAAGTAAAGTTGTGGGTGAGAAGGAAGGATGCTTCAACTTGTAAAATGGGTTTAGGAGGGACATTAAGAAAGGAACTTGGTCTGAAATGTCTTTTGAAAAGTATTTCCAGGTGTTGAGATATCCAAAAAGCTGTAAAGTAAAGTTGTGGGTTTAAAGGATGGGTACTTCAATTTGTAAAATGGGTTTAGGATGGACATTAAGAAAGGAACTGGTTCTGAAATGCCCTTTGAAAAGTATTTCTTGGGTGTTGAGGTATCCAAAAAGCTGTAAAGTAAAGTTGACATAAAGAAAGGAATTTGCTCTGAAATGTCTTTTGAAAAGTATTTCTTGGTGTTGAGGTATCCTACAAGCTGTAAAGTAAAGTTGTGGGTGAAAAGGAAGGATGCTTCAACTTGGAAAATAGGTTTAGAAGGGACACTAAGAAAGGAACTTGCTCTGAAATGTCTTTTGAAAAGTATTTCTTGGTGTTGAGGTATCCAAAAAACTGTAAAGTAAAGTTTTGGGTGAAAAGGAAGGATGCTTCATGTTGGAAAATGGGTTTAGGAGGGACATTAAGAAAGGAACTTGCTCTGAAATGTCTTTTGAAAAGTATTTCTTAGTGTTGAGGTATCCAAAAAGCTGTAAAGTTGTGGGTGAAAAGGAAGGATGCTTCAACTTGTAAAATGGGTTTAGGAGGGACATTAAGAAAGGAACTTGCTCTGAAATGTCTTTTGAAAAGTATTTCTTGGTGTTGAGATATCCAAAAAGCTGTAAAGTAAAGTTGTGAGTGTAAAGGATGGGTACTTCAATTTGTAAAATGGGTTTAGGATGGACATTAAGAAAGGAACTGGTTCTGAAATGCCCTTTGAAAAGTATTTCTTGGGTGTTGAGGTATCCAAAAAGCTGTAAAGTAAAGTTGTGAGTGAAAAGGAAGGATGCTTCAACTTGTAAAATGGGTTTAGGAGGGACATTAAGAAAGGAACTTGTTCTGAAATGTCTTTTGAAAAGTATTTCTTGGGTGTTGAGGTATCCAAAAAGCTGTAAAGTAAAGTTGTGAGTGAAAAGGAAGGATGCTTCAACTTGTAAAATGGGTTTAGGAGGGACATTAAGAAAGGAACTTGCTCTGGAATGTCTTTTGAAAAGTATTGCTTGATCTTGAGGTATCCAAAAAGCTGTAAAGTTGTTTGTGAAAAGGAAGGATGCTTCAACTTGTAAAATGGGTTTAGGAGGGACATAAAGAAAGGAACTTGCTCTGAAATGTCTTTTGAAAAGTATTTCTTGGTGTTGAGGTATCCAAAAAGCTATAAAGTAAAGTTGTGGGTGAAAAGGAAGGTTGCTTCAACTTGTAAAATGGGTTTAGGAGGGACATTAAGAAAGGAACTTGCTCTGAAATGTCTTTTGAAAAGTATTTCTTGGTGTTGAGGTATCCAAAAAGCTGTAAAGTAAAGTTGTGGGTGAAAAGGAAGGATGCTTCAACTTGTAAAATGGGTTTAGGAGGGACATTGAGAAAGGAACTTGCTCTGAAATGTCTTTTGAAAAGTATTTCTTGGTGTTGAGGTATCCAAAAAGCTGTAAAGTAATGTTGTGGGTGAAATGGAAGGATGCTTCAACTTGGAAAATGGGTTTTAGGAGGGATATTAAGAAAGGAACTTGCTCTGAAATGTCTTTTGAAAAGTATTTCTTGGTCTTGAGGTATCCAAAAAGCTGTAAAGTAAAGTTGTGGATGAAAAGGACGGATGCTTCAACTTGTAAAATGGGTTTAGGAGGGACACTAAGAAAGGAACTTGCTCTGAAATGTCTTTTGAAAAGTTTTTCTTGGTGTTGAGGTATCCAAAAAGCTGAAAAGTATAGTTGTGGGGTGAAAAGGAAGGATGCTTCAACTTGTAAAATGGGTTTAGGTGGGACATTAAGAAAGGAACTTGCTTTGAAATGTCCTTTGAAAAGTATTTCTTGGGTGTTGAGGTATCCAAAAAGCTGTAAAGTAAAGTTGTGGGTGTAAAGGATGGGTACTTCAATTTGTAAAATGGTTTTAGGATAGACATTAAGAAAGGAACTTGCTCTGAAATGTCTTTTGAAAAGTATTTCTTGGTGTTGAGGTATCCAAAAAGCTGTAAAGTAAAGTTGTGAGTGAAAAGGAAGGATGCTTCAACTTGTAAAATGTGTTTAGGAGGGATATTAAGAAAGGAACTTGCTCTGAAATGTCTTTTGAAAAGTATTTCTTGGGTGTTGAGGTATCCAAAAAGCTGTAAAGTAAGTTGTGAGTGAAAAGGATGGGTACTTCAAGTTGGAAAATGGGTTTAGAAGGGACATTAAGAAAGGAACTTGTTCTGAAATGTCTTTTGAAAAGTATTTCTTGGGTGTTGAGGTATCCAAAAAGCTGTAAAGTAAAGGTGTGAGTGAAAAGGAAGGATGCTTCAACTTGTAAAATGGGTTTAGGAGGGACATTAAGAAAGGAACTTGCTCTGAAATGTCTTTTGAAAAGTATTGCTTGATCTTGAGGTATCCAAAAAGATGTTAAGTAAAGTTGTGTGTTAAAAGGAAGGATGCTTCAACTTGTAAAATGGGTTTGGCATCCTTAAAAAGATGTTAAGTAAAGTTGTGTGTGAAAAGGAAGGATGCTTCAACTTGTAAAATGGGTTGGCATCCCTGCGCTGTCCCATTTGAAATTACTGGGAAACCCTTTCCCGCGTTAATGTCTTCATCGCTAAGATCAAAACATTCGCCCGGAAACAATTTTCATGGAAGAACTCCAAAGACATAAATAAACATTCGCTCGGAAACAATTCTCTTTGGAAATACATCAAAGACATTAATAGACTTCGCCCATTCCTTTTTCATGACAAATCAATCAATCTTGACATCACCTGTCAGACATTAATCAATTTCTGTCCCCGTTAGACTCAATAATCCAGAAAACATCCATCAAAGTGAGAAAGTTCCTGTTTTTTCATTCTCACTGACACAAACCATAAAACATACATAAATTACTGTTGACATCCGAGAAAAACATCAAATAAATTGACCAACACACATAACCGTCCAAGAAACAACCATAAATGTGAGAAAATTCCTGTTTTTTCAAGTGAGAAAAATTCTGTTTTTTCATTCTCAGTGAGAAAACCATAAACCACGTGGTTCTGTCAGCGTTACACTAAATTGTAGATAGCAGCAGGGGTGAATCGTCGCGCTGGTACCTCCCTTTCTACTCAAATGCACCGGATAAATATTTTGAGATAACTCTTTTGTTAAGAATAGTTCAAAGGTCAGATAATTAAAACTTTGGTGTCGACACAGCCCCCCGGGCCGGCGGTGGGTGTTTTAAGTTATGTCCATGGAGTATATATGGTTCTTATGAAAGAGATAATTCTATAAGCTTAAAAGAGGGGTCATTTGATTTAAAACTGAAAGTTCTAGTTCAATTTTTAAGAGCCAAAAGAGATCTGAGGGCAACTCGTCCCCCATGCCCTTTTTTCCAAAACCCATCTGATAAAATTTTTTAGATAGCCATTTTGTTTAAAACAGTCCAAAAGTCAGATAAGAAAAACTCCGGTGTCGACGCGACCCCCCAGGCCTAGGACCAGGCGTTGTAAGTTATGCGATGGAGGCACACATGGTTCTTAAAAAATTTGAGATATTTATTTTTTATAGTTCAAACATCAAATCCAAAACCTGTGGGGTCACACAACCCCCCAGATTCCAGGGGCAAGTGTTCTAAGTTATGCCCTGGAGTCCTATAAGGTTTTTTATGTAAGGTATGTTCATATAAATCTAGAAGGTGGCTCATTTGATTAGAAATTGAAAGTTCTAGTTTAATTTTTAAGAGTCAAAGAGATCTGAACCCAACTAGTGCCCCCTAGTCCCTTTTTTCCAAATCCATCAGGTGCACATTTTGAGATTCAAGTCAGATAAGAAAAACTCTGGTGTCGACGCAACCCACAGAGCCCAGGGGCAGGCTTCGTAAGTTTTGCTCTCGAGGCATACATGGTTCTTTTAAGTTTTGAGGTATGTGTTTTATCAAGATGATTCAAACATCAAACAAACCCTCCCCCCTCCCTTGACACAAACACCCTCTTTTCCCCAAATGTATCAAATGAAAATTTGATGTAACCTGTTTGTTTGAAATCGTCCAACGATAAGATAACAAAAACTTCGTTTTCAATATCCCCCCCCCAGATCCAGAGGAAGGGTTGTGACTTCACCGCGGTGGTATATAAGGTTTTTATGGAAGAGGTGGTCGTATAAACTTTGGAGGGAACACAAATGATTAGAAATTGAGAGTTCGAATTCACCTTTTAAGAGTCAAAAGTAATCTGATGGTGACTAGCCCCTCCCTCTCCCTCCCTACCTTCCTTTCACCAAATGTGTCCAATCGATTTTTATATAGCCATTTTGTTTAAAATAGACCAAAGATAATATAACACAAACTACAGGGATAAAACAGCCCCCTCCCCCAGAATCGAATGGGAAGTGTTTTAAAATGTGCCCTAGGGGCATATAAGGCTTTTAGGGAAGGGATGGTCGTATAAACTTCGGAAGGAGGTTATTCAATTGTAAATCATTATTACTAGTTCCCCTCTCAAGAGTGAAAAGTGATCGGAGGGCAACCTGCGTTGCCTATAGTAAAGGTCATTCGGCTCCAATCTGTTTTTCCCCCTGAGGCACTTTATGTTGAAGGAGTCGTTGCATAAACTTCGGAAGGGGCTCATTCGATTGGAAATCGGAAGTTTAATCTGAGGGCAACTAGCCCACGCCTTTTTTCCCCAGATGCATCCTATAAAACAGTCACTTTGTTAAAATAGTTCAATTATTGTGTAACGTAAACTTTGGGGTCAATACATCCCCCCATGGCCCAGGGGCAGGCTTTGTAAGCTATTCCTTGGGGACATATATGGTTCATATGGAAGAGATGCTCGTATAAACTTCAGAGAGGGCTTATTTGATTGAAAATTGAAGGTTATATTTCACTTTTTAAGAGTCAACAGAGATCCTTTTCGTCAAACCCTTCAAAAAAATTAAGATAGCCATTTTGTTAAAAATAGTTCAAAGGTCAGATAAGAAAAACTCCTGTGTCGACGCAACCCCCAGGGGCCGAGGACAGGCGTTGTAAGTTATGCTCTGGGGGCATATATAGTTCTTTATAGAACAGATGCTTGCATTAAACTTAAGAGAGGGCTCATTTTATTTGAAATTGAAAGCTCTAGTTCAGTTTTCAAGAGTCAAAAGAGATAGGGGGACAACTAGCCCCCCCACGCCCTTTTCCCCCAAATGTATCTGCTAAATATTTTGAGATAACCATTTTGTTAAAAATAGTTCTAAGGTCAGATAACTAAAACTCCGGTGTCGACACCCCCCCCCCTCCCCGAGGTCTGGGGGAAGGCGTTGTGAGTTATGCCTTGGGGGCATATATGGTTCTTATTGAAAGGATGCTCGTATATACTTTCAGAGTGGGCTCATTGGATTAAAAATTGAAAGTTTTAGTTCTCTATTTAAGAGTCAAAAGAGATCTGATCGCAACTAGCCTTCCCCCCACCCACATGCCCTTTTTCCTCTGACCCCATCTGAAAAGTTTTTTTAAGATAGCTATTTTTCTAAAAATAATTCAAAGATCATATAACGAAAACTCCGGGCCGAAACAATTCCTCAGGGCCTAGGGAGTCGGTTTTTCAGTCCTTTAGGCATTTATGGTTCTTATGGAAGGGAACCTCGTATGAACTTTAGAGAGGGCTCATTTGAATGGAGATTGAAAGTTCTTGTTCACTGCTTAAGAGTCAAAAGAGATCGGAGGGAAACATGCTCCCCCATGCCCTTTTTTCCCCAAACCCATCCGATACAAATTTTTATATAGCTATTTTTTTTTTAAAATAGTTCAAAGGTCAGATAACTAAAACTCCGGTGTTGACACAATTCCCTGGGACTGGGGCAGGTGTTTTAAGTTTTTTCCTTGGGGCATATAGGGTTATAATGAAAAGGATAATTCTAGAAACTTTCGAGATGGCTCATTTGATTGGAAACTGAAAGTTCTAATTCACTTTTTAAAAATCAAAAGAGATCCAAGGCCAACTAGCCCCTCCACGCCCTTTTTTTCTAAGAGCCATCTAATAAAAATTTTGAGATAGCCATTTTAACAAAAACAGTCCCAAAAGTCAGCTAAGAAAAAGTCCGATGTCGACGCAACTCCCCAGAGCTTAAGGACAGGCTTTGTAATTTATTTTCTGGGGGCATACATGGTTCTTGTAAATTTTGAGGTATCTATTTTTTTTTAAAATAGTTCAAACTTTAAATTAAAAACAAACTCTGGGGTCATACACCTCCCCCCCCCCCATCCACCCAGAGCCCAGGGGCAAGTGTTTTAAATTATGCCCCGACGGTGTATAAGGTTCTTATGTAAGGGGTGGTCGTATAAACTTCGAAGATGGCTCACTTGATTAGAAATTGGAAGTTCTAGTTTACTTTTTAGAGTCAAAAGAGATCCGAGCCCAACAAGCACCCCTAGCCCTTTTTTCCCAAATCCATTCAATCCACATTTTGAGATCCAAGTAAAATAAGAAAAATCTCCGGTGTCTACGCGACCTCAAGGGCCCAGGGGCAGGCTTTTTAAGTTATGTTCTGGGGGCATAATAGTTCTTATAAATTTTGAGGTATCTGGTTTTTGGAATAGTTCAGACAATAAACAAAAAACTCTGGGGTCGTAAAACCCCCCCATAGCCCAGGGACAAGTGTTTGAGTTGTGCCCCAGAGGTGTATAAGGTTCTTATGTGAGGGATGGTCCTATAATCGTTGAAGGTGGCTGATTTGACGGAGGACATGTCCGTCACCCCCCCCCCCTCCCTCACCCCGAATCAAGGGGCATGTTTTCTAGAATCAATTCTATAAATACATTATACATTTTTGAAAATGTGTTAGATGATTTTTTCAGTACTGAACAATAAGCACTATGGAAAATTTTGATAAATTTTTCAACCGATAATGCTTGTAATATGTTACGATAAATCGCAGACTATGGTTTCTTTTAGGGGGAGAGATAAAACATTTCTTCCAGAATTTATCAAATTTAATAAGAATTCCTGGAATTTTAAATATGTCAGTGTATGGTTGCCGAGACAAAGGAACCCTTATAAATTACTTGACATTAGTAGAAGGCTATCTTATACTCCGATCACGCACCCCTGCTGCCTCCTACAACTTTTTTTAACACCAAATATGGGCATAGAGTCCCTAGGGAGAACACGTGGTTAATGGGGTCAATGACCTCTTTCTCCAGGTGTGTTTTTGGCACGCTCGAGGCGAATGTTTTGATCTAGGAAAGAGTGTTTGTTGTTGTTGTTTTTGGCCAAGTGCCTGCTAGGGAAGAATGTTATGATGTCAGGAAAGAGCATTTGTTGTTGTTGTTGTTTTTTGGGCAAGCTCCCAGCGAATGTCAAGGGAGAACACGTGGTTAATCAAAGTGGGACACCTGTGCTGACAGTCATTAATCAAATTGTTTCCGGGCAAAGTTTAATAGTGTCCTGACAGATGACGTCAAGTTAATTTGGAGTTCGACCAGAATTGTTTCCGAGGCAAAGTTTAGATCACACATGACAGATGATGTCATGATTGATTGATTGACATGAAAGGGGAATTAATTTGTTGTTTCTAAGGGGAATTATTGATTCACGAAAGGGGAATTAATTTGTTGTTTCTAAAGAGAATCGTTTCCGAGCGAATGTTTTGATCTTAGCGATGAAGTGATTAGCGCGCGAAAAGGATTCCTTGTAATTTCAAATGTGAAAGCACAGGGATGCCAAAAACAAAAGGAACTCGCTGAAATTACGTTTAGGGATTATTTGGGCGAAACCGTTTTAGCCATTATAGGGAATTATTTCGGCGAAACAGTTAGAGACATTTTAAAAGATGATTTAAAAGATGATTTTAGAAGAGAATTTGAGGGTAAAACTCTGTGGTCGTTATAATACACAAGTTGCATTTTAACAGTATCGTGAG
Organism: Artemia sinica; assembly: GCA_027921565.1. NCBI lineage: Eukaryota > Metazoa > Arthropoda > Branchiopoda > Anostraca > Artemiidae > Artemia > Artemia sinica. The sequence continues at coordinate 12,604,233 of CM051261.1, forward strand.
GTCCTCTACCCCAACCCCAAAGGCTCCTCATACCCCACCCCAACCCCGAAGGAAGCCCCCCGGTCCCCAAAGGTCCACCGGGCTCCCAAAAGACCACCAGGCTCCCAAAAGGCCCCCCGGACCCCAAAGGCTCCTGAGCCCCCATTATAATACTTTTTAAGGCTTTATTATATCTTTTCAGAACAAAATTATTATTTTAGGGAATTATTTCGGTGAAACAGTTAGAGACATTTTAAAAGATGATTTAAAAGATGATTTTAGAAGAGGATTTGAGGGTGAAACTCTGTGGTCGTTATAATACACAAGTTCCATTTGAACAGTGTTGTGAGGCCCCCTACCACAACCCAAAGGGTTCCGATCCCCCCAGCCCAACCCCGAAGGAAGCCCCCGGTCCTCAAAGGTCCCCCAAGCTTCCAAAGGGCCCCCCGGACCCCCAAAGGCCCTCACCCGGTCCCCAAAGGTCCACCGGGCTCCCAAAGGACCAATCGGCGCTCAAGGGCCCCCCAGACCCCCAAAGGCCCTCCCCGGGCTCCCGAAAGCCCTCCCCCGGTCCTCAAAGGTCCTCCAGGCTCCCAAAGGGCCACCGGACCCTCAAAGGCCCTCCCCCGGTCCCCAAAGGTGTACCGGGCTCCCAAAGGACCAATCGGCCCTCAAGGGCCCCCCAGACCTCAAAAGGTCCTGCCCGGGCCCCCAAAGGCCCTTCCCGGTCCCCAAAGGTCCCCCGGGCTCCCAAAGGACCATCCAGTCCTCAAGGGCCCCCGGATCCCCAAACGCCCTCCCCGCCCCCCCCCCCCCCCCCCCCCCCCCCCCCCCCCCCCCCCCCCCAAGAGTCCCCTCTCCATTTTTTAATACTTTTTTTTATGGCTTTATTATATCTTTTCAGGACAAATTCCTTCCATAATGTCATTCCTAAACCCATTTTCCAACTTGAAGTACTTATGTTTTTCACCCACAACTGTACTTTACAGCTTTTTGGATACCTCAGCACCAAGAAATACTTTTCAAAGACCATTTCAGAGCAAGTTCCTTTCTTAATGTTCATTCTAAACCCATTTTCCAACTTGAAGCATCCATTCTTTTCACCCACAACTATACTTTACAGCTTTTTGGATACCTCAACACCAAGAAATACCTTTCAAAGACCATTTCAGAGCAAGTGACTTTCTTAATGTCCCTTCTAAACCATTTTCTAACTTGAAGTACTTATCTTTTTCACCCAAAACTATACTTTACAGCTTTTTGGATACCTCAACACCAAGAAATACTTTTCAAAGACCATTTCAGAGCAAGTTCCTTTCTTAATGTCACTCCTAAATCCATTTTCCAACTTGAAGTACTTATCTTTTTCACTCACAACAATACTTTACAGCTTTTTGGATACCTCAACACCAAGAAATACTTTTCAAAGACCATTTCAGAGCAAGTGACTTTCTTAATGTCCCTCCTAAACCCATTTTCCAACTTGAAGTACTTATCTTTTTTACCACAACTATACTTTACAGCTTTTGAGATGCCTCAACATCAAGAAATACTTTTCAAAGACCATTTCAGAGCAAGTTACTTTCTTAATGTTCATTCTAAACCCATTTTCCAACTTGAAGCATCCATTCTTTTCACCCACAACTATACTTTACAGCTTTTCGGATACCTCAACACCAAGAAATACCTTTCAAAGACCATTTCAGAGCAAGTGACTTTCTTAATGTCCCTTCTAAACCCATTTTTCTAACTTGAAGTACTTATCTTTTTCACCCACAACTATACTTTACAGCTTTTTGGATACCTCAACAACAAGAAATACTTTTTCAAAGACCATTTCAGAACAAGTTCCTTTCTTAATGTCACTCCTACATCCATTTTCCAACTTGAAGTACTTATCTTTTTCACTCACAACAATACTTTACAGCTTTTTGGATACCTCAACACCAAGAAATACTTTTCAAAGACCATTTCAGAGCAAGTGACTTTCTTAATGTCCCTCCTAAACCCATTTTCCAACTTGAAGTACTTATCTTTTTCACCACAACTATACTTTACAGCTTTTGAGATACCTCAACATCAAGAAATACTTTTCAAAGACCATTTCAGAGCAAGTTACTTTCTTAATGTCACTCCTAAACCCATTTTCCAACTTGAAGTACTTATCTTTTTCACTCACAACTATACTTTACAGCTTTTTGGATACCTCAAACATCAAGAAATACTTTTCAAAGACCATTTCAGAGCAAGTTCCTTTCTTAATGTCCCTCCTAAACCCATTTTCCAACTTGAAGTACTTATCTTTTTTCATCACAACTATACTTTCACAGCTTTTTGGATACCTCAACACCAAGAAATACTTTTCAAAGACCATTTCAGAGCAAGTTACTTTCTTAATGTCCCTCCTAAACCCATTTTCCAACTTGAAGTACTTATCTTTTTCACTCACAACTATACTTTACAGCTTTTTGGATACCTCAACATCAAGAAATACTTTTCAAAGACCATTTCAGAGCAAGTTACTTTCTTAATGTCACTACTAAACCCATTTTCCAACTTGAAGTACTTATCTTTTTCACTCACAACTATACTTTACAGCTTTTTGGATACCTCCACATCAAGAAATACTTTTCAAAGACCATTTCAGAGCAAGTTACTTTCTTAATGTCACTCCTAAACCCATTTTCCAACTTGAAGTACTTATCTTTTTCAACCACAACTATACTCTACAGATTTTTGGATACCTCAACACCAAGAAATACTTTTCAAAGACCATTTCAGAGCAAATTACTTTCTTAATGTCCCTGCTAAACCCATTTTGCAACTTGAAGTACTTATCTTTTTTAACCACAACTATACTCTACAGCTTTTTGGTTACCTCAACACCAAGAAATACTTTTCAAAGACCATTTCAGAGCAAGTTACTTTCTTAATGGCCCTCCTAAACCCATTATGCAACTTGAAGTACTTATCTTTTTCAACCACAACTATACTTTACAGCTTTTTGGTTACCTCAACACCAAGAAATACTTTTCAAAAACCATTTCAGAGCAAGTTACTTTCTTAATGTCACTCCTAAACCCATTTTGCAACTTGAAGTACTTTTTTTTTCACCCACAACTATACTTTACAGCTTTTTGGATACCTCAACACCAAGAAATACTTTTCAAAGACCATTTCAGAGCAAGTTAATTTCTTAATGTCCCTGCTAAACCCATTTTGCAACTTGAAGTACTTATCTTTTTTAACCACAAACTATACTCTACAGCTTTTTGGTTACCTCAACACCAAGAAATACTTTTCAAAGACCATTTCAGAGCAAGTTACTTTCTTAATGGCCCTCCTAAACCCATTATGCAACTTGAAGTACTTATCTTTTTCAACCACAACTATACTTTACAGCTTTTTGGTTACCTCAACACCAAGAAATACTTTTCAAAAACCATTTCAGAGCAAGTTACTTTCTTAATGTCACTCCTAAACCCATTTTGCAACTTGAAGTACTTTTTTTTTCACCCACAACTATACTTTACAGCTTTTTGGATACCTCAACACCAAGAAATACTTTTCAAAGACCATTTCAGAGCAAGTTAAATTTCTTAATGTCCCTCCTAAACCCATTTTCCAATTTGAAGTACTTATCGTTTTCACCCTCAACTATACTTTACAGCTTTTTGGATACCTCAACGCCAAGAAATACTTTTCAAAGACCATTTCAGAGCAAGTTACTTTCTTAATGTCCCTCCTAAACCCATTTTCCAACTTGAAGTACTTATCTTTTTCACCACAACTAGACCTTACAGCTTTTTGGATACCTCAACACCAAGAAATACTTTTCAAAGACCATTTCAGAGCGAGTTACTTTCTTAATGTCCCTCCTAAACCCATTTTCCAACTTGAAGTACTTATCTTTTTTTTCACCCACTTTCTCAATGAAAAAGAAATTAGTTTTTAATCAATTCTAATTTTCCAAATAATATAAAAATTTTCCACTTCGGTTCAGATTTTTCTCAAACGGATGAAAAAATTTAAAATAATGTTCCAAATTTTTCATAGAAGATAGAAAAGTTCTAGTTCTCTTCTGAATTTTACCAAAGAACACGCTTCAATTCTAATTTCTCCAGAGAAAACAAAAATCTTCCACTTCAGTTCTTTATTTCACAAAGACATAAAGAAATTTAAAGTTCAATTCTAATTTTTCGGTGGAAGATAGAAAAAGTAATACCATACTTGTGAATATTTTCATGGAAGATAAAAAGTTCTAGTTCAATTTAAAATTTTCTCAACGAAGTGAAGAAAAGTTCAAGTTCTCTTCTGAACTTTACCAAAGAACACACTTTAATTCTAATTTCTCCAGAGAAAACAAAAATCTTCCCACTTCAGTTCTTTATTTCACAAAGACATAAAGAAATTTAAAGTTTCAATTCTAATTTTTTCGATGGAAGATAGAAAAAGTAATACCATACTTGTGAATATTTTCACGGAAAATAAAAAGTTCTAGTTCAATTTAAAATTTTCTCAATGAAGTGAAGAAAAGTTCAAGTTCTCTACTGAATTTTACCAAAGAACACAATACAATTCTAATTTCTCCAGAGAAAATAAAAATCCTCCACTTAAGTTCTATATTTCACAAAGACATAAAGAAATTTAAAGTTCAATTCTAAATTTTTCGGTGGAAGATAGAAAAAGCAATACCATACTTGTGAAATATTTTCACGGAAGATAAAAATTTCTAGTTCAATTTAAAATTTTCTCAACGAAGTCATGGAAAGTTCAAGTTCTCTTCTGAATTTTACCAAAGAACACGCTTCAATTCTAATTTCTCCAGAGAAAACAAAAATCTTCCACTTCAGTTCTTTATTTCACAAAGACATTGAGAAATTTAAAGTTCAATTCTAATTTTTCGGTGGAAGATAGAAAAAGTAATACCATACTTGTGAATATTTTCATGGAAGATAAAAAGTTCTAGTTCAATTTAAAATTTTCTCAACGAAGTGAAGAAATGTTCTAGTTCAATTTAAAATTTTCTCAACGAAGTGAAGAAAAGTTCAAGTTCTCTTCTGAACTTTACCAAAGAACACACTTCAATTCTAATTTCTCCAGAGAAAACAAAAATCTTCCACTTCAGTTCTTTATTTCACAAAGACATAAAGAAATTTAAAGTTCAATTCTAATTTTTCGATGGAAGATAGAAAAAGTAATACCATACTAGTGAGTATTTTCACGGAAAATAAAAAGTTCTAGTTCAATTTTAAATTTTCTCAATGAAGAAAATTTTAAATTTTCTCAATACGCGCGCGTACGTAGGCTAACCTAGCCTAACCTAACTTAACCTAACCTAACTTAATCTAACCTAACCTAACCTAATCATACACCTAACTTTTTGCCTGTCTCTGACCTAACCTAAGCTAACCTAAGTGACGCGTACGTGGGCTAACCTAACCTAACTTAACCTAACCTAATCTAACCTAACTTAATCTAGCCTAACCTAACCATACTCGCCGGGAAAAGGTTAGGTTAACTTATCATGAGCGCTCATGACATGTTAACCAAACCTAACTTAAACATGTAGAAATGTTTCTATTTATTTACTAATATTTATTTATACCTAACCTAACCTATTGTTTTGGAGGTTAGATGAACGAGTTTGAACGATTGTCTTTAATAATAGAACGAGTCCCTCATTTTCTAATTTAAAAATTTGAGGGGTAAATCCATAAGACAAAGGAGCTAAAATTTAATTTAAAATTAGAATAGAACTTTAAATTTTTCATCTCTTTGAGAAAAAACCTGAACTGAAATGGAACCTTTTTATTTTCTCGGAAAAATTAGAAGAGAACTTTGAATGTTTTATGTCTTTGATAAATTAAGAACTGAAGTGGGAGCTTTTTTGATTTTCATTGGTAAATTCAGAATTGAGCTAACTTTTTTTCACTTCTTTAAGAAAATTCAGAAGAGAACTTGAACTTTTCTTCACTTCGTTGTGAACATTTTAAATGGAACTAGAACTTTTTATCTTCCGGGAAAATATTCACATGTATGGTATTTATCTTCTGTGAAAATATTCACAAGTATGGTATTAATTTTTTTTATCCCTCACCGAAAAATTTAGAATTGAACTTTAAATTTCTTTATGTCTTTGTGAAATAAAGAACTGAAGTGGAAGATTTTGTTTTCTCTGTAGAAATTAGAATTGAAGTTTGTTCTTTGGTAGAGTTCAGAGGAGAACTTGAACTTTTCTTCACTTCGTTGAGAAAATTTTAAATTGAGCTAGAACTTTTTATCTTCTGGGAAAATATTCACAAGTATGGTATTACTTTTTCTATCTTCCACCGAAATATTTAGAATTGAACTTTAAATTACTTTATGTCTTTGTGAAATAAAGAACTGAAGTGGAAGATTTTAATTTTCTCTGGTGAAATTAGAATTGAATTGTGTTCTTTGGTAGAATTCAGAAGAGAACTTGAATTTTTCTTCACTTCGTTCAGAAAATTTTAAATTGAACTAGAACTTTTTATCTTCTTGGAAAATATTCACAAGTGTGGTATTACTTTTTCTATCTTCCACCGAAAAATTTAGAATTGAACTTTAAATTTCTTTATGTCTTTGTGAAATAAAGAACTGAAGTGGAAGATTTTGTTTTCTCTGTAGAAATTAGAATTGAAGTGTGTTCTTTGGTAGAGTTCAGAGGAGAACTTGAACTTTTCTTCACTTCGTTGAGAAAATTTTAAATTGAACTAGAACTTTTTATCTTCCGGGAAAATATTCACAAGTATGGTATTACTTTTCTATCTTCCATCGAAAAATTTAGAATTGAACTTTAAATTACTTTATGTCTTTGTGAAATAAAGAACTGAAGTGGAAGATTTTAATTTTCTCTGGTGAAATTAGAATTGAATTGTGTTTCTTTGGTAGAATTCAGAAGAGAACTTGAATTTTTCTTCACTTCGTTGAGAAAATTTTAAATTGAACTAGAATTTTTTATCTTCTGGGAAAATATTCACAAGTGTGGTATTACTTTTTCTATCTTCCACCGAAAAATTTAGAATTGAACTTTAAATTTCTTTATGTCTTTGTGAAATAAAGAACTTATGTGGAAGATTTTTATTTTACTCTAGGTAAATTAGAATTGAATTGTGTTCTTTGGTAAAATTCAGTAGAGAACTTGAATTTTTCTTCACTTCGTTGAGAAAATTTTAAATTGAACTGGAACTTTTTATCTTCTGGGAAAATATTCACAAGTGTGGTATTACTTTTTCTATCTTTCACGGAAAAATTTAGAATTGAACTTTAAATTTCTTTATGTCTTTGTGAAATAAAGAACTGAAGTGGAAGATTTTTGTTTTCTCTGGAGAAATTAGAATTGAATTGTGTTCTTTGGTAAAATTCCGAAGAGAACTTGAACTTTTTTATCTTCTGTGAAAAATTTGGAATAGTATTTTAAATTTTTCATCTCTTCGAGACAGATCTGAACTAAAGTGGAAAATTTTTATATTATTTGGAAAAATAGAAATGATCAATGACTAATTTCTTTTTCATTGAGAAAATTAAGAAGAGAACTTGAACTTTCCTTGACTTCGTTGAGAAAATTTTAAATTGAACTAGAACTTTTTATCTTCCGTGAAAATATTCACAAGTATGGTATTGCTTTTTCTATCTTCCACCGAAAAATTTAGAATTGAACTTTAAATTTCCTTATGTCTTTGTGAAATATAGAACTTAAGTGGAGGATTTTTATTTTCTCTGGAGAAATTAGAATTGTATTGTGCTCTTTGGTAAAATTCAGTAGAGAATTTGAACTTTTCTTCACTTCATTGAGAAAATTTAAAATTGAACTAGAACTTTTTATTTTCCGTGAAAATACTCACTAGTATGGTATTACTTTTTCTATCTTCCATCGAAAAATTAGAATTGAACTTTAAATTTCTTTATGTCTTTGTGAAATAAAGAACTGAAGTGGAAGATTTTTGTTTTCTCTGGAGAAATTAGAATTGAAGTGTGTTCTTTGGTAAAGTTCAGAAGAGAACTTGAACTTTTCTTCACTTCGTTGAGAAAATTTTAAATTGAACTAGAACTTTTTATCTTCCATGAAAATATTCACAAGTATGGTATTACTTTTTCTATCTTTCACCAAAAAATTAGAATTGAACTTTAAATTTCTTTATGTCTTTGTGAAATAAAGAACTGAAGTGGAAGATTTTTGTTTTCTCTGGAGAAATTAGAATTGAAGCGTGTTCTTTGGTAAAATTCAGAAGAGAACTTGAACTTTCCTTGACTTCATTGAGAAAATTTTAAATTGAACTAGAACTTTTTATTTTCCGTGAAAATATTTCACAAGTATGGTATTGCTTTTTCTATCTTCCACCGAAAAATTTAGAATTGAACTTTAAATTTCTTTATGTCTTTGTGAAATATAGAACTTAAGTGGAGGATTTTTATTTTCTCTGGAGAAATTAGAATTGTATTGTGTTCTTTGGTAAAATTCAGTAGAGAACTTGAACTTTTCTTCACTTCATTGAGAAAATTTAAAATTGAACTAGAACTTTTTATTTTCCGTGAAAATATTCACAAGTATGGTATTACTTTTTCTATCTTCCATCGAAAAATTAGAATTGAACTTTAATTTTCTTTATGTCTTTGTGAAATAAAGAACTGAAATGGAAGATTTTTGTTTTCTCTGGAGAAATTAGAATTAAAGTGTGTTCTTTGGTAAAGTTCAGAAGAGAACTTGAACTTTTCTTCACTTCGTTGAGAAAATTTTAAATTGAACTAGAACTTTTTATCTTCCATGAAAATATTCACAAGTATGGTATTACTTTTTCTATCTTCCACCGAAAAATTAGAATTGAACTTTAAATTTCTTTATGTCTTTGTGAAATAAAGAACTGAAGTGGAAGATTTTTGTTTTCTCTGGAGAAATTAGAATTGAAGCGTGTTCTTTGGTAAAATTCAGAAGAGAACTTGAACTTTTCTATCTTCTATGAAAAATTTGGAACATTATTTTAAATTTTTTCATCCCTTTGAGAAAAATCTGAACCGAAGTGGAAAATTTTTATATTATTTGGAAAATTAGAATTGATTAAAAACTAATTTCTTTTTCATTGAGAAAGTGGGTGAAAAAGATAAGTACTTCAAGTTGGAAAATGGGTTTAGGAGGGACATTAAGAAAGTAACTTGCTCTGAAATGGTCTTTGAAAAGTATTTCTTAGTGTTGAGGTAACCAAAATGCTGTAAAGTATAGTTGTGGTGAAAAAGATAAGTACTTCAAGTCGGAAAATGGGTTTAGGAGGGACACTAAGAAAGTAACTTGCTCTGAAATGGTCTTTGAAAAGTATTTCTTGGTGTTGAGGTATCAAAAAGCTGTAAGGTCTAGTTGTGGTGAAAAAGATAAGTATTTCAAGTTGGAAAATGGGTTTAGGAGGGACATTAAGAAAGTAACTTGCTCTGAAATGGTCTTTGAAAAGTATTTCTTGGCGTTGAGGTATCCAAAAAGCTGTAAAGTATAGTTGAGGGTGAAAAAGATAAGTACTTCAAGTTGGAAAATGGGTTTAGGAGGGACATTAAGAAATTAACTTGCTCTGAAATGGTCTTTGAAAAGTATTTCTTGGTGTTGAGGTATCCAAAAAGCTGTAAAGTATAGTTGTCGGTGAAAAAGATAAGTACTTCAAGTTGCAAAATGGGTTTAGGAGTGACATTAAGAAAGTAACTTGCTCTGAAATGGTCTTTGAAAAGTATTTCTTGATGTTGAGGTAACCAAAAAGCTGTAGAGTATGGTTGTGGTTAAAAAAGATAAGTACTTCAAGTTGCAAAATGGGTTTAGCAGGGACATTAAAAAAGTAATTTGCTCTGAAATGGTCTTTGAAAAGTATTTCTTGGTGTTGAGGTATCCAAAAATCTGTAGAGTATAGTTTGTGGGTGAAAAAGGTAAGTACTTCAAGTTGGAAAATGGGTTTAGGAGTGACATTAAGGAAGTAACTAGCTCTGAAATGGTCTTTGAAAAGTATTTCTTGATGTGGAGGTATCCAAAAAGCTGTAAAGTATAGTTGTGAGTGAAAAAGATAAGTACTTCAAGTTGGAAAATGGGTTTAGGAGTGACATTTAGAAAGTAACTTGCTCTGAAATGGTCTTTGAAAAGTATTTCTTCATGTTGAGGTATCCAAAAAGCTGTAAAGTATAGTTGTGAGTGAAAAAGATAAGTACTTCAAGTTGGAAAATGGGTTTAGGAGGGACATTAAGAAAGTAACTTTCTCTGAAATGGTCTTTGAAAAATTTTCTTGGTGTTGAGGTATCCAAAAAGCTGTAAAGTATAGTTGTGATGAAAAAGATAAGTACTTCAAGTTGGAAAATGGGTTTAGGAGGGACATTAAGAAAGGAACTTGCTCTGAAATGGTCTTTGAAAAGTATTTCTTGATGTTGAGGTATCCAAAAAGCTGTAAAGTATAGTTGTGAGTGAAAAAGATAAGTACTTCAAGTTGGAAAATGGGATTAGGAGGGACATTAAGAAAGTAACTGGCTCTGAAATGGTCTTTGAAAAGTATTTCTTGATGTTGAGGTATCTCAAAAGCTGTAAAGTATAGTTGTGGTGAAAAAGATAAGTACTTCAAGTTGGAAAATGGGTTTAGGAGGGACATTAAGAAAGTAACTTGCTCTGAAATGGTCTTTGAAAAGTATTTCTTGGTGTTGAGGTATCCAAAAAGCTGTAAAGTATTGTTGTGAGTGAAAAAGATAAGTACTTCAAGTTGGAAAATGGATTTAATAATTTCTTAGACCACACTGCTTTTCCATTAAAAACAAAAAAAATTTAAACAAGAAAAACGGGTTTTAATTTTCTATAAAGCAGTGAAATACAAAACGATTAATCATGCACAAAAGCTCCGAATATTTCGGCCCCACATCCGGGAGCCTTTCTCAACGGAAAAAAAAAAATAAATAAAATAAAAAAAAAAACTTAACTTACATCACAATAAAACATACTAAACACATAGAGAAAGAAAAAAAACAAAAAAAAGAAAAAAATATAAATAAATAAGAAACAAAACTCACATATTAAATAAACACTTCCATGCACTGAATGTCTATATGATTCAACTCGCCTCCTCCCAGTATATAAATGGAAATATATTAAATAAATAAACTTTATTTAAATAATGTTTATTTAATATATTTCCATTTATATACTGGGAGGAGGCGAGTTGAATCATATAGACATTCAGTGCATGGAAGTGTTTATTTAATATGTGAGTTTTGTTTCATATTTATTTATTTATTTTTTTCTTTTTTTTTCTTTCTCTTTATGTGTTTAGTATGTTTTATTGTGATATAAGTTAAGTTTTTTTTTATTTTATTTATTTTTTTTTTCCGTTGAGAAAGGCTCCCGGATGTGGGGCCGAAATATTCGGAGCTTTTGTGCATAATTAATTGTTTTGTATTTCACTGCCTTATAGAAAATTAAAACCCGTTTTTCTTGTTTAAAAATTTTTCTGTTTTTCACGACACTGTTAAAATACAACTTGTGTATTATAACGACCACAGAGTTTTACCCTGAAATTCTCTTCTAAAATCATCTTTTAAATCATCTTTTAAAATGTCTCTAACTGTTTCGCCGAAATAATTCCCTATAATGGCTAAAACGGTTTCGCCCAAATAATCCCTAAACGTAATTTCAGCGAGTTCCTTTTGTTTTTGGCATCCCTGTGCTTTCACATTTGAAATTACAAAGAATCCTTTTCGCGCGCTAATCACTTCATCGCTAAGATCAAAACATTCGCTCGGAAACGATTCTCTTTAGAAACAACAAATTAATTCCCCTTTCGTGAATCAATAATTCCCCTTAGAAACAACAAATTAATTCCCCTTTCATGTCAATCAATCAATCATGACATCATCTGTCATGTGTGATCTAAACTTTGCCTCGGAAACAATTCTGGTCGAACTCCAAAGACATTAATTAACTTGACGTCATCTGTCAGACACTATTAAACTTTGCCCGGAAACAATTTGATTAATGACTGTCAGCACAGGTGTCCCACTTTGATTAACCACGTGTTCTCCCTTGACATTCGCTGGGAGGTTGCCCAAAACAACAACAACAACAAATACTCTTTCCTGACATCATAACATTCTTCCTTAGCGGGCACTTGGCCAAAAACAACAACAACAAATACTCTTTCCTAGATCAAAACATTCGCCTCGAGCGTGCCAAAAACACACCTGGAGAAAGAGGTCATTGACCCCATTAACCACGTGTTCTCCTTAGGGACTCTATGCCCATATTTGGTGCTAAAAAAAGTTGTAGGTGGCAGCAGGGGTGCGTGATCGGAGTATAAGATAGCCTTCTACTGACATTTTGGGTGTTACGTTTAAGGCGAAAGTTTAGGTGTTACTTTTAAGGCGAAAGGAAATTTATTTAGTAGCCATATTTAAAGATAAGGCATGTTTTAATATGATATTAAGAAGTCAGCTTAGGGATAGGGTAGAAGGGCTAGATTAGTGGAGGAATGGTCATATTTAGCTGTTACATTTAAAACAAAAGGACATTTATTTAGTAGCCATATAGGTATGTCTGGATGATGGAATAGAGGCTCCATTAAGAGTTATAAATGTAAGAAAAAAGCTGTCAGAACATCATCGGACTCTATCTTTTGAGAGTTGAATGGACAAACGAATTAAACATTCAGCTTTTTGGATACCTCAACACCAAGAAATACTTTTCAAAGACCATTTCAGAGCAAGTGACTTTCTTAATGTCCCTCCTAAACCCATTTTCCAACTTGAAGTACTTATCTTTTTCACCACAACTATACTTTACAGCTTTTGAGATGCCTCAACATCAAGAAATACTTTTGTTGTGAGTGAAAAAGATAAGTACTTCAAGTTGGAAAATGGATTTAATAATTTCTTAGACCACACTGCTTTTCCATTAAAAACAAAAAAAAATTTAAACAAGAAAAACGGGTTTTTTAATTTTCTATAAAGCAGTGAAATACAAAACGATTAATCATGCACAAAAGCTCCGAATATTTCGGCTCCACATCCGGGAGCCTTTCTCAACGGAAAAAAAAATAAATAAATAAAATAAAAAAAACTTAACTTACATCACAATAAAACATACTAAACACATAGAGAAAGAAAAAAAAAAAACAAACAAAAGAAAAAATATAAATAAATAAGAAACAAAACTCACATATTAAATAAACACTTCCATGCACTGACGAATTAAACTGACAAATGAATTAAACATTCAATTCTGACATTTTTTAACTTATCATTATCATATATGACAATTTAGAATGTTATCATTTTAAAACTTTCCCATGACCTAAATGATTCCTGATTATGACTTCTTTAAATTACTAACCATCGACACTTCGGACATTTTGGATGTTACGTTTAAGGCGAAAGTTTTAGGTGTTACGTTTAAGGCGAAAGGACATTTATTTAGCAGCCATATTGAAAGTAGGAACGAAAAAAGGTTAGGGATGTAGTAATATAATATTAAGAAGTCAGCTTAGGGATAATAAAAAGATCAAAGAAGTTAAAGATGTTTTCCAATATGGCTACTAAATAAATTTCCTTTCGACTTAAACATAACACCTAAAACATTCGCCTTAAACATAACATCCAAAATGTCTGCAGTGTCGAAGGTTAGTAATTTAAAGAAGTCATAATCAGGAATCATTTAGGTCATGGGAAACTTTTAAAATGATAACATTCTAAATTGCCATATTTTATAATGATAAGTAAAAAAAATAATCCACCTTTGGTCAACAAAAGTACGTTTTATCAGGGCAATATTAGTTGTGTTTAATGTATGGTATAAATGGCTTACAACAAAAATGAGGGCCACCGGAAAGCGCGGCCCTTTGCGCTTTCCGGTCGCCAACCGCCGCAACCGCCGTTCCCTACTCATGCCACTGAGCCGCCCAACGCAGCGGCACCATGTCCGCCGTAGCAGTTTGCCCTGCGGCGGCGCTGGTAGGGGACGGCCGATGCGGTGGTCAGCTCGGTGGCAGCTGGAAAGTGCAGAGGGCCCCAAAAAACTAACAAAATAACGTCTACTCTAAGTGATGATGTGACAGCCCTATGGAAAAAACGCAAGATTTATGTCTTTTGAAAATTATTGCTTAGCATTGGGGTATGCTCAAACTTTGATATAAGCTCTGTTAACCTATATCAGTTTTTAATACATCCACTATGAGCCAGCTAGTATTATCTTTATCTCTGAAAATTCCTTTTCTTACCTAGTCACTGCTACATTCTGTTGATGTTTCAAAGCTCATTTTTGAATTTTTGTTCATTTAAATGTAAGATACGGAATATTTTTGTAGTGTTGTGTCGTGGTTTACCTTGACACTGTCACATTCTGTTGATGTTTCAAATTTCATTTTGGAATTTTTTCGTTGAAATATAGGACTTAGAATATTTTTGTAGTGATATATCATGTCTTACCTTGACACTGTTACATTCTGTTGATCTTTCAAAGTTCCGTTATGAATTTTTTCCTTGAAATGTAAGACTTGGAATGTTTTTGTAATGATGTATCTTGGTTTCCCTTGTTAATTTTACATTCTGTTGATTTTTCAAAGTTCAGTTTGGAATAGTTACGTTGAAATATATGACTTGGAATATTTTTATAGGGATGCGTCACGGTTTCCCTTGTCACTGTTTAATTCTGTTGATGTTTTAAAGTTTATTATGGAATTTGTCACTGTTATATTCTGTTGATCTTTCAAAGTTCATTTTGAAATTTTTTCATTGAAATATAGGACTTCGAATATTTTTAGTGATATGTTGAGGCTTACCTTGTCCCTGTTACAGTTTGTTGATGTTTCAAAGTTCATTTAGGAGTTTTTTCCTTGAAATGTAAGATTTGGAATATTTTTGTAATGATGTGTCGTGGTTTCTCTTGTCACTGTTACATTCTTTTGATTTTTCAAAGTTCATTTAGGAATTTATTCGTTGAAATGTATGACTTGGGCTATTTTTTGTAGTGATATGTCGTGGTTTCCCTTGTCACTGTTACATTCTGTTGATGTTTCAAAGTTCAGTATGGAATTTTTTTTGTTGAAATGTAAGAGTTGGGATATTCTTTTAGTGATGTGTCGTGGTTTCTCTTGTCACTGTTACATTCTGTTGATGTTTCAAAGTTCAGTATTGAATTTTTTTTGTTGAAATGTAAGAGTTGGGATATTCTTTTAGTGATGTGTCGTGGTTTCCCTTGTCACTGTTACATTCTGTTGATGTTTCAAAGTTCATTTCAGATTTTTGTTTTAATTGGAATGTAAGACTTCGAATATTTTTGTAGTGTTGTATCGTGGTTAACCTTGCCATTATTAAATTCTATCTATGTTTCAAAGTTTAGTTGGAATTTTTTTCATTGAAATGTAATACTAAGAATATTTTTATAGTGTTGTGTTGTGGTTTACCTTGTCATTGTTACATTCTGTTCATGTTTCAAAGTGTATTTTGGAATTTTTTTCCTTGAAATTCAAGACGTGGCATATTTTGGTAGTGCTGTGTTGTGGTTTACCTTGTCATTGTTACAATCTGCTGATGTTTCAAAGTTCATTTTGGAATTTTTTCATTTAAAAGTAAGACTTTGAGTATTTTTTGTAGCGTTGTGTAGTGGTTTACCTCGTCACTGTTATATTCTGTTGATGTTTCAAAGTTCATTTGGATTTTTTATCGGTGAAATGTAAACCGTGAAATATTTTTATATTGTTGTGTCATGGTTTACCATGACACTGTTACAATCTGTTGATGTTTCAAAGTTTATTTTGTATTTTTTTTTCGTTGAAATATTGGACATGGAATATTTTTGTGGTGATATGTCATGGCCTACCTTGTCACTATTACATTCTGTTAATCTTTCAAAGTTCATTTATTTATTTATTTTCCTTGAAATGTAAGAGTTGGAGTATTTTTGTAATGATATGTCGTGGTTTCCCTTGTCAACGTTACATTCTTTGATTTTTCAAAGTTCAGTTTCGGAATTTTGTTGTTGAAATGTTTGACTTTGAATATTATTGTAGTGATGTTACGTGGTATCCCTAGTCACTGTTACATTCATTTGATTTTCAAAGTTCAGTATGGAATTTTTTTTGTTCAAACGTAAGAATTAGGATATTTTCGTAGTGATGTGTCGTGGTTTCCCTTGTCACTGCTACATTTAATATTATTAAAAAATCATATGTATTTTAAACGTGAATGTTCTTATTTCTGAAAACTAAAACCCAACTTTATTAAAAAATCAAATATTAATAATAAAATCAGATGTATTTTAAACGTGGGTGTTCTTATTTCTGAAAACTAAAACCCAACTTTATTAAAAAATCAAATATTAATAATAAAATCAGAAGCATCTTAAACGAATATGTTCATATTTCTGGAATCTAAAACCCAACTTTATTTAATGAAATATTATCAATAAAATCAGATGTATTTTAAACGTGGAAATTCTTATTTCTGAAAACTAAAACCCAACTTTATGACAAAATCAAATATTATTAATAAAATCAGATATATTTTAAACGTGGATGTTCTTTTTTCTGAAAACTAAAACCCAACTCTATTAAAAAAAATCAAACATTATTAATAAAATCTAATCTATTTTTAATGTGGATGTTCTTATTTGTGACATCTAAAATCCAACTCTATTGAAAAATCAATTATTATTAATAAATCAGATGTATTTTAAACGTGAATGTTCTTATTTCTGAAAACTGCTACATTTAATATTATTAAAAAATCATTCGTATTTTAAACGTGAATGTTCTTATTTCTGAAAACTAAAATCCAACTCTATTGAAAAATCAATTATTATTAATAAAATCAGATGTATTTTAAACGTGAATGTTCTTATTTCTGAAAACTAAAACTCAACTTTATCAAAAAACCAAATATTATTAATAAAATCAGAAGCATCTTAAACGAATATGTTCATATTTCTGAAATCTAAAACCCAACTTTATTTAATGAAATATTATCAATAAAATTAGATGTATTATACACGTGGATAATCTTATTTCTGAAAACTAAAACCAAACTTTATGACAAAATTAAATATTATTAATAAAATCAGATATATTTTAAATGTGGATGTTCTTTTTTCTGAAAACTAAAACCCAACTCTATTAAAAAAAAATCAAACATTATTAATAAAATCTAATCTATTTTTAATGCGGATGTTCTATTTGTGACATCTAAAACCCAACTATCGGAAAATCAATTATTATTAATAAAATCAGATGTATTTTAAACGTGGATGTTCTTATTTCTGAAAACTAAAACCTAATTTTTTTTAAAATCAAATATTATTAATAAAATCAGATGTATTTTAAACGAGTATGTTCTTATTTCCGAAAACTACAACCCAACTTTTTAAAAAAAATCAATTATTAATAATAAAATAAGATTATTTTAAACGTGGATATTCTTATTTCCGCAAACCTAAACCCCAACTTTATTTAAAAATCAAATATTATTAATAAAATTAGATGTATTTTAAACGTGGATGTTCTTGTTTCTGAAAACTAAAACCCAACTTTCTTTAAATTCAAATATTATTAATAGTATCATATTTATTTTAATCTATTGTGTTCTTATTTCTGAAAACTAATACCCAAATTTATTAAATAATCAAATATCATTAATAAAAACAAATTCCTTTTAAACGTTGATGTTCTTGTTTCTGAAAACTAAAACCCAACTTTATTACAAAATCAAATATCATTAATAAAAACAGATGTATTTTAAACGTGGATATTCTTATTTCTGAAAACTAAAATCCAACTTTATTAAAAGATCACATATTATTATTAAAATCAGAGTTATTTTTAGACGTAAATGCTCCTGTTTTTCAAAACTAAGACCCAACTGTATAAAAAAAATCAAATTTTATTAATAAAATCGGATGTATTTTAAACGTTTTGATTTGATTATTAATAATAAGATCAGATTATTTTAGACGTGGATATTCTTATTTCCGTAAACTAAAACTCAACTTTATTAAAAATTTAAGTATTATAAATAAAATTAGATGTATTTTAAACGTGGATGTTCTTATTTTGAAAACTAAAAACCGAAATTTTTAAAAATCAAATTTGCGAGCTGCGAGAATCATCTCGCAGCTCGACAGACTCTTTTGGGATGAGCAACATTGACTCAGAACTAACTGTTCATGTGCGGACCTGATATTTACTCTACGGCTACTGACGGAAGAAAGCAGAGGGTGACGCTCCAAATTTTATATGAAATTCATCCATTCTGAGAAGGCGTTTGACTCAGTAGACCACCAGAGTCTGTTGAAGGTCCTACTGCATTACGGAATCCCTGAAAAGATAGTTTCACTGATCGTTGCGCTTTATTAAGATAGTGAGGGCAGTGTAAAGACACCAGGCGGCCAAACTCAATTCTTCCACATTCTGTCAGGAGTTAGGCAGGGTTGCTTCTTGTCACCGCTAATTTTCGTAATTGTCGTTGATTACATACTGTGAAATAAAAGCGCAGACTAAATTCACCTGAATCAAGAAATACGCCTAAGTGATGTAAACCTAGGCGTACGACAAAGTGAGAGAAAAAGGTGGTTAGGTCGGCCTGAAAATAAATTATTAGAAAACAAAATGCAGGGCCACCATAGAGTCACCCCTGAGCATCGCTTGTGAGGAACAACACATAGAGCAAGTCGTCCATTTCAAATACTTGGGAAGCATAATAGAAAGCCCGGATCGACCACAAAAGAAGTGCTCACAAGAATCGGCCAAACCAATGGAGCCTTCAATAGATTACGGAAACTGCTGCTGTCCCAAAGCTGCTCTAAATGGGTAAGCTAAGACTCTTCAATAGTAATGTTAATCGAGTGCTGCTCTACGCAGCTGAAACCTGGCACCTGAACCCTGAACCAGGAACAAGAGAGAAGAATACTTGCTTTCGAAAGCACATGTATTAGAAGAATTCTCAAAATCCGTTGGCAGTAGAGAAAAGCAAACCAATCCATCCGTGACATGACTGGCCAGCCTCTTGTGAAATTTATCATAAGAATCTGCCGATGGATATACCTTGGCCACATATTACGTAAGGACAATCTTCGACTACCAAATGCACCGCTTCATTGGCAACCATCAGGTCCACACCGCAGGGGCAGACCCAGAAGCACTCTGTGTCGAACGTACCAGTCAAATCTCCGTAACCTGCACACATCAATCCAACCTCAGTGGGAGGACATATTTGCAGCTGCAAATCTGCGGAAAGATTAGTGGCTCCTTCTCGATGCCCTGGGTGCCTATGGAGGCAGAGGTGGAACTAAGGTCCAAGATAAGATCTTTTTTTATTTTGAAGTTCTTATATCGGAAAACTAAAACCCAACTTTATTTACAAAATCAAATATTATTAATAAAATCAGATGAATTTTAAACGTGGTTGTTGTTTGTTTCTGAAAACTAAAACCTAACTTTCTTTGGCAAATCAATATTCTAAACGTTGGTTGTTCTTATTTTCAAAAACTAAAACCCGATTTTATTACAAAATTAAATATTATTAAGACAATCAGATGTATTTTAAAACGTGGATTTTCTTCTTTTTGAAAACTAAAACCTGAGTTTATAAAAAAGTAAATATTATTAAATAAAATCAGATTTATTTTAAACGTGGATGTTCGTGTTCCTGAAAACTAAAACCAAACTTTATTACAAAATTAAATTTTATTAGTAAAAACAGATGTATTTTAAACGTGGGTGTTCTTGATTCAGAAAACTTAAACCAAACTCTATTTTAAAAATCAAATTCTATATGTATTTTAAACGTGGATGTTCTTATTTCTGAAAACTAAAACCCAGCTTTATTAAAAAATCAAATAACAGGCAGCGCAATGTCACTGCCTAAGTGAAGAATGATGTTGACACAATGTTTTTTTTCCATATCAGGGCACTTTCTATCTAAGGAGTTATCTTAGAATTTTCAAAAAGGGCTCATTCAATTGGAAATTGGAGTAGCTAGTGGCCTTTTTAACAGTCAAAAGTGATCGGAGGGCAACCTTCCCCCCCCCACCACGTCCATAGTTCCCCACAGCACATCCAATCAAAATTTTGACATAAGCTTTTTGTTCAGCGTAGTTGACTTCCAGATAGAAAATATATTTTTGAGGAAGGCACTTTCCCACAACCCTCAGGGCAAGGGTTATAAGTTATGTCCTGGGGGCATATGAGAACGTTGTTGGCACAATGTATTATTTTTTTCCTTTAGAGCAGGGCACTTCGCATCGAAGAAGTTGTCGTAAAAAATTCAAAAAGGGCTCATTCGATTGGAAATTGGAATAGCTAGTGGCCTTTTTAACAGTCAAAAGTGATCGGAGCGCAGCTAGTCCCCCCCCCCCCACCACGTCCATCATTACCCACAGCACATCCAATCAAAATTTTGAGATAAGCTTTTTGTTCAGCGTAGTTGATTTCCAGATAAAAATATATTTTTGAGGAAGGCACTCTCCCACAACCCTCAGGGCAAGGGTTATAAGTTATGTTCTGGGGGCATATGAGAACGATGTTGGCACAATGTGTTATTTTTTTTTCCTTTAGAGCAGGGCACTTCGTATCGAAGAAGTTGTCGTAAAAATTTCAAAAAGGGCTCATTCAATTGGAAATTGGAATGGCTTGTGCCCTTTTTAATAGTTGAA
The DNA here is from genome assembly GCA_027921565.1 of Artemia sinica. Lineage (NCBI taxonomy): Eukaryota > Metazoa > Arthropoda > Branchiopoda > Anostraca > Artemiidae > Artemia > Artemia sinica. Next base: position 12,624,877 of record CM051261.1, read on the forward strand.
AGTGAATAGAAGGCTACCAACACCTCTTCTACGACCACCATTTCCCGAAACATATCCAATCAGAATTTTGAGATAACCATTTTGTTCAGCGTAGTTGATTTCCGGATAGAAATTATGTTATGGAGGAGGGTATTCCCCCACAGCTCTCAGGGCAAATGTTGTCAGTTATGCCCTGGGGGCATATAAGGTTTTTATAGAAGCTGTTGTCGTATAAACTTCAAAAAAGGATCATTCAATTAGAAATTCAAAGGGCTAGTGCCCTTTTTAATAGTCGCAAGTGATTGGAGGGCAACTAACGCCCCTCTCACGCCAGTAGTGTAGGCATAAGGCTTGTGTAGGCATAACCCAGTCCTCAGGGCAAGGGTTGTAAGATATGCCCTGGGGACATATAAGGTTTTTATAGAATGCGTTGTCGTGAAAACTTCAAAAAGGCCTAATTCGATTGGAAATTGAAATAGCTAGTGCCCTTTTTAAAAGTCGAAAGTGATAGGAAGGCAACTAACACCACTCTCACGCCCACCTTTTCCCAAACACATCTAATCAAAATTTTGAGATAGCCATTTTGTTTCATGCAGTTTAAAGTTTGGAAAATTAAACCTTTGAGCAGGAAATTCCCCCCATAGTCTTCAGGGCAAGGGTTATAAGTTATTCCCTGGGGGCATATGAGTTTTTATTGAAATTTTTGTCGTAGAAACTTGAAAAAGAGCTTTTTCGATTGGAAATTTTAAGGGTTAGTGCCCTTTTTAATAGTCGAAAGTAATTTTGGGGCAACTATCTCCTCTCTCACACTCACCTGTTCCCCATACACATCCAATCAAAATTTTTAGATAGCCATTTTATTCAATGTAGTTGAAAGTTTTGGAAATTAGGTCTTTAAGAATGACAACCCCCCCCCCCCCCCCCCCAAAAAAAAAACCTTAGGGCAAGGGTTTTTAAGTTATGCCCTGGAGGCATTTATGGTTTTTTATAGAAAGCGATGCTGTAAAAACATCAAAAAAGGGCTTATTCAATTGCAAATTGAAAGGGCTAGTGCTCTTTTAATAGTCGAAAGTGACTGAAGGGCAACCAACATCTCTCTAATACCTGCAATTCCCAAACACATCCAATCAAAGTTTTGAGATATCAATTTTGTTTAACGTAGTCGAAAGTTCTGAAAATTATAGGTATTTTAGGATGGTAACCCCCTCAGAGCCCTCAGTGCAAGGGTTGTAAGTTATGCCCTTGGAGCATATTAGGTTTACATAGAAAATTGTTGGAGGAATTTCAAAAAGGGGCTCATTTGTTTAGAAATTGAAATTGCCCTTTTCAGTACTCTAAAGTGAGTAGAGAGTAATTGACCCCCCTCTCACGTCCACCATTTCCCCAAACACATTCAATCAAAGTTTAGAGATAGCCATTTTTTTCAACATAGTTGAAAGTTCTGAAAATTATATATTTAAGGATGACAAACCCCCCAGAGCCCCCAGGGCAAAGGTTTAAGTTATGCCCTGGGGGCATATAAGGTTTTTATAGATAGAGTTGTCGTAAAAACTTCAAAAGGGGGTAATTCAATTGCAAATTGAAAGGGTTAGTGCCCTTTTAATAGTCAAAAGTGACTTCAGGGTAACTAACCACCTTCTCACGCACACCATTCACACATCGAATCAAAATTTTCAGATAGCCATTTTGTTCAACATAGTAGAAAGTTCTGTAAATTAGGTATTTGAGGATGACAACCCCAGCCCTCAGGGCAAGGGTTGTAAGTTATGCCCTGGAGGCATATAAGGTTTTTATTGAAGGTGTTGTCTTAGAAACTGCAAAAGGGCTCATTTGATTGGAAATTGAAAAGGCTAGTGTCTTTTTGATAGTTGAAAGTGATGGGAGAGCGACTAACGCCCCTCTCACGCCCAACATTTTTGCAAACACATCCAATCAAAATTTTGAGATAGCCATTTCATTGAACGTAGTTCAAAATTCTAGAAATTTTTCTTATAGGATGACAACCAACCTCACAGCCCTTAGGGTAAGTGTTTTAATTTATGACCTGGGGCATATTAGGCGTCTATAGAAAGCGTTGTTGTAGAATCTCAAAAAGGGCTCATTCGATTGGAAAGCGAAAGACCTAGTGCCCTTTTAAATAGTCGATAGTGATTGGAAGGTTTGAAAATTTTATAGTAAAGATCGATGTTGGTACAATGTATGTTTTTTGTTGTTGTTGCCGTTTAGTTTTTTTTGGTGTTGGTGCGAAAAGGGCTCATTCGGTTGAAAATAGAAAGGGCTGATGCCCTTTTTATAGTTGAAAGTGATTGGAGGGCAACTAATCCCCTTCCCACGCCCACATTCCCATTTGCCTTTATATTTAAAGACTACATGGTGCCTTAAGATTAAATCAAAATAAATTGTATTAATGCTAGTTCCCAATAAGGCATCTCAGCAGTATCCCAAGAACGACTGAGGGTATTATATTCAAACTTTCGAGGCTACTTCTGCTCTTAAAATTTAACCAAGTCAAAACAGCGTTTTACCTGAATAGACTATGTCAATATAAAACGAGCAGAAATTATTATTACAAAAAAGAAAATATAACTATAAATATTTTCGTTTTAAAAGAATATATAGTTTTATCTGCTATTTGTATACTGGAGAAACATTTTCAGCAATTTTTAACAACATACATGCTTTTTGTTTGATTTCGCTTCATACCTCTCTAGTTGACCTGAAATGGAAAACGTGATACCATTCGCAAAAAATTTGCTTACTTTCTTTGATAGCTTGGATACACTTACGCTGATATGACTTGTTTAAATTTTAAGAGCAGAAGTAGCCTCGAAAGTTTGAATATAATACCCTCAGTCGTTCTTGGGATACTGCTGAGATGCCATATTGGGAACTAGCATTAATACAATTTATTTTGATTTAATCTTAGGGCACCATGTAGTCTTTAAATATAAAGGCAAATGGGAAAGGTGGGCGTGGGAGGGGGATTAGGTGCCCTCTAATCACTTTCGACTATAAAAAAGGGCATCAGCCCTTTCTATTTTCAACCGAATGAGCCCTTTTCGCACCAACACCAAAAAAACTAAACGGCAACAACAACAAAAAACATACATTATACCAACATCGATCTTTACTATAAAATTTCCAAGCCTTCCAATCACTATCGACTATTAAAAAGGGCACTAGGTCTTTCGCTTTCCAATCGAATGAGCCTTTTTTGAGATTCTACGACAACGCTTTCTATAAACGCCTAATATGCCCCAGGTCATAAATTAAAACACTTACCCTAAGGGCTGTGAGGCTGGTTGTCATCCTATAAGAAAAATTTCTAGAATTTTGAACTACGTTAAATGAAATGGCTATCTCAAAATTTTGATTGAATGTGTTTGCGAAAATGGTGGGCGTGAGATGGGCGTTAGTCACTCTCCCATCACTTTCAACTATCAAAAAGATAATAGCCCTTTCAATTTCCAATCAAATGAGCCCTTTTGAAGTTTCTAAGACAACACTTTCAATAAAAACCTTATATGCCTCCAGGGCATAACTTACAACCCTTGCCCTGAGGGCTGGGGTTCTATTTCAAACCAACTTGTGTCATTAAATGTTTTTAGCTTACTATATGCCTGTTTGTTTATTCAAACTTTTGAGCTTTTTAATTCTTTTCGAATTTTCTGCTGATTGAGACAGTTAAAAAAAATTTAATAGTCTGTAATCTCTTTTTTTTTCCAGCCTTAATGTCCTTTTGGGACATGGCTCCGTTTACAGCTTGATTTAATAAGCTAAAAATTTAGCTATTCGTCTTTTTACCTGTTTTGAAACTATCAATTGACTCTTGCCTGCACCCTGAAGGTTTACTTACCAGGGCTGCCTTCTGGTAGCTTCTATAACGTCTTTAAGTTCTCTTGTCATCAGCTACAGCTAAAAGGACTATTATAAACCTGCACACCCAATAATTAATTATATCGTATAGTATTGCCACACTTTTTTGATTTGTGGCCACAGTTTTCTCTTTGGCTATTCTGTTCTCAAACAAAGTAGCCCTTCTGCAGAAAATATATCTTGCCTTCATGGCACGCAGTATTTTTTTTTTAGACATACAAGTGACAATGACTATTTTCACTTTAACTTCCCAACGTTTAGTGGTCTTGTCTTTATGCCATGCGAGTCATTTTTCCGAAAACACTTTTTTTTTTTTTTTTTTTTTTTTTTTTACTCCCACATAAGAGAGCATAATTTTTCTTTTCTTCTTGGAGCATTTCTCCAATATTTCTATTAATCTCGGCCTGAGTTAACCACTCTAACGGTGGCTCCGTAGTATTCATTCTACTTATTTTGTACCTATTAAGTACAATTTTTATACTAGTCTCGTTTGGTCAGTTCAATATGCTCGTATAACAGAGTTTAACTGACTCCGTTGAATTTCTTTTCCTTTAATTTTGTCTTGCTATATTTTCCATTTGAACCCTTCTCTTTTTTTTGATTATTTACTTCAATGAAGCCTAAGGGTTTTTTCAAGTTTTTTTTTTTCGCTTTTTCAGTACAATGGATCTCATTTTAAGCCTATATTTATATGTTTCCTGTTTTATTCAATAAATTTTACAAGTTTTAATGCTGATTGCTATTTTATGGTCAAATTCATTATCTCCTTATTTTTAAGATGTGGGGGGGTCTATTGTTGCAACCTGTATTTTTTTGAAATTATTTAAATTTCTTCGTCCAAAAGTGTTCGTTTTTGAAAAGTACTGTATTTTTTTCATAAAAATGCAATTTTTACGATATACTGGTTGCCAATTTTATCCTAGCTTTAATTACTATTTTATTTGCCAAAAGAAAGAGAGACAATAATTCCCTTGCAAGTCTAAATAACTTTGAATTCGGTGCTCATTATCTGTGGTTTATTGATAAGCTTGAATATGGGAGAATTATCAGAATGAATTTCTGTTCATTACTGCGAGTTTTTTTGTTGTTAAAATTTATTTTTACTTTCAAAGAAAAAAGTGGATACGCTTAGTTTGTGTTAGGGTTCAACGGATTGGGATTTGGGTGTTTGGGTTGGCACAGGTGAAAACCAATTGTTTAAACTAGGGTTCTCCTGTGCCAATTTAGTTTCTCAGATCCAATACATCGCTAGAGTTAAAATTATTACCTTGAACTACTGTTGCTTGTGACGATGAGGTTTATTTTTGGCTTTTTATATGCGTTTTGTCGTTGGATTTTACCTCCTGGTAAGTTCTTAGGTTAAAATTTATTTTTTATATTGCTTTTCGTTTCTTTTACCTCGCACTTTTTTGCTTTCTAAGCTTATTCTAAGTTTCGCTTAAATCTTTATAGCGCTTAATTATTGTCTTTAAATTTTTTTTTTATTCTTTTTCACCTTGTGTAGCTAATAAAAAATAACTATATTATACTATAACTAATTTTAACAAGATTACAGCTAACTTGTACATGTATTATGCATATTAATGTAAACTCTTGCTGTTTTTCCTATTATAATTATTTTAAAATTCTTCAAAAACATTTTTTTCTAATTCGACTGGAATTGCCACCTCAGAGAGTCAAAGGTCAGAATATGCTTCGCATTTACTTAACAACGAGAGACCAGCAGTGATGAGCTCAACTCCAAATTTGCTATCTTTCAATGACCCTATTTCATTAGGCTATCCTCCTTCGTTTTTTTTAAATTACCCCCCAACTAGTTTTTTCAATATAGATAACAAAAGAATCGCCTTTTAATTTTGATTCTAAATATGTATAATTCAATTAGTTTCACTACACCCATTAAAAGTTAAGAATCACCTATTAATGCCCTGTGTAATTGTTTCCGTGATAAGGTTTCTGTTGGCTTCCTATGCACAATCTATTTGTCGACTAATTGGGTTATAAGGGACTATTTGCTTCACTCTATTTGATTTCAACTATCAGACCGTATTTATTTGATATATTATAAACGAAATTTTGACATTATTAAAATGTAAATATTTCTTTAGAGGCTCTTTCCTCATTTTATTTTTTTTTTTCGTTATCATTATTTTATTCAAATATTATTCGACTGGAATTACGCTTGTTCTCCCTTTCTCTCTGTTTCCTGGTCCGAATTTTGGACTCCAATTTTTTTTTCTCTTCTTTATAATATTTACAAGTTTTTCAGTGGTCTCTATAGTGTGGTTCACAAGCTTCTAAATTCGAGCACGGTTTTGTTGCGTCGTCAAATATATTTAATCTTTGTTTCTCATGACGTTTCATAAGTGATTTAGCTACTTATGCTGCTGAAGAAGGAACTTGTTGCTGTCCTTCTGGTTTCTTTACTTTTCACCATAATTTCTCTCTTAAGGAGGGTTTTATTAAAGATCGCCCAGGTTTAGTTATATCTGTTTTCTGTAGAAGAATTATCGGTGTCACATTCTGTTAGCTCTCGTCCGGTAGATGGCGTTTGTTCCAAAAGCCACTTTTGTGTTAAGACTGTAGGTGAGTCTTATGTATGAAAATCAGATAATTCATTGGTTCCTTCCAATTTTTCTTCCTCTTTGGATTTCACCTTTGGTTTATCACGTTTTAAACCATTAGATTGTGTTTGAGGCTCTTCTCTATCACTTTCACCGCAAGTATCTGATGAGCATTGAATATTTCCCTTTTCTCTTGTTTGTTGTGGAAAGTTTGTAGTCAAGACTGGGCTAAATACTCCTTCCACTCCTCCCAACCTTTGCGGTCGTTAAAAAGGTCATAAAATTCATATGGTCTTCTGATATATACTGGTGAAACTGTTTCCTCTATTTCTTCGTCTGAAGGAATAGGCTCTAATTTCCAAGGTTTTGAAAAAAAATCATTTTTTCATTCTATTATGGTGTACTACTTCTTCCTTTTCATTATACTGATGTTTTAAACATAAGTTAAATTATTTGGTAGGATTTTTAATATCCTGTACGGCCCATCCCATTTCGGTTTTAACTTTTTTGTCCCTTCTAGGTTGGTTTTGTATACACAGACCAAATCTCCTAAACAATAATTTTTCTTATTTTTGCTTGTTCTGTCATATTTTTCTTTTTGTTCTGTTTTCGGATCTTCCAGATTGTCTTTAACTTGTTCCATAGCTTTTTTCATTCGCATCATCATTTCTTGCTTATATTGGTCTAGGTTGTAATATATTCTATTATTTTGTATTTCATCTAAACAAATTCTGGGATTTCTTAGATGTTGTAAAAAAATGGCATTTCTTTCAGAGACCGCAAAAAAGCCATATTTATTGCAAAGCCTACGAATGATAAATGTTCACCCCAATTTTCATTTTCCTCTCTGGCATGTATTCCCATCATGTAAAAAAATGTAATTCATTTCTATAGGTATATTTCTATACTAGCTCTAGCTCTTTTCCAGATAACATTCTGAATTGCCTAATGCTCTTTTATCTAAAGCTTTTCATCCAAAAAATCAGAAAGAAAAATGAACAGAATTTCTTCTTCTTCTATTTAACAGCGGGCGGGCTTTTCAGTGATACTATTTAGCCCTTTTCCTTTTGCTTCACTCTGTGGGGTACAGAGTAGGGTACTTTGCTCACAATGGTCAACAGGCTCGATCAGCCTGGCCCTAGCAAGAAAAAGATCAAAACGAAGCTTGACCATTATTATGCTGTGTATTACGACGACTCACCTTATTTTGGCAGAATTATTGAATTTGTTGATGAAGGGGTCGTTAGGATGAAGTTCTTAAAGCTTGACTCAGCAGCGACGTACGAGTTTAGCTGGCCCAAGAACGATGACATTACAGACGTCGCAGAAGAGTTTATCTTGGGAGGGCCCCTCACTCTGAAGGGCACTGGACCCTTCACTATAAGCGAGCATCGCGAAATGGTGAAACGCCACTAGGAAAGGAAGAAAAGCTATGAAAAAAAAGCAGTGATCACCTAGTTCCTCTGTGTTTTGCTTTTAAACTTGTTTTTATCAGTATTTGAAGTCGTCTTTTTTATTATTTTTACCTTATTTTTAATATACGAATTTCAAGGAAGTTAGCAGATGGATTCTGTAGTTACAAGAGATGAAGGTCCAGGCCTTCAGGTCCCCCAGTCCTTCAGAAGACTATTTAAATGCTGGCTCGTGGTGGTATAATCACTTTATTATCAAATTATCGTGAGAATCCATGGTTTGACACATTGGAAAAACGAGATTTGATTTTCAGAAAAACAAATCACGACTGCAAAGCTGAGTAACTCCGCTAGTTCGGAAGGTACACGCATGAAATTTGGAAGAAACATAGATTCTGGGGTGTTTATACCACCAACCAAAGCTAAGATTTTTTTACTCCTTCAGGTACAAAGATATTGACCTCGTCCGGAATTACCAATTGTTTGTTGGCTAATTCCAGACACCGTAGGAAAATTTCAAATGAGGTCACCAACCCCCTTTATAGTTCGAATTTCGGAAGTTTCTAGCTCTTGAATGAAAGCTAACAGTCTGAACTTTCATACAAATCTGATTTTACGACGAGATTTTTAAGTCTGATGGCACGAGGAATTTTTTTGAATAAAAAAAAAAAGTCAAAGTGTCCAGAATTACCCTGGTTCACCCTATGAGAAAATCACCTTTGGAATTTTCTATGGCTTTGCAGAACATATTTGAGAGCACATACTTGGTATCAATGGAGAAGGATGCTGAGGGACTACAGTATACACATCCAATCCTGGCTTGGCATAGGTCTTGGCCTTGGTCTGTGATATCAAACCAAATGGTCTCCACAGATGGCAGGCTAGATTTTATATGAAGTTCCTGGACAATATATGCTGCTTTTACATAAGCTAGGACTCCATGCTTGCATTTTTTTGATGAGAGGTTAGAGATGATTTGGTAACCGGGTAGTTGAATATGTGTATCTTCTAATCTACTCTTTGTATTCTTAGGGCATACTTCAGTAAGTAGAACCAGATCATAATCTTTACTGTAAATTAGACTTTTTAATTCATTTATTTTGTGTGTAGTTTAATCTTCATTGGTTAATAGAAGGCAAAAGTTGAACTTACTTTTGAGCAGCCATTGATATCTAGTCCTTGTTCCTCATGTTCTGTATGCATAGAATCAGAAGATAGCAGAGAGAATCGTCATTGATGCTGGACTGGCTAACTGAGGTATCTGATGTGGTACACATTTCAAACAAGGATAATAGAGTAGAACATGGAGACATATGGGTTCCCTTGTAACTGAACCACCGTGTAACTGAACCCCAAGCAACTGAATCACCGTACAACTGAACCACCATGCAATTGAACCAACATGCAAGTTAGCCCCCGTAAAACTGAACCCCTCTGCAACTGAACCCTTGTGCTACTGAACCCTCATGCAACTGAACCCCCTTTAACTGAACCCTTGTGCATCTCAACCCCAATTAAGTAAACCCCAATGTAACAGAACCACCATGTAACTGAACCCCATGCAAGTGAACCACCACACAACTGAACCACTGTGCAACTGAACCACTGTGCAACTGAACCACCGAGCAACTTATCCTTGTGCAACTCAACCACTGTACTTACATTGGGTAAAACACAAGTTAGAATCTTTACATGTTCAACCTTGTTTGAATTCTTTGTTTTTTGTTAAGTCTTTATATAAATTACTGTCAAGATGATTTGTAAAAATGATGTGTTTTGTTGTCACAAAAACAAAGAAAATTGGACGTCATAAACTCTTAAATCCAGATTTATTTCTCAATCTTATGTTTGTTAATTGGGGTTCCCTTCACCCCGTAACTTTCTACGGGTATAAGTGTTTACCCCATCCCCCACGGTAAATGTCCCTTCTTCCACCCATGGAAAACTTATCACCTCGAAAATACATGACTTGAGGAAATTATGGTTTTAAATTAAAGAAATTTTTTTGAGTTGTGTCATTTTTAGTTTAATTGAGAAGTTCCAAGGAAAGTGGAAAAGAGGAATTTATTTGTAAATCTCCCCCCCCCTCTGTGCAAATACTGTCCTCTCATGAAAGATCCTCCAGAAAACATTCACACAAAATGTTTTTGTATGTTTCCCAATGACAAATACTATCTGTAAGCAATAGACAAATCAAAAAATCTTAAAATGGAACCGAAACTTCTGCAATGGGGTGATCTGATTGTTTTGTAGCTAGGAAGAGAGGAAAATATCTCAAAGGGTGCATTTTGATGCCAAAAAATCTCAGCTCTCATTAAGCCTTCAAATTAATACAGAATTAGCTCTTAGGGAGAGACATCAGGAGGATGGAGGAAGAAATTGTTTGATAATCCCAAGGCATTTCTAGTCTTTTTTATATGCTGAAAGTATTTGGATTTTTTTGGTATTTTTTTTTTTGGGGGGGGGGCGAGATTTTCCATGGGTAGGTATTTTCTGGGAGGGGGGTAATTTCCTTTAGGTGTTATTTTGCGCGGGGTATTTTCCTTAAGGGAGGTTTTTGTGGGGGGGGGGGGGGGGGGGGGGGGTAAACAGCGGCTCTCACTGACTACATACTGTGATTTTTTTTACCACTGCTTATTTTGTTGCTTTCACTTCGTGGTATTTTCTACCCTCGTAGTTGTCTATTGTTTGGTATGAAAAGGGTTAATTACCTGCTTTGGTGCAGTAGTTCAGTTGCACAATGGTTGAGTTACACAAGGGTACAGTTGCACGGTGGTTCAGTTACATGATGGTTCAGTTACATGTTGGTTTAGTTGCATGGTGGTTCAGTTGCATGGCCGTTCAGTTGCATGGTGGTTCTGTTGCATGGTGGTTCAGTTGCACTGTGGTTCAGTTGTACTGGGTTCAGTTGCACGGAGGTTCAGTTACACGGTGTTTTAGTTACATGGGGGTTGAGTTGCACGGGTGTTTAGTTACACAATGGTTTAGTTAAATGGGGTTCAGTTGCCCGGCGGTAGAGAAACTGTTGCAGAATACCTATTATAGGGCATACAGAAATAATTACATACGGAGCCTTCTGGTGTATAGTTAGACTTCAGTTGTTTCCATAAGAAATTGCCTTTTTTACAATGCTTCTAATTTCATTCCAATTTAATTTCTGCGTTTTCTTCCAACTGTTGTGTAAAACTTTTCCAAGTGCTTTGGTTTCTTCTTTGGTTGGTACACCATGCACGAAATCTCTATCCTCATCTCTGAGGCTTGAACTCTCAGATTTTGCTTTATTTATTTCTACCTTGAAAATCAAGGAGGCACACTTGTGCCTCTAAAGAGGAGACCCACCACAATGTTAAGCGATTTCCCGGTCCTAGCGGTCGCAGAGAGACAGCAGTGATCGCATTTTGTAGCCCAAGCTCCAACTAAGAAACCTGCAAAATTTCCCCCTCCGACTTTATCTTCATGGGTAAAAGTGGGCCGGAAGTTTCGACCCTCCGACCACAGGCCCCCTTTAACGTTGTCCGATTGGGCTGAAATTTAGAGGTTAAGCATTCCTAGGGCCCGGGAGCTTATCCTCGAAATTTCAGCTCAATCCGATCACTCCTTCCCTGTTTTCCAAAAAACAAATATAGGCCCTTAAAGTTCATTTCTCTTTTTTTATCAGCCACGCCTACAGGCCACAGTTGGCAACGGATCCGGGTGAATGAGGACTCATTTGAAGCGGAATTCGACCTGTTAGGGTCTTTTGATATTTTCAGACCGAAAAAATTATCCCCCGAATTATATTTACGAAAAACCTCGTTTCCTATAAGAGCCCATGTTAATTTTTCCACCACAAACCCCCCTTAACGTTGTCCGATCAGGTTGAAATTTAGAAAATAAGCTTTGCTGGGGCCTCGGAGCTTATCCTCAAAATTTCAGCTCAATCCGATCCTTCCTTCCCTATTTTTCAAAAACCAAATATCAAGTTTTGTGGGGATTTGCTTGCGTCAAAAATAGATACGAGAGACCAAAACAATATAACTAGTGTCTCTGTGGTACAATGGTTGCTGTTCCTGACTGTCAGGCGGAAGATCCGGGTTGGATTCCCTGTGAGAAAAATTTTTTTATATACTGAATTTAAAGTTTAAAAAAGAAACTCAGTTTCTTTTTTAAATCCAATCTATTAAATCCTTCGGCTCAACAGGCGTCTCCAGAAGAATATCACAGTCGGCCTTCAGGTTACAGGTAAGTCTCCACTGCTTTGATAACATGCCGTATACCCACATGCTCCAAGAAAAGTTGAAAAAAGAAAATCTTACTGTGCATTTGATTTGAGTATTCAGGAATTAAAAGCCTTAACACAAGAATCTTCAAAAGCGGGGGTTTGGGAGGCGGCAGCCCCCCATCTTTAACTCCTGAAAAGATCAGCTAACAGTTAGTCAAGCAATAATAAGTAATAAACTGTACAAAAACATGCAGAAATTATTTGAAAAAAAACTACGTTTTCTAAAGAGTTAAAGAGGCTGAGTCACAAGTTCGAACCTTAAAAACGTGCAGGGATTAGGAAGTGCAGTTGGGGGGATGCCACCCCCCAAACCCTCGCTTCCGTATATGAAAGGGGCTGTGCTCTCCTCAACGCCTCGCTCTTTACGCTAAAGTTTTTATTGTTTAAAAAAAGAGTTGTGAGAAAGTCAAACTTTAGCGTAAAGAGCGAGGCGTTGAGGAGAGCACAGCCCCTTTCATATACGGAAGCGGGGGTTTGGGGGGCGGCAGCCCCCCAACTGCACCTCCTAATCCCTGTACGTTTTAAGGTTCGAACTTGTGACTCAGCCTCTTTAAATCTTTAGAAAACGTAGTTTTTTTTTCAAATAATTTTACAAAAAGATTCGGTTGTATTAGTTGCTTTTACAAAATCTTCTGTTTCTGTAAATGCTGTTAGATAATAAAAAAAAACTTAGAACTTTTATTTGTGTATCCTCTATTTCAATTCCCTTTTATTTACCCTTCAATATACTTAAGCATGGGATCGGCATATGCTTCAAATAAAAGTAGACTCAAAGGAAAAAAATAATTATTCTTCACTTGGTATCTCTTATTCACCTGAAGAGCTGATGATGGGGTTCATAAAGACTGTCATTATGGCACAAACAGTCCACATCTGATTCAGAACTGGGACAAGGTTAACTGGGATTGTTTCTTCTAAGATCCCATAGTACTTAATTCGCATTATGAGTCTCTCAACATGTATTCGGAGGCAGGCAATCTTCTGTGTTTCAATCACATCAGAAGCTGCAAATTGCCCATCATTTTGAAAGAAACGGGGAATATTTAGGCTTACGCAAGAAGGCAAGTCAGTCTGTATGCGGAAACCCTAATCAGCCATTATACTATCACCATCATCATATGGCATCTTCAGGATTCCACATCTTTTGGCAAGTTCTACATCAGAGATGGACCCGTCGTACAACTCAGATACAAACGTCACAATGCCGTTTGGGGCAATGCCAATGAGACCTTTTTTAGTCTGCCGACTTTTGTATGACGATTAAGACACAGTTTTATTTAGGAATGACGAAGGAACTTGACACTGAATTTCAGTTGCGTCGATCACAACACGAGTTGTGGGATATTCAGCTTTAAAGTCATCTGGCATATTTCTGTCGACGTATTGTCTTGACGGCCAGAGAAAAAGTCTTCCCAACTGTATATATAAGAAATTGATCCAGCTCACAAGGATTTTGCTAACGGTCCCCTGACTAATAGAAAAACGGAATGCCAGGTCTTGTTCGTATAATCCCACTTTTAGCCTGCAAAGGACAAGAAGCAACTGATCACGTCCAGAGAGCTTTCTGTTGCGTCTCTTAGCTGAACCTTCGGGAACTCTCACATGAGCTTCAGTGAGTCTCACATTTTCACCATTTTCACCACAGTTGATGAATTCAAAAAAAGACTCAAAGTCAGATGAACAGGTGAACCCAGTATAGAACTGCAGTAGTTTGTTATCCTTTTTCACGTTAGCATAAGTAAATGTACCATCTTTCAAAGCTTGACCAGAGGCAACGAGTTTGCTTTTTATGTCCATATTAATGTGCTGCAGTTTTTCCATCTCTTTCTTTTTATCTTGCAGTTCAATTGCATATACCTTGCCTTTGCTTCTAGTTCTCTAACTCTTGATAATAAACTGACAGTCACATTATCGCTGGTACTGCTAACATTCCCTGAGCTAGTTATTTCACCAATTTCACAAGGTTCCTCGCCTTCACCACTTCCAAAAAGTTCCTCGCTTGTTATAGTGTGCAGTAGCCCACTTGCAGACACATCTTCAACTTGAGTAATCTCAGCACTGAGTTTTTTTTTCCGCCTTTGTGATGTTTCTCACTAATTTGTCTTTCTTTAGGAGCTTTTCGCCTGAACAATGATTCATTTGTCCATGGAAAAATACTTGGGATAGATCCTGGTTTGAGTTCTCTTCTTCCAGATGCAAAACCAGCATAGAAGTCCTCAGTGTTGAAATGTCTAGAACATACTCTAGTGTAGGCATCTGAGATTTGGAACAAGGGACCTTCATCTCTTCGAATCTTCACAAGCCACTGCTTTCTCAGATCCTTATCACTTGGAAGCTTGTGAAAGGAAACCTGAAATATAATTCCACTATTAGAATGATAGTTGTTACAAGGGCTGATGAGCGGTCAGATTTTCGACAATCCTCAGGGCTTATCACTTCCCAAAATCTCTCAAGTAGCCTTTGTATCCCTAATCAGTTAATTAAAAATAGAACTGCAAGCTTGAATCCTCTTTAGGGGGAGGAAAACTAATTTTTGACCTGGAACATATTCCGCATTGAAGGGTAGGAAGTGATAGCCCCTAAGGATTGTGAAAACTCTGACTGGATCATTGACTCTTGATTGTAGTAGTGCTCTTGCTCTGCTGACCGACCATGCAAGTTCAGTGACAACCAAAAGGGTGAAGGGTAAAAAGTATGAATACCTCTGGGTTTTTCAGAAATATAATTTTTTTCATTCCGTTGAAAGGGGATTTTGATGACAGGGATTTGAAGGGGACTGTCTGGTGAGTCTACAAGGGTCAAATTTGTAGGGATTTCAAACTACTGTAAATAGGTGAATGCAGTGGCGTAACTAGGGGGGGGGGGGCAAGAAGGGGCAAATGCCCCCCTAAGGAATTTCGTCGGCACATTGCTCCTGAGGATTTTTTTTTTTGTTTTTTGTAATAAAGAGACTTTTAAGCTTTGTGGCACTGACAGGACAATTCATTAGCAATCTTCGCCATCCAGTGGTCGTCAAAATAGTATGATTGACACCAAAGAATATAATCTCAATAAAGCACAGGAAGTTGGGTAGGTAGATGAGAAAAGCTTCATAAAATTAGAAAATTACAGCACAGCCAATTCAAGAAAATTTGGGAGGGGTACAAAAACTTCCCTTCGGTTTTCTTTTTTGATTTAGATACTAAAAACGTAATTTTTCAAAACCAATTCACATCTTTGCCCAAATTATTCAAAGAACGTGAAAGAACTTTTTTTTAGAAAAAATGGAGCAATTTTTAGAGCAATTTTTTAGAACAATTCACAGATCAAGATGGATCTTAATTTGCTCTGAAGTGTAAATTTAGGTAACTAATGTAAAGAAGAAAAAGATACTTTCAAATTCTCCTCTTTTGATTTATAAGTAATATTGTAAGATAAAGGTAACACAACTTCATCAGAACCCATCAGCATTCAATTAGATAGATGAGTGAATCAAACACTCAATTGTGGTACTCTTTTATCTTACAATATCAACTGGGGAATTTAGAATAAGTTGTAACTCCCTCACATCAATCAAATAATCCCCCTCCCACAACAAAACCAAAATAGGTACAAGCACCAGAAATGATAAATATGGCTGCAACTGGCACTATTCCTTTTTAAAATGAACAGCGGTGGATTGAAATGCTTAACCCTGATGCTTTTCAATTCTATTTCATAGAGAACAAATTTGCTTACTATGAAAGGAAGGTAGATTTCAAATATATCTAGCTAAGATACACAGTTGTTTAGTAGAAGAGCATGCATTGAAACACCAGTAAATTGCACAGAGTGAAATGATAAAAAGGATAAAGCTTCAAAGTGAAGTTACTATCAAAGTTAAATAGAGATGTAAAGCAAAACAAGTAGCTCTGAATCATTCCGTTCTGAAAATCAAAAAGTTAATTCATAATCAGGGGTGTTTGTGTTTGGGGGGGGGGGGGCAGCCACCCCCCAATAATGTGGAGAAACAAATATTATATATCCCATGCCCCTTGACTATCTGGATATAGACCCCTCTTGTCCCCCCTCCCCAACAAAAATACTGGAGTTCATAATTGCTGTGAAATGTAAACATTATTTGCTTTATGATACACGACATGAAATTGGTATTAGCATTGTTAAAGCTTGGCATTATAGGGAGGAGGTTAATCTACCATTGTTCCTTAAGGCTAAAGCTTCCATTCATTTTCAGGAACATTCAAGGGGAGAATTTATCTTTCAGTTTTCTTAAAAGGTTTTACACTGCTAACTGACAGAAATGCAAGTAAATTGTTTACACTTTTTGCTATCTTGAAAAGGGGTTAGGTTAGGAAAATGAAACTTTCAGTTATGAATCCAGGGCCAAAACCATACTTTGGAAAGGTACTACCAAGCTTCCACATTAACGATCTTATGATTTCTAAGTCTTAGAAATTTGCCTGCTTCAGTGTCAACTGAAATTCAACTGAAATTCAGTGTCAAGTTCCTTCGTCATTCCTAAATAAAACTGTGTCTTAATCGTCATACAAAAGTCGGCAGACTAAAAAAGGTCTCATTGGCATTGCCCCAAACGGCATTGTGACGTTTGTATCTGAGTTGTACGACGGGTCCATCTCTGATGTAGAACTTGCCAAAAGATGTGGAATCCTGAAGATGCCATATGATGACGGTGATAGTATAATGGCTGATAAGGGTTTCCGCATACAGACTGACTTGCCTTCTTGCGTAAGCCTAAATATTCCCCCGTTTCTTCAAAATGATGGGCAATTTGCAGCTTCTGATGTGATTGAAACACAGAAGATTGCCCGCCTCCGAATACATGTTGAGAGACTCATAATGCGAATTAAGTGCTATGGGATCTTAAGAGAAACAATTCCAGTTAACCTTGTCCCAGTTCTGAATCAGATGTGGACTGTTTGTGCCATAATGACAGTCTTTATGAACCCCATCATCAGGTCTTCAGGTGAATAAGAGATACCAAGTGAAGAATAGTTATTTTTTTCCTTTGAGTCTACTTTTATTTGAAGCATATGCCGATCCCATGCTTAAGTATATTGAAGGGTAAATAAAAGGAATTGAAATAGAGAGGATACACAAATAAAAGTTTTAAGTTTTTTTTTATTATCTAACAGTATTTACAGAAACAGAAGATTTTGTAAAAGCAACTAATACAACCGAATCTTATTGTAAAATTATTTGAAAAAAAAAACTACGTTTTCTAAAGATTTAAAGAGGCTGAGTCACAAGTTCGAACCTTAAAACGTACAGGGATTAGGAGCTGCAGTTGGGGGGCTGCCGCCCCCCAAACCCCCGCTTCCGTATATGAAAGGGGCTGTGCTCTCCTCAACGCCTCGCTCTTTACGCTAAAGTTTGACTTTCTCACAACTCTTTTTTAAACAATAAAAACTTTAGCGTAAAGAGCGAGGCGTTGAGGAGAGCACAGCCCCTTTCATATACGGAAGCGAGGGTTTGGGGGTTGGCAGCCCCCCAACTGCACTTCCTAATCCCTGCACGTTTTAAGGTTCGAACTTGTGACTCAGCCTCTTTAACTCTTTAGAAAACGTAGTTTTTTTCAAATAATTTCTGCACGTTTTTGTACAGTTTATTACTTATTATTGCTTGACTAACTGTTAGCTGATCTTTTCAGGAGTTAAAGATGGGGGGCTGCCAACTCCCAAACCCCCCGCTTTTGAAGATTCTTGTGTTAAGGCTTTTAATTCCTGAATACTCAAATCAAATGCACAGTAAGATTTCCTTTTTTCAACTTTTCTTCGAGCATGTGGGTATACGGCATGTTATCAAAGCAGTGGAGACTTACCTGTAACCTGAAGGCCGACTGTGATATTCTTCTGGAGACGCCTGTTGAGCCGAAGGATTTAATAGATTGGATTTAAAAAAGAAACTGAGTTTCTTTTTTAAACTTTAAATTCAGTATATAAAAATTTTCTCTCACAGGGAATCCAACCCGGATCTTCCGCCTGACAGTCAGGAACAGCGACCATTGTACAACAGAGACACTAGTTATATTGTTTTAGTCTCTCGTATCTATTTTTGACGCAAGCAAATCCCCACAAAACTTGATATTTGGTTTTTGAAAAATAGGGAAGGAAGGATCGGATTGAGCTGAAATTTTGAGGATAAGCTCCCAGGCCCCAGCAAAGCTTATCCTCTAAATTTCAACCCGATAGGACAACGTTAAAGGGGGGTTGTGGTGGGAAAAATTAACATGGGCTCTTATAGGAAAACGAAGTTTTTCGTAAATATAATTCGGGGGATAATTTTTTCGGTCTGAAAATATCAAAAGGCCCTAACAGGTCAAATTCCGCTTCAAATGAGTCCTCATTCATCCGGATCCGTTGCCAACTGTGGCCTGTAGGCGTGGCTGATAAAAAAAAGAGAAATGAACTTTAAGTGGCTATATTTGTTTTTTGGAAAACAGGGAAGGAGTAATCGGATTGAGCTGAAATTTCGAGGATAAGCTCCCGGGCCCTAGGAATGCTTAACTTCTAAATTTCAGCCCAATCGGACAACGTTAAAGGGGGGCTGTGGTCGGAGGGTCGAAACTTCCGGCCCACTTTTACCCATGAAGATAAAGTCGGAGGGGGAGGGGTGAAATTTTGCACGTTTCTCAGTTGGAGCTTGGGCTACAAAATGCGATCACTGCTGTCTCTCTGCGACCGCTAGGACCGGAAATCGCTTAACATTGTGGTGGGTCTCCTCTTTAGAGGCACAAGTGTGCCTCCTTGTTTTTCAAGGTAGAAATAAATAAAGAAAAATCTGAGAGTTCAAGCCTCAGAGAAAAGGATAGAGATTTCATGCATGGTGTACCAACCAAAGAAGAAACCAAAGTACTTGGAACAGTTTTCAACAACAGTTGGAAGAAAACGCAGAAATTAAATAGGAATGAAATTAGAAGCATTGTAAAAAAGGCAATTTCTTATTGAAACAACTGAAGTCTAACTATACACCAGAAGGCTCCGTATGTAATTATTTCTGTATGCCCTATAATATGGTATTCTGCAACAGTTTCTCTACAGAATAAAACAACATTAAAGGAAATAACAAGAATAATTTATCAATTTGTATGGAAAATAAAGTACCCAGCCAAATTAAAGAAAACGGATTTGACTAGTGGCCGAATTTTGATGAAAGAATTTATATATATATATTTTTGATGAATTTATATATATTTTTTTTTTTATATAATTTTTGATGAATTTATATATATATATATATATATATATATATATATATATATATATATATATATATATATATATATATATATATATATATATATATATATATATATATAGATATATATATATATATATATATATATATATATATATATATATATATATATATATATATATATATATATATATATATATATATATATATATATATATATATATATATATATATATATATATATATATATATATATATATATATATATATATATATATATATATATATATATATAATATATATATATATATATATATATATATATATATATATATATATATATATATATATATATATATATATATATATATATATATATATATATATATATATATATAGGTTAAAAAAAGAATGCTTATATTCGCAGGAACTCATAATCACATAAATCAAAGGAACTCTGAATCACAAAAATCAATGGAACTCAAAATACATTACTTCGACATTTCCGAAGTGTTGCTTCTGCAACATGGACCGTTACTCAAACTTGAGCGTCAACCAATCAGCGTAACGAAACTCAACTTAAACGTGTTCGCAAAGAAATTTTTTTCCGTAACTGATGCCTGTGAGGGGTTCTCTTTCGTAGTTTCTGGATACGTCGAAAAGGTTTATCACATTAATCAAAGGACCTCAAATTACAGAAGCTCAGACAAGTATTCCAGATAATTTTGGAAATAGAAATCAGTCAGAGTTTTGACTTCATTTTCCCAAAAAACATTATCGAAAGGTATCCTTTGTATTATTATAACATTTTATGTCCATAATACAAAGTCACACCATGATAGTCCAGTAATGCCAAGTTGCCCTTGGATCTGATAATAATAGTGGTGGTCTTTCCTCAAGCATGTGAGGTATGGGCATTCAGCTAAAAAACTGTTCCTCAGTTTTGTCTCAAAGACTATATGGGCACTTGACTTCAATAATGCCATGTGGGTCTCTTTCGCATTGGTCAAACACACGTCTATCAGGAGACGTGGCAAGCCAGTACTCAGCTGGTATCACAATCCCACAGTCCATAACCACAACGTCCCTTCCTCTTTTTTTCATAGTTTTTTGTAAATTCGAACAGCAGTTGCTTCATGCGTCCTGCCCCACATTACAGCTGGGTTTCTATCCAAATTTCTATCTGCAAATACGAAACTGATTTTTCACCACCAAACCGAATTTGCTGGAGGTAAGTTGAAACTTACGTGCACGGAACCACGTTTCACTTTCAGCCTTTCTGCGAGAATTTTTTTCAATTTCTTTGGCTTCTGATGCTGACACTCTTAAGGAGTCTATCACTTGCTGCTGTTTTGGATCAGGATTTGTCAACATGTAACTACCTGTACGCCCATACACAGGAATATCAGGAAACTCAGCAGCCTTGAACAATGCACTGGTTACAACACTGAGATTGGTTATAATACTACAAGTAGGATCATCTATTTGTAAATGGTTGGTCAATGTTGACAGCACTGGGCATTCCAATAATCTCTTCTGAACAAACTTGGCCTGGGAATATTCTCCTCTTTCAATGCCGTCTTTCAAAAGATCTGCAAGAAAATCCTTTTTTAAAGGTCTACTTAACACAAAAATACAAGTTTTAGCATGCCTTGGACTTCAAACTTAAAGTGCTTGCATCAATCTGGAAATCAGAGAGCCAGCAGCGTAGCCAGGATTTCGTTTGGGGGGGGGGGGTGTCAGTCTACATAATATAGTACTCAAGAAAGCAAAAAATGGCATTAATTGGAGTGACGGATCCAGGATTTACGATGAAAGGAGGGGGGGGTGAAGAAGTAAAAAGTACTTCCTTGTCTCTCGAGCAATTTAATTATAGGCAAGGTCATCCTAATTCCTTTGGACCTTAGGAAGGGACGACGAAAATGTGCGGACTAAGTTAAATCTGTGCAGAAAATTTTGAGGTTTGAAGTGGTAAATATATCTATTTTGGGCGAGAAGATGGTTTGAAAGCAGTGCTTTCTGCCGCAAAGCAGCGGAAATTTTAGAACCATGTATAACTAAAAAGTGTACTATTCCATATATTTACTTCTTTTACACCTATCTTAGAGGATTAAATTATCTTAAAACTAGTGTTGTGCGAAGAGTCTAAGTTTTAAGAAAATGTCTAGTAAGAAAAGTCATTTTCTATTTTTTTTTCTGCTCATAATGAAGTTGGTGAATAGTCAAGGATAGAAAAGTATTTTCTGGCATGAAGCACTACATTTTTGGATTTACCACTAAAGCGCGCATTTTCTTTCTATGAACAAGTAATTACTCTTTGGCTCCTTAATGCCTCCCGCCTACAGGACCTATATCTTCTGTGCCAACCATACTATTTTGATGACCATTGGATGGTGAAGATTGCTAATGAATTGTCCTGTCAGTGCCAAAAGCTTAATTTTTCTGTTAAAAATGCATTTTCAAAGTCTCTATTACAAAACTAATAAAAGAAAAATTCCTCTGCTGCAATGTACCAACCCATCCTTAGTTACGCAACTGATGATAAGTTCCAGGGTTTTCGAACAGTCTGGAATAAGCAATTTAAGGCATTACAAGAACGCTGTTGCCCCCTTTGGACTGGGAAAATTTCCAATTTTATGGCATTTTTGACAAACTTTACCAGATTTCAGAGGGAGGGTGATCACCCTTATCCCCCCCCCCCCCTAATATACGCTTCTGACCGCTGTAACCATGAAAGCCATGTAAAACCTTAGGTAAACTTGTACGACAACCCCTTTTGCTTTATTGGAACTTGTTATCTGTTGTCTTATTCCTTGGCACGTGTCCTGGTAGTCCTGAAGCAAAACTTCTGAGATTTAAGTAAGTCAAAACAGCAACTCACAGCATGCTTCACGCATGGAACAGTTCAGCTACTGCATTCCCCAGTTCAAAGCCCAGAAAGCTGCCCAAAGGAAGAACAGAGAAATGCAAAGAAAAAGGTTTTTTCTCATCATCAAAATGTTCACATGAGAGCCATCTCAGGATCCTAAGTCCAGGTACAGCTTACATTTGAAGATATAATTTTTAAACATAAGTTATTGTTTCTGAGAGTAAAATATAATTGCTTTAGTGAATCAGATTTACCTTTATAAAAAACCATTAACAAAAATAAACAAAGATTATGTAACAGAAACTCTGTCCTACCTGAAAATGCAGATACAGCCGGCTAAGGGAAGAACTAAGTTGCACAACTCGCAATCTCAGACTGAGACAATCATCTTTACTGACCCGCGGGTCATACAGCTGCACTGTCTTTTGAGTTGACAGTCCTCCTTCCCGAACTTGGCGAATGTCAATGTCCATCACCTTTTGTGGCTCAAGATCCCGCTTTCTCATGTAATTCCACTGTTGAGGCATCTCGGTGCAGCTCAGGGAGGCAGGGATTTCTTTGTACTTCAGACTTTGCATCAAACTGATAATTTTCAAGAGTGACACCAGGTGATTGCAAAAAACACTTCCAGCAACGCATGAACAAGCACTGTTGATAATCTGACTGTCACATGAAAGATAGACTTTGATTGAATGTGGCTTGTCCCTCTTTTTAAAACTGCGATAGCAACTCCTTTTATCACTAACCCTTTATTTCCAAAAAGTCCTTCTACTTCTAAAATATGTACGGTTTCCAGGTCAATATATTGCTCCACCAAAAAGCTGTAGCTTCTCTTGAGTTGCCGGCTGGCTGAATTTGAAGCTTTGTAATAATCTTCAATAAGATTGTCTGAGATAAGTGGGACAATATCAAGATCTCTGCACCACTGGCCCTAAAAAATATGAGAAAATTAGAGCTGACAAATTTTGTACTGATTTGTTCTTCAAATAGACATAGGCTTAGGCCTAACCAGTTAAACTGAGGAGATTTGAGTATGGTTTTTGGGTATGAAATGACTTTATAAAGTTCTGAGTGTGTTGGAAGAGTAAAACTACTATGGGCTCCTTTAAATCAGTGGTTGAGGGGGGGGGGGGGGGGGGCACCAGCTCCAGACTAATAAAAAAAAAACTGAATTGGACTGGTATTGACAATCTTGGAAAATTTCAGGGGGGCCAGGCCCCTAGCCCCCCCTAAACATGCCACTACTTTAAATTATGTTTTTAGGAACTCTGGGATGCTTTTGTGTGACAGACATACAGCAAACATTTTATTGGAGATCTGAGATCAGACACCGGAGGCCAGATTGCTAAAATTACAAATTTATACTCTTGTGTTTGGTGTAGCCTGAGGAAAAGTTAGAAAAAATGCAGCTTTCCTGCTGCTGAAGGAAAAGTAGGAGAAAAACAGATTAGGATCAAGGTCCATTTTCAGGAGAGGAAGAGGACTATTACCATGTGCTGAATTACTGGGAAATGGACTTAAATCTCCCTGATAGCTGACTAAAACCAGGGCCAGAACTAGGGGGGCAAAGGGGCCAGCTGCCCTGGGCGCTGAGTTGTGGGGGCGCCAAAGGTGTCCCCTGCAACCCTCCGAAGTTAATTAATGTTTCCAAAAAACATATTTTGATTCTGTTCTAGGGACAGAAACTGAGGGAGAGGGATCCTGAGCTCCTTAAAACCTCAAATGGCGACCTTCTCAGCTAGGTCAACTCATAAATTCTCAGTCACAACACAAACATAACTGAATTTTTCATTAATATGTGCTCACTCTGCAAAACTCACTTGTACTTTTCATTGGATCCAATATGTTCATGGAACAAAAATCAATTCTGGTAATCGATTAATCAAATTTAATTTCACATTGAATTCATTAAATAAAATTAACTCAATTAATTGAATAATTAATTTGAATTCAGTTTCAAAATCAATTCCGAATAGCTTATTTTCTATAAGTAAATCATTTTTTTTTTTGTATTCATATATTCAAAATCTAGTTATTGGTAATAGCAAGGCCCAGGGACATAGTCAGGGGCAGGGGCATCACCAAGGAGGGGGGCAAAATATTTATTTTAAAATTATTTGCTTTCCTACAAAGAAATCTGAGATGCAAATGAAAAAAAAATACACATTTCAGTAGGAAGTTTGAAAATTTTCCAGCACTTTGCACCAGAAAATACCATTTCAGACCATCCAATTATTTTATCTGCTGGCAAATAAGCAAGAAAACAAACTGACAATATCCTTGAACTAAATTTATAAAATTTGATCCTTTGCGGCAAACTATTAGTTAATGATTATTATATTTGAATTCAGCATGAAATTCTAAATGGAGATGTAGGTCTATTTCTTAGCTATCTCAATATTCCATGAATGGAAAAATTTACCAAAATGTTACCACATGATGCCTGTGCAGTTGGAACACAAAATATTAACCTGGCTGGACAGAGAGGAGTTTCTAGAAGGGCACTGACCCCAAAACCATCCAATTATCATCACTTTTGTAGCAGAATCTAGCCTCAGTTTTCTTGGTACTGATTCACAATGTTAATTTCTAAGGGTCAAATTTTCCTTAAAAACTGGAAAGTCAACCCAGGTTCTTAGGTCATAAACATGTTAAAATTATTGTAGAGACTATGGCGGATCTTTCTGTGTCACTTTTGTTAACTTTTGCCTTTTTTGGCACCTAAATAAATGTTTGTAATTTTCAAGTTGGAGTCCATGATTGGCTGGGCACAGATATACTCTAGTACAGGCTAAACCTACTACCCAAGCTCAGGAAAAATCAATCCAGAATGCAGGTGGTGCACAGCCTTGCTATTAACAAGATTATCAACAAAATTAACTCACCAGTGCCTTCTGAATTTCAGGAAATTCCATGATAAGTTCCATGTTTGCACAACAAACCTGCCAACAATATGGCCGATTTTCTCGCAACGTTGCAATTCAGGTGGAAAAAAACGAATAAGGTCTATTTGGCATCATAATTGCTGTTTAAGGATTTTTAAATTTAGGGATTCTGAACACAAAGCTGAAAATGACATACAGAAATAACATAAATGAAAGTAAAGCTGGAGTACTAAAATGAGTTTGTATCTATGAAAGTAAAAGTGGACTATCAAAATTCAAATTAAAAATGGTAATGCGATGTCACGGGAACATGTGTGGTGTCGTATTTTTCCGACAGTGAGGTGTCGGAAAAAATATTGGATTTTCTTTGGTATGGTGTCGGAATTTTCAGACTTTTTAAACTGACCGATCGGAAATATACAGTAGAAGCACTGCGCTCTCAACAGTTCACAGAAGAACTTTAATTTGATGATCCGTCATTTTTTTTTTAAATGGACATAAAAAAGCTGGTTTATTGAGGTATCCAAGTCTTCTTCATTATTGTGTTTCGATCAAGTAAGTATGACGGCACTAGACCCTCAAGGTCCAAACCAGCAGTGCTGATCTCCGTTTTGTGGCCCTTCAGCCAGGAAGTGCAATGTGGGGTTTGGGGCCAGCCATCCAGTGTGTTTGCACACCTTTCCTGCTTACCTTCCCTAGATCTCTCCAGATACCCATTAAGAGCTGGGTTGATTCTGGCTGAGCTTACAGAGCCACACCACTGATCCCCATCCAGCCATGTCAGGGATCAAACCTATGGCCTTCAAACAGAGGAGTCCCAACACAGTATGCCAACCACTTGGTAATCAGCTTGGTAACCTTGGCAACCAGCTGGCAGTACAGACGTCCTGCCAGCCAGGATGTCTAAGTGTGTTTTGTTTGCATGCCATTATCCTAAAAAGTTTTTTTGTTTGCATCAATGTTGATTGATTCAGTCACTATTGATTCAATTCAGGCGGAAAAAAAAACGAATAAGGTCTATAGACCTTATTCGTTTTTGAAGCGCCACCCTCGGAGAGAAAAAGAACTACTCGTGGCAGCCATGTTGTTGGTAAAAATCGCTCATCTCTAATTGGAATAAAGAAGAAAATAACAACAAAAGTCTACTTTTTGTGGTCTTTTTCGAGTCTCATCAATGGGAGGACCATACTGTTGTGTTCCCTTGTGCAAAGAATCTTGGAAAAAATCCCGAGACCTAAAACTACCTGACAGAGTGAGTAAAAACAGCTTCTTTTAGCCTTTAGCCCTAACAAAGCATTTTCAGCTCCAAAACCTGGTGAAGTATTTGGTGAGTTATAGGTTATAAAAAGCCTGATTGACTTGTAAATAAGTCAAATGAACTATAAAAAGTAGCCTAGACTGTAATTTAACTTTGGGTTGGTAATACTAGTGGTTAAAAGGGCTATCTACATGGTATTGCCTGATAAGTTTGTTTAGGCCTATTGCTATGCAGACAATGCACCTCCCTCCTAATGGTTCAGATATGGTCCTGAACTATATAGGCCATTTTTTATTGTTCCTTTGCTAATACAGGTTTGCTGTACCCATAAAAATCACTGTAGGCTGTAAGGGATTTCATAGAAGTTATTGAATAAGTATTTTTTTAAATGTGTTTAACCTTGGGTTGGTAATACTAGTAGTTAAAAGGGCTTTCTTTGTGGTATTGATTGATAAGCTTGTTTAGGCCTATGCTGTGCAGGCAATGCACCCTCTCCTAGTGGTTCCAAATATGGTCCTGGACTATATAGGAACTTCAAAGGAATTGTTGAATAAATATTATTTAAGACGTAGATAAATATGAAGAAAACTATGGTAATGTAATCAATAAAGTGTATTACACTTTATAAAGGAAGACTGTTATGGTCTTATTGTTTTCTTTTTGTAGGCCTACCCATTATATATCTGATAGACAATCAGAGGTAAATTTTCAGCAGTTCATATTATTGACTTACACATAAAGTAAACATACTACTTGATGCCCTTTTTATGCTCTTAACAAATATAATGATCATTTTTGTCAAAATGAATCTTACCCCCATCCCTAGGCTATATATACCAATTCAGGGTATATATTTGCACATTAGAGGAAGGGGGGGGGGTAGATTTTAAACTTACCTCTCATTTGTATCAGAAATAAACTTTACCCCCACTGCCCTCTTGTGCAAATATATACCCTGAATTAGTATATATAGAGGTGGGGGTAAAATTCATTTCTGAAAAAAATTATTGTTATATTTGGAAAGAACATAAAAAAGGCTAGTATGTTTACTTTATATGTAAGTCAATGATATGAACTGTCAAAAATTTACCCAATCAGAATTAGAGAGGGTATTGTCTGGGTGACAACTATCATGCTGAGAAAGTATAAATTCAGGAATCTAAAAGTTCCAGTTGTATTGACATGTTTTAGGATTTAGTTGTAATAGCACTTTTTCTTACATTTAGAAACAGTAACAAAGGGGGAATAATTCATAAATTTCTTTTTTTTAACCTAGTTCCCATCAGGGGCATAGCTCCAGCATTTGATAAAATTCTACTTAAGCTACTTTTGGCTATCTTGGAAAGGGGACAGGTTAGGAAAATGAAACTTTCAGGGATGGGTCTAGAGGCTAAAGTATGTCCTGGGAAGGTGTTCTGAAGTTCCTACCTCCACTCCTCCCTCTAGAGGGCCCTGACCTTTGATTTTGAGTGAAACCTCGCAAAATAGATCTTCTGCTTAAATGAATTACAACAACAAAATTTTCAGCTTCACAACTTTGCTCAATCCCAAGTATTAAGGTTTTAAAGATACACAAATACATTTCCTATATTAAAAAAAAACCATTGATATGGCTTAAAATTCTACTCAAATAACAGGAATTGTATTTTCAGAACTAAAGCCAGAGAAAAAGAAACCAATAACTGAAAATTAAGGTAAAGACTTGTTTTGTCAAATTTCAATAGGTTCTACCTGTTATGTAGGCAAATTTCAGGACCCTTTAGTAGGAGAAGGAGTGGAGGTAGGTAATTCAAAATACCATCCCAGGACATACCTTAGCCTGTAGATCCATCTGTCTTTTTGGTAAAATTCTACTTTAGCTACTTTTTGGCTATCTTGGATAGGGGTTAGGTTAGGAAAAAGAAACTTTCAGGGATGGGTCTACAGGCTTAAATGTGTCCTGGGAAGGTATTATGAAGTACCTACCTCCACTCCTCCCTCTTGAGGGCCCTGACCTTTGATGACCTTTAAAAATCTGTGTGTTATAAAAGTGAAACCTTGCAAAATAGATCTTCTGCCTAAATGAAGTACAACAAAGATTTTTTTTAGCTTCACAACTTTGCTCAATCCCAAGTTATAAGGTGTTAAAGTTATGCAAATACATTTCCTAAATTTTGAAAAAAAAAAACCCATGGCTTAAAATTCTACTCAAATAACAAAAATTGCATTTTCAGAACTAAAGCCAGAGAAAAAGAAACTGATAACTAAAAATTAAGGTAAAATGTTGTCTTGTCTAAAGTTCAATAAGTATAGATCTGTCATGTAGGCAAATTTCAGGACCCTCTAGAGAGAGAAGGAGTAAAGGTAGGTAGGTATCTCCAAAATACCATCCTGGGACTTACTTCAGCCTGTAAATCCATCCTTCAGAATTTCATTTTCTGAACCTAACTCCTTTCAAAGATAGCCAAAAGTAGCTAAAGTAGAATTTTATTCCAGCAATTTATTGGGGGGGGGGGGGCAAAAAAGTCCATATTCATGGGCTATATTATATTTTATTTTGTCCAATTTATTGGAAAAAACTATGGTAATGTAGGTTAATCATTAAAGTGTATTGTACTTTATAAAGGAAGGATGTTATGGTCTTAGTGTTTTCTTTTTTCCCCTGCCATCCTCAAACAAAACACCACTGGTTTTCATCCCAAAGAAAAATTAATAGTAAAATTCTAGTTTAACTGCTTGTTGCTGTCTTGGAAAGGGGTTAGGTAAATGAAACCTTCAGTAATGAATCCAGGACCAAAAACACAATCTAAAAAGGTATTACTAAGCTTCCATTTTAACCCTCTTCTGATTTCCAAGTCTTAGAAATTTGCCTACTTGGCAGGTTATACCTATTGAAATTTTGACAAAACAACATATTACCTTAATTTTCAGTCATCAGTTTCTTTTTCTGTGGTTTTAATTCTGAAAATGCAATTCCTATTATTTGAGTAGAATATTAAGCCATATCAATGGTTTTTTTCTAAATTTAGGAAATATATTTGCAGATCTTTGAAACCTCATGAATTTGGATTGAGTAAAGTTGTGAAGCTGAAAATAGTTTTCTTGTACTTAATTAAAGCAGAAGATCTGTTTTTGCAAGGTTTCAGTGTCAGATCACAAAGATTTTGAAAGGTCATCAAAGGTCACTGCTCTCTAGAGGGGGAAGGAGTGGAGGCAGGTACTTCAAAATACCTTCCTATGACATACTTTAGTCTACCTGTCCCTGAGGTAAAATGTTGTTTTGTTGAAATTTCAAATGGTATAGACCATAGACCTGTCAAGCAGGCAAATTTCTAAGACTTAGAAATCATAAGATCGTTAATGTGGAAGCTTGGTAATACCTTTCCAAAGTATGGTTTTGGCCCTGGATTCATAACTGAAAGTTTCATTTTCCTAACCTAACCCCTTTTCAAGATAGCAAAAAGTGTAAACAATTTACTTACATTTCTGTCAGTTAGCAGTGTAAAACCTCTTAAGAAAAACTGAAAGATAAATTCTCCCCTTGAATGTTCCTGAAAATGAATGGAAGCTTTAGCCTTAAGGAACAATGGTAGATTAGCCTCCTCCCTATAATGCCAAGCATTAACAATGCTAATACCAATTTCATGTCGTGTATCATAAAGCAAATAATGTTTACATTTCACAGCAATTATGAACTCCAGTATTTTCGTTGGGGAGGGGGGACAAGAGGGGTCTATATCCAGATAGTCAAGGGGCGTGGGATATATAATATTTGTTTCTCCACATTATTGGGGGGTGGCTGCCCCCCCCCCCCCCCCCCCCAAACAACACCCCTGATTATGAATTAACTTTTTGATTTTCAGAATGGAACGATTCAGAGCTACTTGTTTTGCTTCACATCTCTATTTAACTTTGATAGTAACTTCACTTTGAAGCTTTATCCTTTTTATCATTTCACTCTGTGCAATTTACTGGTGTTTCAATACATGCTCTTCTACTAAACAACTGTGTATCGTAGCTAGATATATTTGAAATCTACCTTCCTTTCATAGTAAGCAAATTTGTTCTCTATGAAATAGAATTGAAAAGCATCAGGGTTAAGCATTTCAATCCACCTCTGTTCATTTTAAAAAGGAATAGTGCCAGTTGCAGCCATATTTATCATTTCTGATGCTTGTACCCTATTTTGGTTTTGTTGTGGGAGGGGGATTATTTGATTGATGTGAGGGAGTTACAACTTATTCTAAATTACCCAGTTGATATTGTAAGATAAAAGAGTACCACAATTGAGTGTTTGATTCACTCATCTATCTAATTGAATGCTGATGGGTTCTGATGAAGTTATGTTACCTTTATCTTACAATATTACTTATAAATCAAAAGAGGAGAATTTGAAAGTATCTTTTTCTTCTTTACATTAGTTACCTAAATTTACACTTCAGAGCAAATTAAGATCCATCTTGATCTGTGAATTGCTCTAAAAATTGGTCCATTTTTTCTAAAAAAGTTCTTTCACATTCTTTGAATAATTTGGGCAAAGATGTGAATTGGTTTTGAAAAATTACGTTTTCAGTATTTAAATCAAAAAAGAAAACCGAAGGGAAGTTTTTGTACCCCTCCCAAATTTTCTTGAATTGGCTGTGCTGTAATTTTCTAATTTTATGAAGCTTTTCTCATCTACCCACCCAACCTCCTGTGCTTTATTGAGATTATATTCTTTGGTGTCGATCATACTATTACTGCATTCACCTATTTTACAGTAGTTTGAAATCCCTACAAATTTGACCCTTGTAGACTCACCAGACAGTCCCCTCCAAATCTCTGTCATCAAAATCCCCTTTCAACGGAATGAAAAAAATTATATTTCTGAAAAACCCAGAGGTATCCATACTTTTTACCCTTCACCCTTTTGGTTGTCACTGAACTTGCATGGTCGGTGAGCAGAGCAAGAACACTACTACAATCAAGAGTCAATGATCCAGTCAGAGTTTTCACAATCCTTAGGGGCTATCACTTCCTACCCTTCAATGCGGAATATGTTCCAGGTTTAAAATTAGTTTTCCTCCCCCTAAAGAGGATTCAAGCTTGCAGTTCTATTTTTAATTAACTGATTAGGGATACAAAGGCTACTTGAGAGATTTTGGGAAGTGATAAGCCCTGAGGATTGTCGAAAATCTGACCGCTCATCAGCCCTTGTTACAACTATCATTCTAATGGTGGAATTATATTTCAGGTTTCCTTTCACAAGCTTCCAAGTGATAAGGATCTGAGAAAGGAGTGACTTGTGAAGATTTGAAGAGATGAAGGTCCCTTGTTCCAAATCTCAGATGCCTACACTAGAGTATGTTCTAGACATTTTAACACTGAGAACTTCTATGCTGGTTTTACATCTGGAAGAAGAGAACTCAAACCAGGATCTATCCCAAGTATTTTTCCTAGGACAAATGAATGATTGTTCAGGCGAAAAGCTCATAAAGAAAGACAAGTTAGTGAGAAACATCACAAAGGCCGGAAAAAACTCAGTGCTGAGATTACTCAAGTTGAAGATGTGTCTGCAAGTGGGCTACTGCACACTATAACAAGCGAGGAACTTTTTGGAAGTGGTGAAGGCGAGGAACCTTGTGAAATTGGTGAAATAACTAGCTCAGGGAATGTTAGCAGTACCAGCGATAATGTGACTGTCAGTTTATTATCAAGAGTTAGAGAACTAGAAGCAAAGGCAAAGTATATGCAAATTGAACTGCAAGATAAAAAGAAAGAGATGGAAAAACTGCAGCACATTAATATGGACATAAAAAGCAAACTCGTTGCCTCTGGTCAAGCTTTGAAAGATGGTACATTTACTTATGCTAACGTGAAAAAGGATAACAAACTACTGCAGTTCTATACTGGGTTCACCTGTTCATCTGACTTTGAGTCTTTTTTTGAATTCATCAACTGTGGTGAAAATGTGAGACTCACTGAAGCTCATGTGAGAGATCCCGAAGGTTCAGCTAAGAGACGCAACAGAAAGCTCTCTGGACGTGATCAGTTGCTTCTTGTCCTTTGCAGGCTAAAAGTGGGATTATACGAACAAGACCTGGCATTCCGTTTTTCAATTAGTCAGGGGACCGTTAGCAAAATCCTTGTGAGCTGGATCAATTTCTTATATATACAGTTGGGAAGACTTGTTCTCTGGCCGTCAAGACATTATGTCGACAGAAATATGCCAGATGACTTTAAAGCTGAATATCCCACAACTCGTGTTGTGATCGACGCAACTGAAATTCAGTGTCAAGTTCCTTCGTCATTCCTAAATAAAACTGTGTCTTATTCGTCATACAAAAGTCGGCAGACTAAAAAAAGGTCTCATTGGCATTGCCCCAAATGGCATTGTGACGTTTGTATCTGAGTTGTACGACGGGTCCATCTCTGATGTAGAACTTGCCAAAAGATGTGGAATCCTGAAGATGCCATATGATGATGGTGATAGTATAATGGCTGATTAGGGTTTCCGCATACAGACTGACTTGCCTTCTTACGTAAGCCTAAATATTCCCCCGTTTCTTCAAAATGATGGGCAATTTGCAGCTTCTGATGTGATTGAAACACAGAAGATTGCCCGCCTCCAAATACATGTTGAGAGACTCATAATGCAAATTAAGTGCTATGGGATCTTAAGAGAAACAATCCCAGTTAACCTTTTCCCAGTTCTGAATCAGATGTGGACTGTTTGTGTCATAATGACAGTCTTTATGAACCCCATCATCAGCTCCTCAGGTGAATAAGAGATACCAAGTGAAGAATAGTTATTTTTTTCCTTTGAGTCTACTTTTATTTGAAGCATATGCCAATCCCATGCTTAAGTATATTGAAGGGTAAATAAAAGGAATTGAAATAGAGGATACACAAATAAAGTTCTAAGTTTTTTTTATTATCTAACAGTATTTACAGAAACAGAAGATTTTGTAAAAGTAACTAATACAACCAAATCTTATTGTAAAATTATTTGAAAAAAAAACTACGTTTTTTAAAGATTTAAAGAGGCTGAGTCACAAGTTCGAACCTTAAAACGTACAGGGATTAGGAGGTGCAGTTGGGGGGCTGCTGCCGCCCCCCAAACCCCCGCTTCCGTATATGAAAGGGGCTGTGTTCTCCTCAACGCCTCGCTCTTTACGCTAAAGTTTGACTTTCTCACAACTCTTTTTTAAACAATAAAAACTTTAGCGTAAAGAGCGAGGCGTTGAGGAGAGCACAGCCCCTTTCATATACGGAAGCGAGGGTTTGGGGGGTGGCAGCCCCCCAACTGCACTTCCTAATCCCTGCACGTTTTAAGGTTCGAACTTGTGACTCAGCCTCTTTAACTCTTTAGAAAACGTAGTTTTTTTCAAATAATTTCTGCACGTTTTTGTACAGTTTATTACTTATTATTGCTTGACTAACTTTAGCTGATCTTTTCAGGAGTTAAAGATGGAGGGCTGCCGCCTCCCAAACCCCCCGCTTTTGAAGATTTTTGTGTTAAGGCTTTTAATTCCTGAATACTCAAATCAAATGCACAGTAAGATTTTCTTTTTTCAACTTTTCTTCAAGCATGTGGGTATACGGCATGTTATCAAAGCAGTGGAGACTTACCTGTAACCTGAAGGCCGACTGTGATATTCTTCTGGAGACGCCTGTTGAGCCGAAGGATTTAATAGATTGGATTTAAAAAAAGAAACTGAGTTCTTTTTTAAACTTTAAATTCAGTATATAAAAAATTTTCTCTCACAGGGAATCCAACCCGGATCTTCCGCCTGACAGTCAGGAACAGCGACCATTGTACCACAGAGACACTAGTTATATGTTTTAGTCTCTCGTATCTATTTTTGACGCAAGCTAATCCCCACAAAACTTGATATTTGGTTTTTGAAAAATAGGGAAGGAAGGATCGGATTGAGCTGAAATTTTGAGGATAAGCTCCGAGGCCCCAGCAAAGCTTGTCCTCTAAATTTCAACCCGATCGGGCAACGTTAAAGGGGGGTTGTGGTGGGAAAAATTAACATGGGCTCTTATAGGAAAACGAGGTTTTTTTGCAAATATAATTCAGGGGATAATATTTTCGGTCTGAAAATATCAAAAGGCCCTAACAGGTCGAATTCCGCTTCAAATGAGTCCTCATTCACTCGGATCCGTTGCCAACTGTGGTCTGTAGGCGTGGCTGATAAAAAAAAGAGAAATGAACTTTAAGTGGCCATATTTGTTTTTTGGAAAACAGGGAAGGAGTGATCGGATTGAGCTGAAATTTCTAGGATAAGCTCCCGCGCCCCTAGGAATGCTTAACCTCTAAAATTTCAGCCCAATCGGACAACGTTAAAGGGGGGCTGTGGTCGAAACTTCCGGCCCACTTTTACCCATGAAGATAAAGTCGGAGGGGGTGAAATTTTGCACTTTTCTTAGTTGGAGCTTGGGTTACAAAATGCGATCACTGCTGTCTCTTTGCGACCGCTAGGACCGGAAATCGCTTAACATTGTGGTGGGTCTCCTCTTTAGAGGCACAAGTGTGCCTCCTTGATTTTCAAGGTAGAAATAAATAAAGCAAAATCTGAGAGTTCAAGCCTCAGAGATGAGGATAGAGATTTCGTGCATGGTGTACCAACCAAAGAAGAAGCCAAAGTACTTGGAACAGTTTTCAACAACAGTTGGAAGAAAAGGCAGAAATTAAATTGGAATGAAATTAGAAGCATTGTAAAAAAGGCAATTTCTTATGGAAACAACTGAAGTCTAACTATACACCAGAAGGCTCCGTATGTAATTATTTCTGTATGCCCTATAATATGGTATTCTGCAACAGTTTCTCTACCGAATAAAACAACATTAAAGGAAATAACAAGAAAAATTTATCAATTTGTATGGAAAATAAAGTACCCAGCCAAATTAAAGAAAACGGATTTGACTAGTGGCCGAATTTTTGATGAAAGACAGGTTTTAGTTAGGTTTCTTTTATATATATATATAGGTTAAAAAAAGAATGCTTATATTCGCAGGAACTCATAATCACATAAATCAAAGGAACTCAAAATACATTACTTCGACATTTCCGAAGTGTTGCTTCTGCAACATGGACCGTTACTGAAACTTGAGTATCAACCAATCAGCGTTGCGAAACTCAACTCAAACGTGTTTGCAAAGAAATTTTTTTCTGTAACTGGTGCCTGTGAGGGGTTCCCTTTCGTGGTT
The DNA here is from genome assembly GCA_027921565.1 of Artemia sinica. Lineage (NCBI taxonomy): Eukaryota > Metazoa > Arthropoda > Branchiopoda > Anostraca > Artemiidae > Artemia > Artemia sinica. Next base: position 12,660,349 of record CM051261.1, read on the forward strand.
TCTGGATACGTCGAAAAGGTTTATCACATTAATCAAAGGACCTCAAATTACAGAAGCTCAGACAAGTATTCCAGATAATGTTGGAAATAGAAATCAGTCAGAGTTTTGACTTCATTTTCCCAAAAAACATTATCAAAAGGTATCCTTTGTATTATTATAAGGTATCCTTTGTATTATTATAACATTTTTTGTCCATAATACAAAGTCACACCACTATTAACAAACTGACAATATCCTTGAAATAGGCTAAATTGATAAAATTTGATCCTTTGCGGCAAACTATTAGTTAATGATTATTATATTTGGATTCAGCATGAAATTCTAAATGGAGATGTAGGTCTATTTCTTAGCTATCTCAATATTCCATGAATGGAAAAAAAAATTTACCAAAATGTTACCACATGATGCCTGTGCAGTTGGAACACAAAATATTAACCTGGCTGGACAGAGAGGAATTTCTAGAAGGGCACTGACCCCAAAAACCATCCAATTATCATCACCTTTGTAGCAGAATCTAGCCTAAGTTTTCTTGGTACTGATTCACAATGTTAATTTCTAAGGGTCAAATTTTCCTAAAAAACTGGAAAGTCAACCCAGGTTCTTAGGTCATAAACATGTTAAAATTATTGTAGAGACTATGGCGGATCTTTCTGTGTCACTTTTGTTAACTTCTTTGCCTCTTTTGGCACCTAAATAAATGTTTGTAATTTTCAAGTTGGAGTCCATGATTGGCTGGGCAAAGATATAGCCTAGTACAGGCTAAACCTACTACCCAAGCTCAGGAAAAATCAATCCAGAATGCAGGTGATTTACAGCCTTGCTATTAACAAGATTATCAACAAAATTAACTCACCAGTGCCTTCTGAATTTCAGGAAATTCTATGATAAGTTCCATGTTTGCATAACAAACCTGCCAACAGTGTGGCCAGATCGTGAACAAAAAAGTAAGCCGCAGCCTTTGAAAAACAAGCCAAAAATAAGCCAGACAATTTTTTGCCCAAAATCTAACTTTACTTTTAATGGTGTCCAAGTTTTGACGGCCGTTTTATAGAAATACTCACCACTATTCAGGTCCTTTGATGCTACTGGCATTATCCACCTTTCAATTCGTTCCCTGGTTTGCGGAAGTTTCAGTTCCAGTGTAGAGATTATTTTGAGGCTGCATTTAGTAGAATTGCAATAAACCGCTACCCCATGTGGAACTCTAGAGACTTTACAGAAATTCCCGCGCGCTATGTTCAGAAAATGGTCGACCGTGCTTACTTTCCTGTCCAACAGTTCGGGGAAAATTATTGACGAGGACGCCCACTGGCTCGATTTCTCCTGTGTTAGTTCGAGCACTGTCCGTGTGTGCGCCGCAATTTCTGTATCCCATAATTTCACTGAGTCGGACCTCCGATTACTATAATGATACTCTGTGACCCAATGCGTTTTAATGTCAACATTTCGATTCAGTCAGAGGTTCTTTTTTGGCGCAATAGAGTTATTGCCAGAACAAATTCTTAAAATTGTGTCCCAGCCCTTATGTATTGGTTGGACATAATGATGCATTACTTAATAACGACCGTTAGCCGCAGACAAACACAAAAAAGATCATTATTTCATTGGTTTATTATCACATAGATACACAAACAAAAATCAGATCATTGGATATTATCACATATAGATTCATAAAATTATGGAAATCACTTTGTGTAAAGTCAAAGCTTTGGAATAGAATCCTTTTCCCAATAATAAATGCGATGCTAAAACGCCCTTAAAGGGCTACAAAATGTACACAAGGAACACAATCGTACTTTTGTCTTTATCACAGGTCCATTCCAGGGTCATAATTGGCTATCACGAACCACAATACATCCCTGGAACCAAGAACAAATAAGACTGAGTAGAACCTCCGTCTTTGGTCCATGCACTGACTATTGGATAACCCATAAAATCTGAGCGGAGGTGGAGCCAATTTGAGAACTGGCTGAGCACTGAGTTGACGGCCGTCTACTTTCCCTCATTGCCACCGCGCATTTGCGAGGATAAGACCGTAGCAGGCCTCCAGGCGTGTATGATAAGTGTAATCAAACACTTTCACTTGTTCTCACTCAATTTTTCTTCTCTGGGGCTGTACTGCGAAGAGCTAGTTGTTGAGGTAACGAATTGTAATGTTCCGCGCCAGCTCCATCTCCGCTCAAATTTGCCAGGTATCAGCCGTATTTTATTCGACTCCGCATGGTTGTAGTATCGAGATAGGGAGACGAAGGTTCTTAGTCTTTATTTGTTCTTGCTGGGACGGATCTCCAGTTTCCTGTTTGATGAGCCACATTTTAACGAAGTCCGAACATTCCACCACTTTAAACATGGATGGGAAGTATCGTGGGCCAGATTGGGAATGACACGCGTTATAAATTTCGATACTTTTACGTAAGACAAACTAAGAATTGAATTTTGTTGCTGTGCTGCGAGAGCCAACTCACTCATCGATTTCAGAAGTTTAGAACTTATCATAATTATATTGACCTTTAGCGCAAGATGGCTCTCCGAACTCTGGCTGCCAGTCGTTGAGTGAGTGCGTACCTTTTAAGGCACTTTATGACGGGAAAACTAAAAAAAAGTGGCAGTTTGGAAAAAAATGCTCCAGGGTGGAATTTTCGGTGATTAAGAATATCCGTCTTTCATAGCCCTTTAAGATTGACCAAATGCCTCTAAGATGTCACTGAGTTCATCTTCTTCCCTGTCAGCGTCAGGCGCATCAGCTCTGCCACATCGTCCACTGTCAGACGCATTTTCAGCTCCATTTTTCGAATATATGGAACTGTTGAACGAACTCATTTTGGCCGATGGTACGAATGACGAACAGCAGTGGCCACTGACAGACATCCACAGTCGAAAAATCAAAATTGCGTTTAGGATTGGTAAAAGCATTCTATTCCGAAGCCTTGACTTTACATAGTTCATCATAGAAAACGCTCTCTTAACGACTGCGTTGCTGATAGGCAAACTCAGCAACGACAATGCCCACTTTGCCAAATCCTGAAAGACTGGCCTCTCCAATAGGGTCGCGAAACTGAAGCACGTGGACCCAGAACTCAGAGGAGTCTTTTGGAAGTTCTCCGCCACAATGTCATTCCAGTCAACCTCGAGCAGGCGTCACCACTGGTTTTCCATGTCTCCAAATTCTGTCACTGGAATCACACTAAGAGACAGGTCGGCGAATCTGGGTCTAGTCTGAGATAAACATATTGTCGGAGAGAGAATTCTCAATTTCAGAAGGGAATCAATGGCAAGAGGTAAACGTTTCAGAACTGACCTTGCAGCCGTCTTGAGAAAGCCGTGACAGCGAAGCTTTATTTCCTCTTTCATCTCGCTTGGAAGATTAGCTTCGCTGAGTTCAGAAAGAAACAAATGCCCAAAGTCTACCTGGTCGACAGGAAGGTAGTAAATTAGAAACTCAAGGTTGACGTTAAGGGACACTGCAGACGGTCGAAGGATCCTGCGCAGGATGCACATGAACAAATCTTTCAGCTCTTGAAACAGACGAAAATTGGTCTGCATTCAAATGTTGAAATAGTATGTTCACCCTCTGAAAGTCGGCCAATAGCGGTTTCAGACAGACAATGTATAGACGGTTGCGTTTAGTACTGTACATTTTGTGTAAAGTTCTTGCAGTATAGCACCGCTCTTTTTCCTTGGCGATGCGGAAATGTGTTGTCAGTTCGAGGTATTGCTCATCAACTCTACACACTGCAGTGTATCGCGACAACCAGCGTGTACTTGAAGGGGCCACAATTTTAAGGGGCAAATTTCCATGATTTATCAGCCTATATATCTGGCCGTACACTTCCCTTCGCAACGGGCTTACACTAAACCACTTGTACGTTTCCGAGAGCATAAATTCTAGGTTGCTCGGCAACTCTTCCACCGCCTCAGAGGCACACAAGTGCAGAGAGTGGCAAACACATTTGAAAAGCTGAAGGTGAGGTAACCCATCTGCTTTCAGCAATGTAAATAGAGAGTGATTTGCGCCACACATGTTATTTGCCCCATCAGTACCAATACCAATCAGGTTTTTGAGAGGTACTTTGCACTCTGCAAGAAATTTTTTGAGTTCTGCGTGGAGTATAATAGCTGTAGTTGATGGTACTTCAACCATTCCTAACGCAGTACACACTATCTTTTTCAACTTCGGATTGTAATATCGAATGCAAATAAACATGAACTTCATTGTAGAGACATCAGTTGACTCATCCAGTATTAGAGAGTACTTACCATCTCCAATGTCAGCCACTATCTCCTTCAGGGTTTCAGGTCCAAGCACATTCTTAATGAGAGCGGAACATTTAGATTTTTTTAGCCTCACCGATTCACCAATAGGCCCAGGAAATAAGTCTTTGATGATGGTAGAAAGATGGTGGATTGTTCTCACCGACGAGTGACAGGCTACATGAGCAGCCAAGACCAGCTCCGCTTTCCGCGAAGCCAAGTTTGTCGACGTGACTCCTAGAAAATTAGCATTAATTATTCGTGATTATTTCGGCTATGTTTCATAACCGATTATTTCGGCTATGTTTCATAACGTTACTCTGAAAGGGGGGTTTGTTTCAAGCTTAATTTGCATATCCAATTTAAGTTTCACTTGTCTTAAGATTTATTTATTAATTTACATTATATCTATTGTATGTTTGTTTGCATTAATTGTTTATTTAATTTCTGTTTGTTTTAAGTTTCATTTATACTTCAAAAGGAAAATATTTTTTTTTTGTTTTAAGCTTGACTTTCATATTCAATCCAAGCATTACTTGCCTTAAGATCTATTTATTCATTTATATTATATCTTGTTGTATGTTTTTGCTATGATTGTTTATTTAATTTCTGTTTGTTTTGGGTTTCATCTATTCTTTAATGGTAATTTCTGGTTGTTTTGAGTTTGAATTTTAAAAGGTATTTGTATCTGCTGAGCTTAAGTTTAAAATGGCCTTTACAAGCATCCCTTTCATACAATCCATATATGCCCCAGGGCACAATTTACAATGCCTGCCCCAGACCCTGGGGGGTAGTGAGGACACCTGAATTTTTTGCTATCTGACTTTGAGCAATTTTTAACTTAATGGCTATCTCAAAATTTTTATTGGATGTATTTGGGGAAAAGGAGCATTGGGGGGGGGGGGGGGCTAGTTGCCCTCCAATCTCTTTTTACTCTAAAAAAACTGAACTAGAACTTTCAATTTCCAATCAAAGGAGCCATCTCTGAAGTTTTTACAAGCATCCCTTCAATAAGAGCCATATATTCCCCAGGCCGTAACTTACAACACCTGCCCCTGGGCCCTGGGGGGTTGTGTTGACCCTGAAGTTTTTGTTATATAATCTTTGAACTATTAAAAAAAAAGCTATCTCAAAGTTCTTATCGGATGGGTTTGAGGAAAAAAAGGGAATGGAGGGGAGGGGGGCTAGGTGCCCTCCAAGCCCTTTTGACTCTTAAAACTGAACTAGAACTTTCAATTTCCAATCAAATGAGCCCTCTTTGAATTGAATATGAGCATCCCTTCCATAAGACTCATATAAGCCCCCAGGGCACAACTTACAATGCCTGCCCTGGGCCCTGGGGGGTTGTGTTGGCACCAGAATTTTTGTTATATGATCTTTGAACATTTTATTGGATACATTTGAAATTTTTATTGGATGCATCAGGAAAAAAAGAGGTTTGGGAGGTGGGAGCTGGCTGCCCTCGAATATCTTGTGATGCTTAAAAAGTGAACTAGAACTTCAAATTTCCAATCAAATGAGCCCTCTCTGAAGTTTATATGAGTATTCCTTCCATTATGCCTAATGCCCAAAACCTCCCCCCCCCCATGGAAAAAATTCATACATCTTTCTCAATAGCAAATACTTTATATAAACAATAGACAAATGCCATAACTTAAATACCTTTCTCCAGGGGTTTTGTGGGGTCAAGTTACACTTGTAGTTATGTTATTCTGACTGATTAAATCTTTTAAAAATTAATATTTTCCTGGTTAATTTTTATTATAAGCCCACCCAGCATGAGCAGTCTGGAGGAGAGTATGGAGGAGTCGAATTCGAATTTAATTGGAGATCAATCACCCCAGGGTTAAACTAGAATTCCTCCCCTCAAAATAGGAACAAATTGAATCCCAAACTGCAATCCATGATTTCAAACAGCTCTTAAAAAGAGAATTTAATGGATATGCCCAAGCATATGTTGATCGATCTTTAAGTGAAGAGGGATGTGGAAGTGGATGCTTTTTAAAAGAGCTCAGCCTATGCATTGTGAAAAAACACAAGGCAGGGACCAGCACACTAACAGCTGAAGTAGCTGCAATCAATTTGTGCTTAGAGACCCTAATTAAACTGAAACAGAGCAATTAACATACAGTAATATTCTCTGACTCTAAATCTGCTCTCTATATCCTATGAAACACTAACTTTGAAACACTGGGCATAGGCCTACATCAAACCAAAGAAAACCTAAGCAGCCTTGGAAGATTAGGTTTTGTTACTAAATTTCAATATATACCTAGTCATCTAGGTAAAGAAGGAAATGAAAAAGCAGACAAGATAGCAAAGCAAGAAGCAAAAGCCAAATGGAACCAGTGAAATCTCTAACTATAAGGGATACAACTAGATTATGACTAAAAACATTGCTTGAATTAAAGCCACCAAATTTATCCCCCTTTACAACCAGTATACAATCAGTCTGGTTCAACTGCCTGTGTTCAAATACAGCTAACTTCAACCACCACTCTCCCTCATACAAAATAAAGCAGCCAAATGGAGAAGTTGCCAATAGCCCATTTTGCAGGTACTGTAAAAACACAGAAGAAACCCCTGAGCATATACTATTGAATTGTAAAATACTGGAAAGAAAACTGTCAATGGATCTAAATCTACAACACCATATATAGTAGGTCAAAATACGCTGACTATATTTGAATTAGATAAACCCTACTATGATGTTACCTCACATTATTAGCTAATAGCTGATTTACATCTTTCCATATTCATCCACATTTTGAATATTAATAAGTAGTGTTTACAACAAGGCAGTTTACTATAACAGTAACATAATTTTACAACAAGAGAAACTATGTAGTAAGGGATTATCTCATTCAGTAAAAATTGAATTCTCCCAAGAAGAAGTGTATGAACTTATCATGAGAAAAGAAGAACAAATTAAAGATTTGGATCTATTGTCAACCCAGCCCAGAAAGAAGAGGGGTCAATGATCTGATTTTCAGGACACTTGCCTAGATTGTCTACAGTTGATTGATTAAATTTAATATAACAATGAACCTTGTTTATTTCAAAATCTGAAAGGTTTTTTTCTAAATAAAAAAAAAACTATAGGATAACTTCCATAGTTGCTGTCTGTTAAAGGTAATGTCTCATGTTTAATTATCAATGTTGTGGTCAAGATTTGTAGACTATTGGCCAAGATTGATAATTCTGAAAATTAGTAGTGGTCAAGATTAAAGTCTCAGCTGCCAGGTAAAGGACATACTGCATTCTAATCAGAGATACAGCTCAGATTAGGCACTGGCTAATCACTAGGAGTCTTACCCTATAGGCCTAGGCTACAGCAACAGTAACAAAGAAATCAGACATCAAAGCAAGGGTAACTCATCTACTTATCCTGCTCCTGTATTTATATATCTCTTTCTGATATTTTCATTAGTATTATATGGTACTTTATTACATATTAGCTATTAGCCTATATTATATATAACTAATTTCTCTATAGTATTTAAACTATAGGCTAATACATTGGGAAAAATGAATAAAAGTGAGTCTGAAACAAGATTGATTGCTTCAGGTTTGCTTATGTCACAAGCTGATGCTCATCACTGCTAAAAATGGGGGGTGCAAACCAGTCATGTACACTAGCTATTTTTCTGTGGCATGTACCCAATTTGCTGGTAGCCAATGCATTGAGGTACACACCACAATGCATTGGGTACCCCCCCCCATACCAGTTAGGGATTAATTGTTTTATGTACAACCATCAACATATAATGTACTCCTTCACCACTGTAGTAGTATACCACAGGATCTGTACCTCAGAATTTGATACCTACATCTAACCAAATGTACTACTCCCTATATAGCATAGCAGGACCTACTCCATATATAGCGTAGTAGGACCTATGCCATGTTTAATGTAGTACTGATTGTGGGGTGTAGCACTCAAATTCTTAGGTACAGATCCTTTGGTGTACTACTGCAGGGGGTGAAGTAGTGCATTATGTTGATGGTAGTACATAAAACAATTAACATCCCCAACTGCCCCATAATGATTTTCACTTTTGCATGTATTCTGAGAAAACCAATGACCAATTTGCTTCTTCCTTTGAGCATATTTAAACTGAAGTGATGCAAAGAAAACCTCAAATATAAAATAAATGTATTTTCTCAGAATAGGTCTAGACAAAAAGTGAAAACGGGTATGGGGGTACCCAATATATTGGGGGCAGTACCCAATGCATTGGGGTGTGTACACAGTCGGCTAGGCTGTGTACCCAATCTGTTTGTACAGAGATACAAACCACAGAAAATAGCTAGAGTGTACATGACGACAGCATGACGACTCCTGGACGACTCACATGAACTAAACAGTTAAACAGGATCTGTAGATGTTACAGACATGTCTGTTATGAGTTTGATTCCTGGCGTTATTCTATACTAATAAGTAACAGCTAATATACTGTACCTTCAGCTGTAGTTCAACCCCATGACTTAATGGCTAATGCTTTTTATGCTGTTGTTACGAAGCCACGTGTCTCTTAGGATTTGAAAACTTCACCGCAGTGCCGCGGTTAGATTCGTATTTTGACAATAGAGTTAAAACGTGATTTTGACCTTTCGTGAGCATTCGTTCGTTCGTTCGTTCGAAAATCGGATGAATTACCAAAAAATATAAATTCTTCCCGAAAAAGTAAATCACGCCAAGAAATAAGCCAGCTCAAAATAAAAATAGCCAAGTTTTAAGCCACAAGCCAGTTCCAAAAATTTTCACGCCAGTCGCCAACAAAATAAGCCAGTTTGGCGTAAAATAAGCCAATCTGGCCACACTGCCTGCCAACAATATGGCCGATTTTCGCGCAGCGTTGCAATTCAGGCGGAAAAAACTAATAAGGTCTATGGTGTCGGAATTTTCAGACTTTTTAAACTGACCGATCGGAAATATACAGTAGAAGCACTGCGCTCTCAACAGTTCACAGAAGAACCTTAATTCGATGATCCGTCATTTTTTTTAAATGGACATAAAAAAGCTGGTTTATTGAGGTATCCAAGTCTTCTTCATTATTGTGTTTCGATCAAGTAAGTATGACGGCACTAGACCCTCAAGGTCTAAACTAGCAGTTCTGATCTCCGTTTTGTGGCCCTTCAGTCAGGAAGTGCAATGTGGGGTTTGGGGCCAGCCATCCAGTGTGTTTGCACACCTTTCCTGCTTACCTTCCCTAGATTTTTCCAGATACCCATTAAGAGCTGGGTTGATTCTGGCTGAGCTTACAGAGCCACACCACTGATCCCCATCCAGCCATGTCAGGGATCAAACCTATGGCCTTCAAACAGAGGAGTCCCAACACAGTATGCCAACCACTTGGTAATCAGCTTGGTAACCTTGACAACCAGCTGGCAGTACAGACGTCCTGCCAGCCAGGATGTCTAAGTGTGTTTTGTTTGCATGCCATTATCCTAAAAAGTTTTTTGTTTGCATCAATGTTGATTGATTCAGTCACTATTTGTAACAGCATAGGCTATTAGGCAAAACCTTGACTAGCCTAGGTCTTAAAACTCAGTTATCTAATTCAAATGTCACCCCCACCTGCCCAAGGATCCTGCTGTAATTATAATCAAGATTCATACATTTTGAGCCTCAGGTAACTTTTTACTATAGGCTAGTCTAACCAGTCAAAGTTGTTGGACAATTTTAAATTGCTTAGCCTATATTATACTCATTTTCATTGTTCTGTTTTCATTTTGACAATTCATAATAGCCATAGCCTCCCCAAATGGTCTCACATATAGCTCTAGGCACCGTAAAAAATCAGAAAATTCTTAATTTTGATAAATAGCCTAGTAAGCAATTATGATAGGCATATTCAGAAAGAACATAATTAGGGCATCAAGTGCTATGTTCATTTTGTTTGTGAAACAGTTATATAGAGTATCTTCACTTTATTTTTATGTCAGTTTTAGCCTATAAAATACCTAAAATTTTAAGTCAGTTTTAGCCTATAAAATACCTAAAATTTTCATTAATTTATTATTGGTAAATTTGATAAAAAAAACATGAATAGTTAGAAATCTAAGCTATCTATTTATATGGTTAATGATTAAAATTATGTAAGATCAAACACTTGAAATTACTAGTTTATTGACTTGCCTACAAGTTCCTCTTGTTGGAAAAAACCAATTATCCTATTTTAATATATATATCCTTTCTGTGTTTCAGTTTTATTCACATATTAACAGAAAGCTGATTTTCTTGTGATTCTAAGTAGATAACTTTTATTGCTTGATATTTGTTCTATAAATCCCAAATATTAAATACAATTTTTCTTTTTAATTGCTTGTTAAAATAGAGAAGACATTTTAAATTTATGAGTATAAATTAATTAAATTATTTAAATTATGAGCCTATGAATTATTGGTGAAAATATCACCAAGTAGACAGGGATCTTACTACTACACTCATATTGTGTCATGCTGCAGAGTTTGCATGCAACTGAACCTGCTCAAGGTTCTGTTGCAAGGAGGTTCAGTTACACAGGGGTTCAGTTGCCTGGTGGTTCAGTTACACAAGGGTTCAGTTGCATGGGGGCTGAGTTGCACAGTGGTTCAGTTACAGGGGTTTAGTTTTTTGGGGTTCAGTTACATGCACACCATTGAACACTTTTCCTTTTTAATGCTTACTTCAAACATGATAAGTAATTCATTTGTAAAGCACAACCACCACCACCCTCTTTTTGATTGTCCCACATAGCCCATAGCCCAATCAATATGTATAAGCCCTAAGAAATCACCAAAACATTGAAATTCTTGCTTTTTAATATACAAAATGTTTTTTTTTGTAGTTTTATTTCCATGATTATATACTTTTTAAAACCAATTTTGGTTTAAGTCTGAAATTAGGGCTGTTGAAAAGGAAACACTCTTAGTTCATAATATACAAAATTATTATAGTTAGTACATTTCAAATTTAATTCCTCTACATCTGACTCCCCCCCCCCTCCTATGTAAAAATGTAGCCTTTAGCCCAAATTATATATTTTCCATATATATTTGCATTTTGTTTTTATTTTGCCAGATGTTCATTCTATTTTGGGCACATCTGTAGAAACAAGGGCAGTGCAAGAGAAATATAGAATTTGGCCTATGTATTGGCACACTAGCAGGATGGTTGGGGTAAAGTATAACAGAAATGCAGTTAAAATATGTTACCTATAACTATTCTGCATATTATGAAGTAAAAAGTTTTTTCTTAACATTTTTTCTTCTCAGGTACCCCAAATCTAGGCATATACCATCATTTCAAATTACATTTTAGTAAAGTTTGGTCTTAACCACACATAGAGATGAATCAGAGGTAACACTATAGCATTGCCTATAGTGAAAAGCCATAAGGTTACAATGTTTTATTGTTTTTCTTTTCCCAGAGGCACTTCATATGGAACTGGTTAAACTTCAGAGGGGGCCCATTTGGTTGGAAATTGGAAGTTCTACTGCCCATTTTAAAATTAAAAAATAATTGGAGGGTGACTAGCCCCCCCCCCTCCTACTCCTCCACAACCGTTTTCACAAAATTTATCTGATAAAATTTTGAGATAGCTATTTTGTAAAAACAGTTTAAAGATTAGATAACAAAAAGTCAAGGGTCAATGCACCCCCCCCCCCTCAGGGCCAAGGTTGTAGCTATTCTATGAGGGAATATATGATTTTTATGGAAGGGATGATGCATAAACTTCAAAGGGAGCTCATTTGATTGGAAATCAGAATTCCTAGTGCCAGTAACTAGCCCCCCCCAAGGCCCTTTTTTTTCCCCAAATGCTTCCAGTCAAAATTTAGACATAGCCATCTTGTTCAAAATAGTTCAAAGATGAAATAAAAAACTCTGGGGTCAACACACACCCCCAAGAGCCTAGGGGCAAGTGTTGTAAATTATGCCCCAGGAGCATATAAGGTTTTTATGTAAGGGGTGGTTGGATAAATTTCAGAGAGGGTTCATTGATTGGAAATTGAAAGCTCTAGTTCCTTTTAAGAGTCAAAAGTGATTAGAGGGCATTTATCCTCTCCCTCCCACGTATACATGCCCTCTTTTTCCCAAATATATCCAATAAAGATTTGAGATAGCCATTTTGTTTAGATAGTCCAATGATTAGATAACAAAAAATTTGAGGTTAACATAACCCCCAGAGCCCAGGGGAAGGGTTTGCAACTAATCCCCCTAGGCATGTAAGGTTCTTATACAAGGGTTTTTAAAATAGTTCAAAGATCAGATAAGCCCAACCCCAATCCCAATTAAAAAAACTTACAAATGATATTTTATTCCAAAGCTTAAGGGAACTGACCCCTGGCCCTCCCTCTATGACCCAAGTTGCCATCTCAAAAAAAATATTAAAGATATTATATTAAAAAAATCATTGGAGTTGACTTAATTCAGTAATGCTATGCTTTTAACTATGAAGCTATTTCTTGTTTGAAAACAGGGATGCACAGGACTTTTTTTTTCATATTCTATTTTCTTGTTTGTTGTTTCTTCTTATCTATTTCCATGGGTGAAAGCTCAAACAAGAAAAAAAACAACATAAAACTAAAGCAATGATTCATGGGCCCCAACAATTGTGTCTTGTGGGTGCTGATCAGCAAATTGCTGATTAGATTCTATTCTTTAAAAACAGATTATGTTTCATGTACACATTACTGGAAATTTAAGCCTTAATCAAACAAACAATCTGACATTAATTTGTTTTCTGTTCTTTGGATTGAAACATCAATAGATAAAGACTATCTCTTTAAAAGTTGAACCTTTGATGTAAATTTTGTTTTATGGAAACTTCAGGTCTTTAGTCATTTCTTTTTCTAAGAAAGATGCATTTTGAGTTATTTAATGTTGAAATTTGTATGGTACATAATGAAGACATTAGCAAGATTTATTTTTATATTACCTATAATATTTCCCTGAATTTATTTTGTTTTTGTTTGTTTCATTGTTTTTTGTTTTTTTTTATGAATGGGGTTAATTAATGAGAATGAGTTTTTTCTATCACTATATCTATTTGGTTATAGGAGTTGAAGATACTTAATCAATTGATACCACAAACATTCATGGAAACTTCAGGTTGTACTCTGTCACCTGGACATCAAAATTACCTGTGGTTCTTTCATCCAGAAACTCCATTTTAGCATCCAAGTTGGCTCCTGAAGATGGGGATAGTAGTGGTACAGGTATGATTCAACTTACAATGTTGTAGAATCAGTTCTAATCAGAAATGATCATGTTTGAAGACGTTTTTCCTTTTGTTACAAAACAAGAAATATTGTATAAGACTTTCAAGCACTATTTAAAAATTTCTATATGGAGGCTGGATTTTTATTCTAAATCATTGCAAAACACTTCAAACAAATTTAAATTTTAAAAACTGAACAATTGCAAGATAAAAAAATTTTCATGAGACTTTTTTCATTTTTGGACTTACACAAGTCTGTAAAGCACTTATTCTCTTTCCACTTTATTTCTAGAAAATGGTCCTGAGTGAGAATAAGTCTATTATCTCCAGATATTTCTGTTTATAAAAATTAATTAGCCATTATTTGGCCATGAAATATGTGAATAAAATTCTGATTTAGAGCTTTGTGTCATCATAATCCCACTTTACCATCTGAGTTAGATTCCTAAGAACTGGATAGTGAAGGTATATTTGAGTTTAACACACACACACATATATTAAATATGTAACCTAACCTAATAACTCCAGTTTAAATCAGAAATTATGGTTTAGGGTATCAATGTACTCTAACACAAGAAAATATTTGGTAAATTTACAGTTCACAAGGTAATTCAGCTTAGATGAAGGTGAATATATCACTTGATGTTCTTTTCATTCTTTTTTATGATTCAATAATCACTTCTAAATTTACCAAATGTGCCATTGATTGTCAATCTTGAGATAGCAGATCAATATACAGGCATTGAAAAATATATATTAGTCTTCCTATGTACAAAAGAATAAAGCTCCGCTGAGGGGCACTTTTACCTGAAAAATAATGTAGTCTAGTCGATATAAGATAAATACAGATCATAGGCATTATTTTCTTAATCCTTGTCTTATCTAAGTTGATTTCTAAATGTTTCATGATAATAATATGCAGTGGCAAATGATTGTGTATCAGCTATTACAAAAGATTGTTCATAGCTATCGTGTAGGGGAGAGGATTATTACATGCCTGAAAGAATGCATTTCATTGCCTAAATTGTCTATCTCTCCATGGCCTTAATACTAGTATAGGTAAGAGTATATATGCATAAGGGTGGGATGTAGGAATTAATCTGTCATCTCCCTTGATTTAAACTAAGCCTGAATAAGGTTGCATTGGAGTGATACCTCTTATATTATCACTATTTTACATTTATTTCAATGCATTTTTGGGTACTTGTTCAGAATCTGGGCAACATGCAAAAAAGACCGCATCGAAATCTCAAACATGCTATATGAAAAACAGGTTTTGCTGCCTAGTGAGGTATTGCTCACTTCATGACAAAGATTTAAAACTTCAGTTTTTGTTAAAGGAGCAAAACAAGGTACCTAGGTTAGATTAGGTTACGTATTCAATATATGCCATGCTTTACCCCCCCCCCCCCCCCCCCCACCCCAATGTGCAAATATATTGCTCAAATCTGTTTCTTAACTGTTATATTTTTATCATACTTTGTTTTATTTCATTGGCATTAACCAAAATTCACTTCTCACATGTTGCCCAAATTCTAAACAAGTACCACATTTTCTTCCTAAACTGATATGGTCTATGATATAATGATGTATAAGATCATTTTAGCAATTATGAAAGAGTGGTTGATCATTTTGTAGGGCCTTATGCCTCAAAGAATGCATTTAATGGTCATTTATAAAAACACATATCAATTTAAAAATTAGACAAAAAGTATTGTTGTAGAAAACAACAAAGTTTCAAAACAACATATGAAAATGAACAAAGCTTCAATTATTCATCTATTTTTTTTACACAGATGGGAGAAGTAATGCTCCAAGCTTTGACCAAGTCACTTTGTTAAGTTTTGTGTTACTAGGTTACAATGGGCTGTTTTGAGCTCTTTTAACCCCTTTTAAGGGCTCAAAAGGAATAGTCCCCCAAAATGATTATTGAATTATGAAAGAGCATGAAAAATAATCATGACTTAATACTGCTGAAAAGCTAAATTTTGTTGAAGTCTAGGCTATTTACCAAAAATCTAGTGTAGATTTACAATTCTAGCTATATGTTTGACTTATGAAGGGGGAGTCAGTAAATTTCTAGATTGTGCTATAATTTAGGTTGGATGAAAGTGAAATCATCATTTAATGCCTTTTTTTTTTATGCTCTTTCATAATTCAATAATTGCTTCTAATTGCATCTTGAGCCCTTAAATGGGCCCTGAATGTATTTATATGAATTATGAAAGAGCATTAAAAAAGCATCAGTTGTTGTTTTCAATTCGTCCTAGCTAAATTATAAGGCCTACTCCAAATTTACCATGAACTTTAACGCCGGTGTCGACACAGCCCCCCAGGGCCCAGGGTAGGCATTGTAAGTTATGTCCTGGGGGCATATATGGTTGTTATGGAAGGGATGCGCGTATAAACTTCATAGAGGGCTCATTTGATTGGAAATTGAAAGATGTAATTCCCTTTTTGGAGTAAAAAGTGATTGGAGGGTAGCTAGCCTCCCTCGCACTCCATTTATTTTTTTTCAAGGGACACTTCATATAGAAGGAGTCATATAAACTTCAAAGGGGGCTCATTTGATTGGAAATTGAGAGTTCTATGGCCTTTTTTAAGAGTCAAAGGTGATCCGAGGGTAACTAGGCCCTCCCCCAAGCTCTTTTTCCACAAATATATCTGATGGAAAATCTGAGGTAGCCATTGCATCAGATAAAATTTTTGAGATAGTGAAACTTAGTACATCTTTTAAAAGAGTGAAACTTAAATTGAATATTCAAATCAAGCTTGAAACAAACAAAAATCACTACAAATAAGAGTTTGGGTATCGCCTCCTTCTCTCACTGTAAAAGTCTAAAACCTACTGCGTCATTGGCGCTTTACTGAAAACCAATTCTATTACAAATATTGTCTTTTGTACTTAATATTGAAAATAAACATCATAATTATAGTAAAATTTTGAACTGATCAGCTTTCAGCAATTGATATCATTATACATCAAATATTCAGTTTAATTTTTTAGTTCTTTCTAAAGTTGTTCAAGACGAATATAGTTTCACTACAAACAAGAGTCTGGGTACTGCCTCCTTCCTTAACTGTAAATAAAAACCAATAGTCTACTGCCTCATTGGCGCTTCCCTGAAAACGAATTGTATTTCAAATATTTTCTTTTGTGCTTACTATTGAAAATAAACAGTAAAATTTTGAACTGACCAGCTTTCAACTGATATTTGTAAAATTGTTTAAGACCCCTAAAAGTGTCCCATTCCTTAACTGTAAAAACCTAAAGACTACTGTGTCATTGGCGCTTCACTGAAAAACGAATTATATTCCAAATATTTTCTTTTCCAGTTCTTTACAGCATTAAAAATGGAAATAAAATTACAGTGCAATAAAATTTAGAACTGATGGATCTTTAAACAATTAATATATTATACATCAAATATTCAATTTGATTTTGTTTATACTTTCCAAGACTGTTCAAGACACATATAGTTTTCAGTAAAGCGCCTATGACGCAGTAGGTTTTTAGACTTTTACAGTGAGAGAAGGAGGCGATACCCAAACTCTTGTTTGTAGTGATTTTGTTTGTTTTTTTAAGCTTGATTTGCATATTCAATTTAAGTTTCACTCGTTTTAAAATTTATTTATTCATTAACATTTATATCTATTGTATGTTTGTTTGCATTGATTGTTTGTTTAGTTTCCGCTCATTTTGAGTTTCATTTACACTTTGATAGCAAAATATTTTTTTTTTGTTTTAAGCTTGATTTTATATTCAATCTAAGCATTACTCGCTTTAAAATTTATTTATTCATTTATATTTATTACTTAGTGTATGTTTTTTTTGCTATGACTATTTATTTAATTTCTGTTCGTTTTGGGTTTTATTTATTCTTTAATAGTAATTTCTGGTCGTTTTGAGTTTGAATTTTAACAGGTATTTGTATCTGCTAAGCTTAAGTTTAAAATGGCCTTTACTTTTCTTTTGAAAACTGATTTTTCGGAAAGTTTTTTTTAAATTAATAGCATACAAAAAGACATCAATGACGTTTTCAACTTTCATCCTAGCTAAATTATAGCGCCACCTAGAAAATTTAGAGGGGAGTCTTGGATAGAAAGAGAAGCTACATGGGGTGTAACATATATCCTGAAATGGTATCTTAAATACCATCTAGCACTTTGTCACGATCAACTACATTTCTGACAAATCAGAATAGTCACTTTCTGAACTTAATGAGCTCATATTCATTCACTAGGTAGATTTTCGCTAATATAGGAATCAACAGATTTTGTAGATTTGAATTTTCACAAATGAAAAAGCATTGTCAGATTCAATGGAATTCTTTTCCGTTTCACGGTTTTTTCCATTTTTTTTTTGTTGGCAACATTGTTCATACAAATATTCGCAGACGTTCTAACTTAATATTGCTTATAGCAACTAAAAAGAAAATTCGCAGTAAACATGGGTTTTCTGGTATAAATAGTCCTAGGATAGATCTAGAAGGCTAAATATTTTTTTCACTTTGGGGTCCTTGGTACTTTAAGATACGCTCTTTGATAATCTAAATGCGCATAGTATCTTTTGTTAGTTGGAATTTGCCACAAATATTCTCTAAAATTTTTACCTTCATAGACTTAGCCCTTAATAATACTAGTATCACGGCAGTTCCAGTGATGGTAGAAGTAGTTGTAGTGTTAGTTTTGTATTTGTAGTGATAGCAACAGTAGTAGTCATAGCATTAATAGCGGTAGTAGCATGAACATCTTTCCAGATGTTCAGTTAAACATCGATTCATGATGCCCCAGAAGTTTAACCTTGGCTTGGTAAGCTGTTCCAAAAATATAGCTGATGTGCACTTTCAATCTCCTTTTGACGCTTTTTTTCATCTTATTGCTCTAAGCCTTACGAGTTGATGAAATTGATCTATTAGTTGGAGTAGTTAGTAATGATATTCCTGTATTACCTTTTTGTCAATGTATGTACCCCTTTAAGTATTTTCCGAAAGTTCCAACTTAATACCCAAATCCATTCTTGAGATGCGCCCTTTTGACAATCTGCATATATAGTGTTTTGATTTAGTTCAAATTCCCCCTCAATATTCTGTCAAATTTTCACCTTCATACCCTTAGCCTAAATTGTACTTGTATCATAGTAGTTGTGGTAGTAGCGTCTCATAGGAATTACCGGGTAATGCTTATTTGATCTGATTTTCCACTCATGCTACCCCTGATGTTTCCTTTTGATATGATAAACCGTTCCAAAATATTGCCGATACGCTCGTGTTAGCAATCTGCACGCCCACAATATGCTTTAATTTAGTTCAACTTTCCCCTAAACGTTCCGTCAGAAGTTTATTTCAAGATCTTCAGCCTCAGTAATACCTGCTACAGAAGTAGTAGTTTTGTTTATAGTAGTGGTAGTGGTAGTAGTCTGCAAATATTGCCTTTTTGGTCAATTGGGTTTATCCCTTATCATTTCCTGTAAGTTCCAAATTAATATACTCAGTTATTCCTGAGCTACGCCCTCTTTGAAAACGCATTTACACATAACATGCTTTGATTTAGTTCAACACTTCCCTCAACATTCCTTAAAAGACTCGCCTTAATGCCTTTCGTATTGTAGTCAAACATGTATGCCTTTTCTCAGTAATATAAACTATATGCAAACAATGATCAAATCGCCTAACTTACAGCCCTCACTCTGAGGCCTCGGGGGGGGTGGCCTCTCCCTAGTGCAAAGTTATTTAACCTTTCAACAATGCTGAAAAAAAAATGTATGTCTCAAAACTTTATTTGGATGCTTGTATTGGGGAAATGATGGACGTGGGGGGAGGGGGGCTGGTTGTTCTCAAATCACTTTTGACTCTTAAAAAGAGGTCTATAAATTTCAGCTTCAAATCAAATGAGAGCCCATCTGAAGTTTATACGACAAACCATTCCATAAAAACCTTAGATGCTCCCAAGGCGTAACTTACAGCCCTTTCCCAACGGCTCTGGGAGCTTGTGTAAGCCCTGGTGGCATAGTTATATGTTCTTTAGACTATTCTGTTTAAACTGGATGTCTCACAATTTCAATCAGATGCGTTTCACGAAAAGAGGTATAGTTAGAATGTGGGCTAGTTGACCTCCATCCCTTTTGACTCTTAAAATGGAACTAAAACTACCAAGTTTCAACCAAATGAGCACCTCTAAATTTTATGCAACCACCCCTTCCATAAAAAGTTGCCCTACATTACTTTTAACTCTTAAAAGTGATTAGAACTTCAGATTTTTAACCAAATGAGACTCCTCTATAGTTTATACATCCATCCCTTCCATAAAAACCTTAAATGCCCCGGGTATAACTAAGACCCATACCCCCAGGCTCTGGGGGTTTGTTTCATCCCAAAAGCCTTGTTGTATGATCTTTGGATTATTTTGAATAAAATGGGTATCTCAAAATTTCAGTTGGATTGATTTTGGGGAATATATTACTTTTGTGTGTGTGTGTGGGGAGGGGGGGGGGGGAGGGATAGCTGCCCTCCGATCGCCTTAACTCTTAAAAAGGGCACTAGAACTTCTGATTACTAATCCAATAAGCCCCTTTCGAAGCTTATACTACCACTCTTTCTATAAAAACTTTATATGGCTCCCAGGGCAAAAACATACAATTTTTGCCCTGAGGGCTGTGGGGGTTTGTCATCTTAAAAGACATAATTTCTGGACTGCAGATTTTCAACTACGCGGAATAAAATAACTATCCCAAAATTTGACTGTATGTGCTATCGAGCTATCGAGATTGCCAGCAAGTTAGCACTGAAAAACATAATTCTCACGTTTTTTGTGTAATATCTTTAATGACAAAACATTTTCTTCTTGTTTTTCACTGCTTCTCATCTCTCATTAAAAAAATTTTTTATTTTTATTTTTATTGGCTTATTTTTTTGAAAATCGTTCTGTAATTTTTCTGATTTTTGTAATTGTGACTTTTAGAAATGACTACTAAGAAAATTAGAGCGTGATTTTAATGTAGGGTGTAATAGAAAGGGAGAAATATTGTATTTGACAGGTTATAGTTTTTTGTGATTATTACTAAAAAAACAGTTATAAATTGCAGACACATACCTGGAAGACAGAATTTTTATTTGAATTGTTTAAATATGCAGAATTTCTGACTGTCAAGGGGGGAGCGTAAGTGCTGTTTGTTTTTCTCCCAGAGCTAAATAGCAAAACAGAGTCTACAAAATTTTCATGGCTGTTTCTATGTACTATTAAGCTGTGCTTAAGACCTGCTCGTCATCAAATATCACTATTAAGGTCGTTTTGACATCTATCACAAGAATTTTCTACTGAAATCAATAGTCTGAAATTTTGTCTCTCGAAGGAGCGTCGAAACATTATTAGCATGGATTAAAGAAAAAACGGAGTAAAAATACCCTGCAAAGATCTTCTGTTCGTCAACAAAAAGCTGAAATTTCTATTTAGCACAAACATAAGTTTGTTCAAAAATCAATATAAACAGGGGACAGTTGAGCATTTTCTTACATATTTCCATTCTCAGAACTACACTTTAATTACTACTGCTTGCGATTTTATTGCTTGCTTCAATGCCCCTTAGACACTGGTAATTTTGCCGTGAATATATTCTTCTGAGTAAATATTATAAAAGAGAATTTTGACTTGTTAGATTCAAAAAGTTTCTATATATCGAATTTACAAGATTTTCCAGTAAAATTTGCCAATAAAAGCATTTCAAAAAGTAAAATAAGACAAGAATAGATTAATATGTTTGTTAAAACCTTTATAACCATCTAGGATAATTTTATTGTTTTTTTTTTGTTGTTGTTCTTTTTTCTATAGAGGCAGCATTTGTGTAATGTTTTTTTTTTCATTTAGTGTTGCTTTAATTTCGGTTTATTTGATTTCTTAGATAATTTAATGATTTTTTTTTATAGGATCAATCCGTTCTACCGTAGGCTGTTCTGATCGCATTACTCTACCGCAACTGTCAGGCCCAAAACCGATTGTTATGGTGAGACAACTGAAAAAAGAGGGCTATAGAAGAATTAACAGCAGGCATCTGGCGTTGTGTTTCCTGTGGAAAAGCAGAGAAATCCTTTTTGATGCTAGATCTTCACATAGACACTGGCTGTGAAGAACTTTCACCGATAGAATGTGATGTCTGTCCAGCTGTAGTTCATGATTACAGAGATTTCGTTGTTCATATTCTGGAGCACCAAATGGGGGAAAGAAGAAGATGTCCCATATGTTTACGAGAATTTATTGGTGATATGAGACAACATCTTTTTTTGCAAGGACACTTTTCAAAAAATGTCTTTGAACTAAACATGCAGGGGAATGTATCGCTAGTTTCTCCACAGGATCCATCTACAAGCGTCTCCTTAAATTTGTTTGAATCTAAAACTGAAGCAAAAGACTTAAATAATCAGAAAACATGTTTAAATAGTTGCTTGCTTAGGAAAAAGCAGAGAAAAATTAAAAGACGTCAGATAACACATACTGGAAAAAACTTCACAAATGTGGGGTGTGTCAGAAGATTTTTTCTAGATCCAGCCATTTGTATAGGCACCAAAGAGTACATACAGGTGAGAGACCATATAAATGTGACATATGTCAGAAGAGTTTTTCCGAATCAGGCTCTTTGAATTCGCACCAAAGAGTGCACACAGGTGAAAGACCATATAAATGTGATATATGTCAGAAGGGTTTTTCTCATTCAGGCCTTTTGAAAACACACCAAAGAGTACACACAGGTGAGAGACCATATAAGTGCAAAATATGTCAGAAGAGTTTTTCCAAATCATATAGTTTGAATAGGCACCAACGAGTGCATACAGGTGAGAGACCATATAAATGTGACCTATGTCAGAAGAGTTTTTCTGAGTCAGGCTCTTTGAATAGGCACCAACGAGTGCATACAGGTGAGAGACCATATAAATGTGACATATGTCAGAAGAGTTTTTTCTGAATCAGGCTCTTTGAATAAGCACCGAAAAGTGCATACAGGTGAGAGACCATATAAATTTGATGAATTTTAGAAGTTTTACTGAACAGAGCAGTTTCATTAGACACCAAAGAGTTCATGCTTGTGCTATATAGCGTTACCAAAACCGTTTAGAAATGAAGTATTTTGGAGTATTCCATTTGAATGATCATCAAACAACTCATTCTAGGAAAAGAGCGAGTCTTTATCAAACAGTTCGTGATAACAAACTGTAAGTAAGGAGCGATTAGGCTTAAAAGTAACCAAAACTCTTACAAACAGAATCAGCTTATTATGCCAATTCCAAATATATGATTCATTAAGTTTCGTTCTATCAATCAAAATTTAAGAGCCAAAGAAAATTGCCCGATTTTTTAAATAGGGGGAAAACACACCCTAAAAGTCAAGAAATCTTGACAAAAAACACACCATCAGATTCTGTGTACCTGAGAATCCTATTATAGAAGTTTTAAGCTCTTACATACAAAAATCTGGAATTTTGTTATTTTGACCCAAAGACAGATCATGTATGCATCTTTATTTGTTTTTTTTTTTAGGAATGATCGTAATGATGTAATAGTCCTAGAAAATCGGGAGATCAGAAACTAAAATCTTTCAAATTAAAATTTTCTTTTTGGTTTTTCAGGATGATTTTTTTAGGCTGCATCGTCTGCAAGAAATTTTATGGGGAGGGGGTAATTTTCAGTTAGGTGGGAACTTGGCGGGTTGCGGTGTACTTTATGTTGAATGAAATTTTCACGGCAGTGTTTTTCTTGCACTGAGGAGAGGATATAACACACTCTTTTAAAGCTGCTAACAGCTTTAGCTAACTCTATCAGACAACTCATTCTAAGAAAAGAGTGAGTCTTTAGAAACAACAATTTTTTGTTTTCCATTTGTTTCAAAACAAAACCCAAGTATGTGTGGGTAATATGCCGTACTTTAATAAATATTTGTGTAGGAACATATTATAACACATATTTTGAAAAAGCATTTAATAATCATATTTGTTTCTGCTACTAAATTATTGAGTCAAGACCCGTGTGCCCGTAAAAGATTTCAAATATGCAAATAAATAAGAGGTCGAATGGGGATAAATCCTTTTATTAGGTAGTGATAATTCACAAAAATCCTGGATGTTTCGGTTACATGCACAGTGACCGTCATTTGAGAAATACTGCTGATCAGCAGAAGGATATATCCCTATTTGCACTTTACGGATCGTCATGGAAAGTGGTCGTAATGTGGTCTTCGAATTTACCTAATATGCAAAATAGTATGAATGAATTTAAGTATTCAGATCAAAGCCATTTTGAGGCTGAATTTTATTTGAGAAATTTTCACCGATCTACTTGTGGCTGTTTAGAATTCGTACTTACTCAAGGGCACCCAAATGAAAAAATTCCTCGTTTTGCACCCTTAAACATCCCATCTTCTGATCAGTTTGAAATATACTCTTCTTCCCATTATAACATCAGCTAGTTTGTTTGTAATTCTTTTTGAAATGTAATAGATCCCTTTTTACGCTTTCAATGGAATCAATTTTATATTATTCAATTTTATATTATTTATTGCTAGAATACATCATGATACATCAACGCATTGAAATTTCATGTTTCATTTGTTGCATTTACTTTTCATTTAAGTCATCATATGGCACTGAGTTTTGTAATTTCTAGTTTTTTCTTATTTAGTTAAATTGTGATTATTTTTTTTTTTAATAAAACGGTTTTTTTGGTAATAGATTATTGTAAAAATTGATTATGAGTCTTCTAGCTGTTTCAAAGTAATTCCAGCTTTGTGGCCTGACAGTAGCAGAAGAATGGCAAGAGCATTGCAAATCTATCTCTTGCTTATTGCTTGCTAGACTACTGCCTTTGTACAGCCTGGGGTTGGGAACTGAACCGTGGAATTCTTTTGTATCCGATAGTTTATTTATGAGTCATCAAAAGAGGCTTCCAAGACAAATTAAGGCTATATGATTCTTTATCTTCCAATTCAAGCTGGATACAGCTTTCACATGTCTGTGTTTAAGGAAATACATCCTTAGAGTCATGATTTTAGCAAGGATTTCCACTTGGAGGGGGGGCGTATCTGCTAATTAAAATAAGGATCTTAACTGTGCAAGAGTCTTTTTCGGCTATTATATGTCCTTGGGCAAAGCACAAGTCTGAAAGTACGTGAAAAACTGCATAGTACGGTATCTTAGAAAAGGTAACTGTGAACTAATTATCTTGAAAAAATCGAGAATTTGTTGTGATATTTTTGTTTAAACTTGTATTTACTCAACACACCATTTTTGGTGGTTGGGGAATGTGTCATTTTTTAACGAATGGTAACTGTCCCAAACTGCCGATGTTCATATTGTGAAAACTGTACAAATATTTAACAGATACCTCTTGGTGTTTTTAATGAACACTGAAAACCTTGACAAGTTGATTTGAGCACTAGTTGGAGGAGTTTGAATTCCTGTACCATCAAACCTACAGTTTGAAAAAAACATGATTTTTTCATAGAAATAATTACTTCTAAAATTAAAAGGTTAAGAAAGGTCAAATTAATGAAGTATCAGATGACCAAAGTCAGGATCAAATAAAAATATCGTGTCATGAGTCAAAGGACTGGAAAATCCCCTTCTACTTGGTCGGTACGGATGGATGCTGAGTCTTTCATCCTGGAGAAATGAAGGACCTATCCTTTTCTTTCCACCGGCAGATTACGTTCAGCAAGTCGTTAGAAGAAAGAGCATATACCTCCAACACCAGAAAATATTTATAAATACGACCCATGAGGAATTTTACGACCAATGTCCATCCACACAGGCTGGTGGGTTATACAAACGCGTTTTGGCTACTCCCCCACTTGACAATAGAAGGGTCAACGCCAACTGGCTCATTACTTCCGTTTCAGACTCCCACTCGCATCCTGATACGTCAGTCGTATAGAACTCACCAGTCGACTCTTCTGCAACCCTGATGCTTCTCTCCGGTGCAATGCTAAGACGTTTGTGTGGGATATTCATTGCGTGTTTGTCAAATCTGCGGGTTCACAAGACAATGAAACTTTGCTGATATCGTCCACAATTTCTAGTGGAGTTATTTGGGCCGTAATTGGGTATGCTCTGATAACTGGAGCTTGAGAAGCAATTGGTAAAGTCATTCTTAAAATTTACTTTCCCATTTGATTCTAGATTTTCCAGGAGCTATATTCATTGGAGCAAGAAAAGCAACGTCATGTGGTTGCAGTATATTTGTAGTGTTTGATGGAGGGCATACAAATTGATTGTTGTCTTCTCTACAGACTTTCAAAACGGGCAAAAAAGGGGGAAAACAAATTGTCATCCAACAAAATATTCACCCTTGCTCTTTTTTCTGGATGGGCATTTGGCACGTCTTCTCACAATAGAATTATATTTTTCGAGGTTGTCTCTCCTGTCAGTCTTGTCGTAATTGTAATTATT
The DNA here is from genome assembly GCA_027921565.1 of Artemia sinica. Lineage (NCBI taxonomy): Eukaryota > Metazoa > Arthropoda > Branchiopoda > Anostraca > Artemiidae > Artemia > Artemia sinica. The sequence goes on from CM051261.1 coordinate 12,686,237, forward strand.
CGATAAAGGCATATCCTGAGTAGTCACTGTTAAATTATCATTGTACTCTCTACATATCAGATGAAACAAAAGCTCTTTTTTAGGTTCTATGCGTCCCCCCCCGGCAATTACCTCCCCGGAAAATACCCGCCCCCCCCCCGGAAAACACCCCACCGTGGAACATAAGGTTTTCCAAATTTGAGAATTTTATTTGAGTTTTGCCTTTTTAATTTCCGCAGGGGGAAGGAATTTTGGAACTTGTGTATTTTGCGCCACTCTCTCAAGTTTACGCTGTGTAAAATTCGAGAACACACCGGTTTTTTTTTTTGTTAGTTTCTTCGTTACTTTAGAAATTTGGGCTATAGATTTGCACATTATGGGGGGGGGGGGGTAAAGTATAGCGGGTCTTTATGCAAAATTGTTTGGTACAATTATTCTGCATATTAGATATATAGATAAATAAGTGTATTTTAAAGCCAAATATACGGCCATGAACACATTAAAATAACATAAATGAATATAGAGAATGGGGGTGTTTAATCTCTCGGAAAATGTCCCACCCCCACGGAAAATAACTCCCGTGGAAAATATCCTCAAGGAAAATACCCCCCCCCCCCTTTGGAAAATAAGGTTCCTAAATTTGAAACTTTTATTTGAGTTTTTTTTTTTTAGTTTCTTTGAAAATTGCTAAGGAACGGGAAAAAGAGGAATTTACGTACCAGAAGTATCTTAAAAACTTTGAAAAAAAAAATCCATTTGTGTTGAAAAGACTTCCATGTCAACTTCTGCAATTTTTGGCAGTAGTGGGTGCCAATTAAAAAAAAATAAAGAAGAAAAAAAATACAGGCGAACAATCATCAAAATTAAGCTAAAACGTATGGCACCAAAAAGTTTAAGAAGGTTTGGCTATCCTTTGAAAGGATAGTTGGCTTTGGAACCAACAAATTCTAAATTGTTTAAGTTTTTACGGACAAAAGCGTTGTCAAATTCTACCAGTTTGTTTTTCTTATCTTCCAATTGTAAAACTACCACAAATCACCATTAACAAATAAATGAAACCCAAAACTAACAGAGAAATTACAATAGATAGCCTAGTCAAACTCAAAATGAGCAAAAAGTAAAAGGAGTACGGCAGACAACACCCATGTCTTCTTCAGACCAGAAAAAACAATTTGCACTTTACTTAAAAAAAAATAAATATCCGTGTATTGTGAGTTTGATACACATTCTGATATCTATTCCTTATAGTCTTGATACTTTTACTTGTTAAAGTAAAAAGTGTGAAAACATCTAAAATGTGTTTTTTTTCAGTAAAGTGCAATATGTGTTCTAGTCTTGAGGAGGTGGGGGAGTTGTCAGCCATACTCATGCTAATTGTTGCTATTTTGAGTTTGAATGGGTTTTTCATTGTAATTTCTGTTCGTTTTGGGTTCACTAAAAGCTCTATTGCACTTTTTAAGTGAACAAAAATATTGGATGGTAACTCTCCCTCCCACGCCCCTTTTCCCTTACGTCGTCTGACAAGAATTTTGAGATAGCCATTTCTGTCAGCATAAATGAAAGGTCTAGCAACTATGCCTTTGGGAACACCATGACCCATGACTACCTTTCATGACACCACGAAAGGTAGTTTTTTCGTGGGGAGAATTTTCCGTTGGGAGGGAAGATTCCAGCTGTGAACTTTCCTTGGGAAATCTTGCGCTAGGGGAATTTGACAGAATTTCCATGCGAAACTATTTTTTATTTGTCATACTCTCTCTTTGTCGTCTCAATTGTGCATGTAGAGTTGTTCCTGGAAAATTTTCGAGGAGAAATTTTCAGCTGGGTTGGCATTTTCTACGGGATGTTTTCATGGCGGGGGGAATTTCCAAGAGATAAATTTTCAATGGGGTAATTTTCCAGGCATAAATTATCCATGGAAGAACTTTTAACAGGATCAACTTCCCACGGAGGGGGAGGGAATTCTTGGAAACAATTCTACAGAAGGAGATTTCTGTTTTGTTTTGAAAAACGGTTGGAAATTATTATGGAAGTGGCAACCCATTTCAGATACGTAATAATTTCTGTTCGTTTTAAGTTTTGATGTTGCTCCTTACTTTCAGTTGAAAAAACTTGTTTTTTTTAATTTAATTTCTTATCTTTTTTAATAAATACCAGGAAATTCGGCTCTCTCTCCATGAAAAAGAAAGAATTGTTTTTTGACCTCAAACTGTCCAAATACTTTACCCCCTCCCCCCTCCCCGTGGAAAAGAAGGCTTTCCAAATTTGGGAATTTTACTTGAGTTTAATTTTTTAATTTCCTTAGGGGGAAGGAGTTTGTTACTTTTTTATTTATGGGCAACTCACTCAAGTTTACGCTCTATAAAACTCAAGAACAAATCCGGTTTCTTTCGTTTGTTTTTTTCAGCTTAGCGTGAGACAAGACAAGTGACAGAATATATGGTAAATACATAATTTTGGGCTATATATTTGTACATAGGGGGGGGGGGATAGAGTATTTGGATAGTTGGAAGTCAGAAAAACAATTCGTTCTAGGTATATGGCCACTAAAAAATTACAGAAGAATAGCGAGGTATCTGGAAATTTTGTTTGATAACATATATTGCTATCATACTGACTCAGTACCAATATAATTTGCTGATAAATTCCTCTCTGGAAAAAAAAACCTTACCTGAAGTTTAAACCTCCTATTCTTTGCTCATATTCATACTCACTTGTTTCTTCATTGTCTATACACACCAAAGAACAGCCTCAACAATTCACTGTGGATTCCAAATGCATATATGCTTTTTATGGTATTTGTATTATGGGGGAGGGAGGATTGTTAGAGGTGGAATTTGTTTTGAACTACCTGTTCAATGTTGTGAGGTAAAGAGTATCGAGATTGAATGTGACTCACTCATCCATCTGATTTGTGGTAGGTGGAGTTGGATGACGTTTTTTTACTTTTACCTTATGATGTTATTTATAAATCAAAGAATAGAGGCTTAATATGATCCCAAAGATAGATAGACAACAGAGTTTCAGTAAACAGTATGACAAAAAAGTGGCTTAAACTCAGTCTTGTTCCTCCAGACTGAATTTATGGTTTATATGCATATATGCCTGAGTTGGAAGCATGTTTCCCCTATTTGGTTGTTCCCATTACTGTTAATCATTTTATTCATGTTTTGCACTGTGAAACAATTAATCCAATTTTGTTTGGAAAAACATGCAGGCTTCATAGATATATTTGGCATAAAGGCTAAGAATCTGAAAGTGATGTTAATATTGTTATATGTTTTTTTTTTTTTTTTTTATAGAGGAATAACCTTGAGATTGAAAAAAACTGCCAGGATAATGGTTTGATTACCTTAGATATTTTGTCTGACAAACCCAGATTTTTTTTTTTTTTTTGCCTCACCATAATGAGCTTCAGGCAATGTATTTATCTGTTGAGAAATATACACTCAGTTTTTGACCTATTTATTACTACAAACACTTGATTAAGCTACGTGATCGACACTGCCACATTTAAATGAGGAAAAAATGGCCTTGATAAATTTCTTTGTGATAGAAGGTAAAATACCTTATTTGGATTTTCTTGACTGTTAAAATATTTTATATATAACAGTCAATAGAATTTTCTCAGAGGCTTGGTCATTAAGGTAAATTGAAAGTTTTCTACCCTTTGTACTTTGCAGAAATTAAGTCAGTGTAAGGTTTTGATTTTATGCCCAATTTAGAAAGCATATAAGTGTGATATAAATGGATTTGAACTATTGAGTGTATCTCCTTTCACTTGTTTTCTTAGATGGAGAACAAATTCAAACTTGAATGTTTGTTTATTTCAATCTTGTGGCCCCAGTTTTTTTTTTTGTATTCTCTTTTGCAACTGAATTTATACAAATCAATTTTTATTTAGAAAATATGACAACTATCCCATCTTTGTGGAAGTTCCCTTTTGTACATACATATTATATAAATATTTTATTTTCGGGTATCTTGCAAGTGGGAATTCTATGGCAACATTATCATTGTGTTACAGAATGGGACAATCCACAATTTCAGGCATCATAAAAGAAACATGCGAAGCAATTTGGAAAAACCTACAACCTATTTATATGAAGCCACCTTCCAAGGAAGATTTTTATGCAATAGCCAGAGATTTTTCCGAACTTTGGGACTTTCCACATTGCATTGGGGCAATTGATGGAAAACACTGTCAAATTCAGTGTCCTTCTAATTCTGGTTCTGATTTTTTCAATTTCCATCAATTTACAGCATAGTTTTGATGGCTGCTGTAGATGCTCGCTACAAGTTTATTTATATTGACGTTGGCGCTAAAGGAAAGGAAAATGACAGTACTGTCTTTTCTAGGTCAAGCTTTGTACTGCTTTACACAATGCCACCCTACCCATCCCTGACCCATCTTTGTTTGCCAAACTCAGAGGATGTTTTCCCATTTGTTTTTGTTGGGGATGAAGCTTTTTCCTCTTCAAAAAAAAAACTTAATGCGGCCGTATCCAAAGTATGGCAGCCTCACCCAACAACAAAAGATATTTAATTACCGTCTGTCACGGGCTAGAAGGGTGGTGGAAAATGCATTTGGGATAATGTCCATGAAATTTAGAATCCTCAAAAGTAGTGTCAATTGCAAGCTGGAAACAATGGATCTTATGCTGAAAACCACTTGCATCTTGCATAACTTTCTTTTAGGATCTGATTTGTCAAGACATAACTTCACCACCCTTGTTGACCGAGAAGTAAATGGGCAAATTATTCCAGGCTCTTGGCGCAACAGCTCTAGCCTAGAGTCAGCCGGAAATTTATCCAGTAATTTCTCATCTAGAAATGCTATCCTAGTAAGAAATACCTTTAAGGAATATTTTACTGGCCCTGGATCTATTCCGTGGCAGGATCAGTCTGTGCAAAATGGGATATATTAGATTCAGTCAGTCAAATTTTTTTTTCTCTTTCCAGTTTGCAATTGAGGCTATTTCTATAAAACATGTAGGTTAAATCAAAGTTATTAACATGGTATTGTTTTGGGATTGGGGTAAATACTTGAATAGCATCTTAGTACAATTTAGTTTTTAATGATTAGCAATCTTCAAAGAGAATAGTGCTAGATAATCTTGAGGAATAGAAAAAAAATATTAGATGAAAATTATCTTTCTAGAACTCAACTATTTTGTAGAAAAAACCCATTTATTTATTAATTTTTTTTTATTTTTTTCATGGTTCCTTGTGGCAATTTGCATTTATCTTAAAAACTAATTTTGTTGTTATTATTTCTCAAATATATTTAAGAAGTTATTGAAATTTAATGTTTTGTTCAACCCCAACACTCCAATCAGATTCAAACCCTGTTTTTTTTTATTTTTTTATGAAATTTTATTGTGAGCAAATTTCGAAACTCCATAGTCAATCAAAAAGAGATCAAAGGATCTTCATCGTGGTTTGTATATCTTGCTACTTAAAAGGAGAAGAACCTTTTGGTGGAGTGTTTTATTGCTTTATCTTTAAAGTTCAATGCCATATATTATTTCATTTTGTGGCTTGTGTCTCCTTTTTCCTATTAAATAAAAAAAAAACAAGTTTTTAAACTGAAAGTAAGGAGCGACATTAAAACTTAAAACGAACAGAAATTATTCTGTATATGAAAGGGGCTGTCCCCTCCTCAACGCCTCGCTCTTTACGCTAAATTTTTTTATTGTTTTAAAAAATAAAGTTGTGAGACAGAGTCAAACTTTAGCGTAAAGAGCGAGGCGTTGAGGAGGGGGACAGCCCCTTTCATATACGGAATAATTTCTGTTCGTTTTAAGTTTTAATGTCGCTCCTTACTTTCAGTTTAAAAAACTTGTTTTTTTTATTTAATTTCTGATCGTTTTTTTAGTTAATCCAGCTTTTATTTGCATAAAAATTTTACTTTTCTTTTGCTAAATGCATGTCTTTACAAATTAACTTACGTAACTAACTTCTATATTCGTATATTTTTCTTCTGGCAAAAAATACAAAGTTGCAGATTTTTGCAGATATGAGCTTGAAACCTATGTAATAGGGTTTTCTGATACGCTGAATCTGACGGTGTGATTTTCATTAAAATTCTTTCACTTGTAGGGGATGTTTCCCCCCTCTTTAAAAAATCGAGTAAATTTTCCCAGGCTCGTAGCCTTTGATGAGTAATACTAAACTTAATAAAATTTATATATTTAGAATCAGCATTATAAACACATTCTTTTGATACATTTATTGACATCAAAATTCCGTTTTTAAAAGTTTCGATTACTATTGAGCCGTATCGCTTGTTTTTTTATTGTTTTTTTTTTATTACGTATATGTTATTACGTATATGAGGGGTTCTCCCCTTAGTCAATACCACGCTCTTTACGTTAAAAGTAAAAATTTTTTTTTATTCACAAACCCCTGAATCACAAAGGCCCGTTTAATTAGAATAGATAGCTCTTTTGAAAGCACTAAAAAAAAAAACTGTAGCGTAAAGAGCGAGGTATTGACTTGGGGAGAACCCCCTCACATACGTTATAATTTCTGTTCGTTTTAAGTTCTAATATTCCTTCTTACATTTCAGTTGAAAAAACTTGTTTTTTTTATTTAATTTCTGATCGTTTTTTAAATAATGCTTGGAAATCCGGCGCCCCCTTCATAGAAATGTCCCTTACCCCAAAGAAACATCCTCCACGGAAATATTCTTCAGAGTAACCCCCTCCTCTAGCCCCCCCCCCCCTCCAGAAAAAATCCTTCCTGAAAATGGTTGTATACTTCCCAATAACCAATAAATAATGCTGGCAAGTCCGGCGCCCCCTTCATGGCAATTTCCCTTCCCCCCTGAAAACTTCCTTCATGAACAGATCCTCCAACATAACCCCTGACCCCACCCTTCCCTCCCACTACCAGAAAAAAAAACTCCTGAAAACTTCTGTATACTTCCGAATAACCAATACAATATGTTAACATTGGGTAAAGTTCATAACTTTTAGCCCTCCCTCTGGGTACTTCGGGGAATTAAGTCATCCTAAAAGACATATTTATCATATTTTCGACCATGCTGAACAAAATGGCTATCTCAAAATTTTGATCGGGTGACTTTGGGAAAAAAATAAGCGTGGGAGGGGGCCTAGTTGCCCTCCATTTTTTTTGGTCACTTAAAAAGGGCACTAGAACTTTTATTTTCCGTTCCAATGAGCCCTCCCACGATATTCTAGGACCACTGGGTCGATACGATCACCCCTGGGGAAAAAAAAAAAAAAAAAAACAAATAAACACGCATCCGTGATCTTTCTTCTGGAAAAAAATGTAAAATTCCACATTTTTGTAGATAAGAGCTTGAAACCTCTACAGTAGGGTTCTCTGATACGCTGAATATGATGGTGTGTGTTGGATTTTCATTAAGGTTCTATAACTTTTAGGGGGTCTTTCCCCCTTTTTTTGAAAATCAGCCAAATTTTCTCAGGCGCGTAACTTTTTATGGGTAGCACTAAACTTGATGAAAGTTATATATTTGAAATCAGCATTGAAATTTGATTCTTTTGATATATCTATTGGTATCAAAAACCCGTTTTCTAGAGTTTCGGTTACCATTGAGCCGGGTCGCTCCTTACTTACAGTTCGTTACCACGAACTGTTTGATAGATAAGATAATCCTCTTCTGTCAAAAGTGTTCCTAGCGAATTCAAAAATTAGCCCAATTTTGGCATTTTTCTGCTTTTTTTCTTAACAAAAAGAAACAAAATGTCATATCTACATGCAATAACTCCATAAGATAATATTTTTCTGTCAAAACTGGCTTATGTCTCTAACAATACAAAATAGGACATTTCTGACTGCACCATTTGATTACTCGTGCTGGGTTTTCCCATGACATATACATAACTCATTTTCGACCAAAATCGCATATGTCGCACTTTTAATTATCATATCAGAGTGGAACCTGTTCTTTGAATTCTTCACGAGCCACAGAGAAAATGACTTAGCTGGAGATTCTGGGGTAAACAGGTGATGAAAGGGAGAGAAGAAATAAATTCTATTGAAAAAGAGATTCTCTTGCACAGCCAAGGTTTAATTCTAGGTTGGCAGAAGGGAAAATAAACTTTTGTTTCCTTAAATTCTGTTGGCTCAGGTCCTTAACAATTAACTATAGAAGAAACCGAAGAATGCAAGCAGGAACAGTTCAGTCGAAAGATCTGCTGAAAGATATCTGAATATATCTAATAAATATGAGGCAATCAAGCCAGTAGCTCTGTAGCCCACAGAGTGAAGCAAAAGGAAAAGGGCTAAATAGTTTTACTGAAAAGCCCGCCTGCTGTTAAATAGAAGAAGAATTATTTCAAAATCGAAATATATTTTCTTGTGATTATTTACGCTTCTAATCAGCAGTTGTACCACAAAAAAAATTACAACCAATTCTGCTCAACTCATCTTCAGGGCTATACTGTGGTGTTTATCCTCCCCATAGTATAGTGCAGACGGTTTGATATCTTTCTATTTTCCCTTCTTGTTGTAGTTTTATTTTGTGTTTAAAGCTTTTTCCAATAGGCAATGATTAGAAGTCCTCCAAAAAAAAAAGTCCCCCCAGATCCCAAATCAAATTCCAGTGAAAGTGTCATAGTGAAAGATACCCATCCTGGCTGGTCAAGCACGCTATCTCCAAGTTCTAATGATAGCTCAAATTCTGAGAATAGGACAATGATCAGTGTAGGGGCTAATGTCACTAGAAATGATGATAATGGGTTTCAAGAGGTCCTTTCTAGAAGCTCTAAAAAAAAGGAAAAAAATCTCCTCAATCAAAAGCCTTTCCCCCTCTCCCCGCCCAAGATCCTCCCTCCCCAAAACTTAGGAATTTTTCTTAAAATTTCTCCTAATACTCCCTTTAAAATAAAAAAGATTACTGCAATAAGAGTTGCAATTTTCAAATTGCTCAAATCAATGTTCTCTCTTAATATTCACCGTGATGGATCTCTGCTAATAGCTGTCCAAGATCAGAAATCAGCAGACACAATAATTAGTCTAAAATCCCTTCTGAATACCCCAATTAATGCATCTAAATGGAAGCCAAAACAATCCCCAACAAAAATAGTAGTTTATAATGTTCCCCCAGAAATACCCATTCAGGAGTTGAAAGAAGGGCTCTCAGATAGGGCTGGCAACACAATCCCAGTTGAAGATGTTACCCAACTTGGTAAACCTAACTCTAATGGCTTAAAAACAAGTAGATCCTTCTTATTTATACTGAAGGAAAAAATTAATATCCCAGAAAAGTTATCCCTATTTTGGCAAATCAAACCGCACAGGGAATACAGACCAAAGCCTATCCAGTGTCAGAAGTGTCTCAAACTGGGACACACAACAAACAAATGCAATGAAATTCTCCTAGAGTGTAGTAATTGTAAAGCATTCCATCCTAAAGAGTTGACAACTTGCAACAACACTCAGCCTACATGTATCAATTGCAAAGGCCCACATAAATCTACCAATAAATCACTATGCCCTGCATATAAGAAAAGAGCATTAACACTCCAAATAGCAACAGAGAAAGCCATTCCATACCCATTTGCATCAATGGAAGCAAATGCTTCCCAACAATACAACATAAAGCCCGTAATGAAACCAACAAAAACCGCCAAGTCATACGCCCCGAATGCATCAAGTACCCCGTATAAAAACACCATCCTCTAAGCCTCCTAGCTCACATCCCTATCAGAAGGAATCACCAAGTCAACAAGCCTCCTTCCCCGGTGAGATGAGGTCAGCCTGGCCCCCCCCTCCTCTCAAGAAGAAACAAACCAGAAACACTACCAGGAATTAATCCCTTAACTGACAAACAGGATGCACAACCAAACATGCAATCCCCAAATATATGCTTATTCATTCTAAACTGTAATGCAGTTCAGGCCATGAACATGCATCAACTACACATAAAACAAAAATCATTGCAACATTGGCAAAAATCTACATCCCTGATGATATGCTCATTCAAGCAAAAAAAGATCTTGCTTTACTTTTAACAAAGCTGTACTCGCTATAGTTAGGTCTCGCTGACGTCTGCACAACATACCTTGCTTTGTAAAGTGTTAAAATACTTCAAACACCACAAAATCTCACTATCAGCCAAGAGCCTAGCCAACTATACCTGCACACAGAGCATAGAAATCGACATCTACCATCTCATAATTGAACTCGAGTCAAAAGATCTACTGAAAGATATCTGAAAATATCCAATAAATATGAGGCAATCAATCCAGTAGCCCTGTAGCCAACAGAGCGAAGCAAAAGGAAAAGGGTTAAATAGTACTACTGAAAAGCCCGTTTGCTGTTAAATAGAAGAAGAAGAAATGCTAAATAGAAGAAGAAGACTTGACTACAGTTTAGTCAATAACAAATCTGACTGAAGGTGAATAAAAAGTCTGAAATAAGATAATACATGTAAATTACTATTACAGTACTACCTTTAACCTACAAAACATTGATTTTTTAAAATTTAAATCATCATTTAGCAGTTCAGCTTATTTGGGAGTCCTCCTAAATCATAATTTTAAATACATAAGACAAGTAAAAGCAAGGTTGATAAGGTTCAGTGGCCATAAAAGGAGCTATATCAATTCTCAAATGAATTGGAAATGATCAGAAGAGGAGGAGGGGCACCTGCCGTAAATATTTTAAACTTCAGTGTTTTTGAGCGAAATTATTCTTTCCGGGCAGTAGTCTTCATTCACTTCAAAGCATGGTAGTTTGGCAACGCTGCAAAAAGATGATATCATTGTAGAAGAAATAGATTTATGGTTGGATAATTTACAGTTTCCTAGAAGACTTCTTATCCAACTAGGTAGATATTCTCTCTGCCTAAGAGAATCAATTTATCTGGCTAGTTGGATATTATCCCAAAAACTGCTTAGAGAATCTTCTTATCTGCCTAGTTGGATATATATCAGAAACACTAAGCAACATTATTATCCAACTAGGTAGATATTCTCTCTGCCTAAGAGAATCAATTTATCTGGCTAGTTGGATATTAACCCAAAACTGCTTAGAGAATCTTCTTATCTGCCTAGTTGGATATATATCAGAAACACTAAGCAACATTATTATCCAACTAGGTAGATATTCTCTCTGCCTAAGAGAATCAATTTATCTGGCTAGTTGGATATTAACCCAAAACTGCTTAGAGAATCTTCTTATCTGCCTAGTTAGATATATATCAGAAATACTGAGCTACATTATATCCAACTAGGTAGATATTCTGTATATATTGCATAGACAGTCAAATATTCAGCTAGGTAGGTAAACGTGTAAGAGTCTTAAAAATGTTATTATCTGTCTAGCATGATATTTTATCTTGATACTAAGTGTAGTTGGATAATATTTTTACATTCTATAGAATGTAATTTTTTAAGAATATCCATTGGGCACCTTCCCGAATATAGATTTAATCAAGTCAAAAGAAAAGGCCAATTTAGGAACATTCCATGACTGACATAGATGTATGTTGAACACTTCCAAATTCCTGTTTTATGCTTACTTCAAATATGATAATTAATTTATTTGTAAACCACCACCACCCTCCTCCTGATTGTCCCACATAGCCTATAGTCCAAGGGATATGTATAAACACTTAGAAAACACCAAAACATTGAAATTCTTGCATTGTTATATATACTATGTTACATTTATCAGATTGTCCAGTTTTATGTCTATGATTAGGCACTTTTAATACCATTTTGGTTTAAGTCTAGAATTAGGGCTGTTGATAAGGAAATATGTTAAGAAAACAATTCTCAGTTCATAATATGCAGAATTATTATAGTTAACCTTTCAGCTTTAATGCCACTATATTTGACCCCCCCCCCCCCGCATTGTGCAAATACAGCCTTCAGCCAAATTTTATATTTCTAGTATTGTAAAATTACCGTTAAATAAAAAATTGGTAAAAGTAAGGTACTCTGTTTGAAATAAGGGGCAAAATTGGCATTTTGGACTTCCCCTGTAGCCACAATACCAGTTTAGTATTTCTTTTTAAGCCTCACTTTCAGCTTCAAATGAAAATGTTTGATGGTTCTGATTTTATTGGGTTTAAAAAAAAGTAAAACTCCTACATCTAGAGTTTCATCTATTTAATAAACATTCCAGTTCATCCCTTTGGTAATTTTGTGCCTGGGATAATACCTCAGCACTTGGACAGTTGTACCTGATTTCAGACATCTATTTTGCAAAAAAAAAAAAATTGCCATTAGTTGTGAGTAAAATCATATTAGTAATTTTTTTTTTTACTACATTTAAACCTAAGAAATGTTACCCTAATAGTCTTGCATATTTAAATAGCCGTATTCAGTAACATTTATCATATCATATTCATGCTATTTCTCATTTATTATTAAAAGCACTGAATATAGGTACAAAAGTGGTTTGTAATGTTTTAATTAACTAAGCAATGGATTGTAATAGAAGAATATTCATTTACTTTCTCAGTCACTTGGACCATCTTCAAAAGGATCTACTGGTAAATCTGGTTCATCTTCTTCAGATTCAGTTGACTATGCCTGTTTCAAAGCCCCCTAAACAAAACCTTTGTATACAGCCTGAGGATTATATTCAATTTCAACCTCCACTCTCCCCTTGTCTCTCCCTTAGAACTAATTCTTTATGTTTCTGAAGATTCTTTCAAAAGAACTGCATACACACAAGACTCAGGAAACTAGAATAAGAGTTTCTTAAAGACACTGTAGTCTGTAACAACTTATTTGGTAGCAATTGGTTGAAAACAAAGCTAAATCTTAGCAAAGGGCACTAGAACTTCTGATTTCTGATTGACTAAACCACCTCCAAAGTTTTTCAAACTTTGAAAAGGGCACTGGAACTTTTGATTTCCAAATTACTGAGCCCCCTTTAAAGTCTATTTGACCATCCCTTGTACATGAAGTGCCTCTATTAAAAAAATATAGCAAATATTAATACATTGAACCATTATTACTCTTTATTATGGGCAATATTTTACAATTGCCTCTGAAAGGAAAGTAGAAATTTCAATTTTCCTCTTAATGAAGATCGAGAAGTAGTCAGGGGGAATTACCTTAATTTGCACTTTGGAGCAAGATTTGTTGTAACAAGATTGTTAAGATTTTTGACCTTTTAACTTCTCCATGCTTGGTGATGTGAATAATTAAACATCAAATGCATCCCACTGGTACTTCCAGGGAACACAATTCCATTTGACATCTAGTAACTTCTTGAAAACGTCATTGTTGGGTGCTGAGACTGATGATTTGAGAAACTATTCCAGTGGTCTACAACATGGCAGGATAAAAGCTGTTATTGGTGTTGATTTTTTACAGACAGCTTCTTTAAATGTCCTCTCCTTACTGTGCCAATATTTGGGAAATTGACAAATGACTTTGGGTGGGGTGGGGGGGGAGGGGTTCTTGTGAAGTAAGCTTATATGTCATAAGCATATCAGTTCTTTGTTGTCAGTAAACCAGTGTAGATAATCTCAGCTCCTTCAAACATTCATCATAAGGCTTGTCTCTCATCTTAGATACTGCCTTTGTGGCTCTCCTTTGCACTTCATCCAGAAGATCTATGTCACTGCTGTGTCCTGTTGATGCTATGCACATTCCAAAATCAAGCACTGATCTGACAAGGACTTTGTACAACCTCACAAAACACATGCCTAATGGATCTGCACATATGAGGGCCATCCAAGTGATCAAGTTTTGGCTCCAGGTAACACGTTTGCCAGGTAACTGTTTGGTGAAAGTGGCTTACATAAAGATGTTGGGTTCTACTAGAAAAACAGCATGGCCACAACAGGTTAAAGGCCTACTGGATAATGCTGGACTTTCTTGGGCATGCAAAACGGCTTCAAGAGATGGCGCTCCAAGTCATGACTAAGCAGAGTTATTCCGTTTTGAAGGAAAATTTCGACAGGGATTCCAAAATTGCACTGCTAAATCATCAGTAGCTTTACCCTATTTTTCTTTAAGAGTGCTAGGATAGGACTTGCATAAGACAAAGTCTTCTTGCAGTTTGAATGGAATTTACACTGGTTTCCCAACAGCAATTCCAAGATCTATTTCTGCATCCACACTTTGCAGCTCTTGAATGTTCTTTACAGCTGGATTGACCATATTATATTTGAAACCTGGGTTGAACTTGCCAAAATTAAAAGCACTACATTAGTCAATATTGAAGCTCATGTGCCATTTTTGTTGCTCAGTTTTTAATATGGTCAAGATCTGCTTGTAGTGACTCATGATTGACTGCACCAAATAACTTTGAGTTGTCAGCATAGAGATAGTCAATATCTAGTTAATTGAAAAATATCATTTATATAGATATTGAATAGGGTAGTCTCCCAAGACACTACCATGCAGGTCACCACTGGTGACTACATCTCTCAGAGAGGATTGACTCTCCTTCATTACTAAAAAGCCTCACTCTCTTGTTTTATCTGTAAGAAAAGCTGAAATCCATCCCACAATGTCTGCATTAATTCCTCATAAGATGAGGGTTTTGTTTAAGTGTTGATGTGGGACTTTGTCAAATACTTTTGCAAGGCCAAGCAGCAAGACCTCCACAGGTAAGCCCTGATCAATAAAGTTTTATAAAATCATCTCATAATTTTTCTCCAGCTATTTTGTTTCTACAGACTTTCCTGGTTGAAAACCATGTTGGCTTGGCAATAGTGTCACATAAAGTTTGCAATGCTTCATGAAAGAGTCATTTACCACTCTTTCCAGAATTTTAGCAACAACAGAAGTTATGCTTATAAGACTGTAGTTTTCTGCACTGGCTTTATTTTCCTTTTCAAGCAATGGGGTTACACATGCTGTTTTCCAATCTGTTGGAACTTTCTTGGTACATTGGTAGATTTTGAATAATTGGGAGAGTGGCTTGGCAATGTTCTCAGCGACTTCTTTTAGAAGTCGTGGATATAACCTATCTGGTCCAAATGATTTGTTGACATCTAGGAATTTAAGCTGTTTGAGGACATTTGAACTATGGATCTCAATGGGCTCCATTGGATGGTGGATTTGTGTGGGTTCAATATTGGGTAGGTCTGTATGTGATGTGCTACTAAAAACAGACTGAAACTGGCAGCTAAATTCATCTGCAATTTCTTTGACATCTGTTTGTTCAGCTCCTGAAATAGCTAGCTTAGATATTGATCACTGACTAGGACTTTTACATGACACATATTGCCAAAATTTCTTTGGATTATGCTTGCATTCTTTAGCTTGTGTCATGGTAAGTTTCTCAACTTATCTGTTGCTCTTTTGAACTTCTTCTTCTGATTCCAAGATCTTTTTTTGTTGCTGAGCTGCTTCTTAATTTCTTTTGTCATGTATGGAAGTCATTGGCTTTCTCCTGTAAGATACATAATAGTTGCTGTCTTGGATTCTAAGTAAAGTAAACTAAGTAATTTTCCCATTGCTCCTCTACTGATCCCTGTAAAATTTTACTCCAGTTCAACATTTTCAGATTCCCTCCTGATCAAGCTTGTCCTGAACATTAAACAGTCACCAGTAATCAAATATTGCAATGTGTTTAAGGGCAAAGAGAAACTTGAAACAGAACGTGAAATACATCTATAGAACAACACAAAGCCCAGAGTACATCCAGCTAGAAAAATACCACTAGCTCTGAAACAGAAGCTCAAAGACGAGTTAGAACAGCTAGAAAGTCTTGACATCATTGAAAAGGTCAGTGAACCAACAGATTGGGTTAATGCCATGGTAATGGCTGAAAAAAAGGATGGAGGCATAAGACTATGCATCAACCCTGTGGACCTGAACAAGGTGATAAAATGCACCCACTACCCAGTCCCAACATTTGAAGATGCTGTTGCTGAGCTTGATGGTGGAGCAGTATTCAGCAAGCTAGATGCCTGCTCAGAGTACTGGATACTGTCACTCTCCATGCAATCTTTCTACTACACAACCTTCAGTGCCATCTATGGATGATACAGAAGGAAGAAATACCCTTTGGTGTGTGCCTCCACATGACAAGTTCCAGAGGAAAATGGAAGAGTCATTTGAAGGATTAGAAGGTATTAGAATACTTGTGGATAATATTCTAGTATATGGTAGAAATCACAAAGGGCATAACCAAAGGCTTAAAGCCATTCTTAGATGAGCTGGAGAAAAAGGAGTTCATTTAAACAGTATAAAATACAAATTTGCCAAAGACAAAGTCAAATATTTTGGACACATGATATTCTGGTGCCAGATGCACTCCCAACATCTGTTGCCTGATACTGATGTCCAAATGTATAATGAAATCAAAGTCTATTTGCATGCATTAATGAAGAGACCACCATGAGACAGAGAAAGATGTTCAACTCAAGACACTCATGGAACTCAAACACAAAGGATGGCCTATGTCATGCCAGTCATTTCCAACACAGGCTATCCCATTCAGGAATATCAGACACCATTTAGCAATCCATGATGGGCTAGCTCTAAAAGGCCAAAGAATTGTTTAACCCCATCTTCTCAGAGCCAACATACTTCACTAGCTCCACTCAGCACACCTGGGGATTGACAAAACCAAGCAGCATGCCAGAATGATTGTGTACTGGCCAAGAATGAACACAGACATCAAAGCCTTCCTCCAAAAATGTGAAGCATGTGCAAAATTATCCTTACATTCAAAAGGAGCCATTGATTAGTAACCAGACACCCTCACTACCATGGTAACATACTTGTATTGACCTATTTGAGTGAAACAAAAGCTGTTTTCTCATAACTGCTGATTTTTGCAGCAAATATTTTGAAATAGATAAACTACCAAGTAAGACATAAGCCGCAATCATTGACAAACTAAACACTAACTTAGCACATTTTGGAATCCCTCAGCTAATAACTTTAGACAATGGCTCTCAACTTTTCTCTCAGGAGTTCAGAGACTTTGTACAAATATAGGGAATCAGTCTGAAAACCTCCAGTCTCATTTATCCAAGATCAAACAGTCTGGTGGAAAATTGGTTCAAACTTGCAAATGGATACTAGCAAAAGCAAAGGAAGGTGGAAGGGACCCACATATTGCACTTCTAGAATATAGAAGCAGCCCAGTTGACAGTCAGGCCTCACCTGCCCAACTTTTACAGCAATAGACTCAAGTGGCAGAGCCACTTGAGTCACCAGCAGCAGTCATTCCTACCATCAACATAGTGTCAGCTGAGACCCAATACTATCCCCCTCCATATCTCTCCACAACACAGGTAAAGGGAACAGGAAAGACAGAAATCCTATCATGATAAGACTGCAAAACCACTACCTGAGCCACAACTGAATGACCAAGTTTATGTCCAAAAGAAAGCAAACAGCCTCTGGCCAAAAGCAAAAATATATCCCATCATGGAAACCCCAGATCATACATAGTGGAGACAGAAGACAGTTCCAGGCTACAGCACAACAGAGTCCACATCTCCTGGTGTCCCTTTATCCCAGCTATGCGTCCCTTTGTCCCTTTTTTATCCTCATGTGCTTGGGTTCTTTGGCCTAAGTTGTTGGACATTAAAAACTTTGGTGTCTATTGAATAGTTATGCAAGAGGAAGTGTTTGATAAAAACAACGTCAGCCTTACATTGCTGATCATGGTTGTGCAAAGGATTTCTGGGTACACACAAGGCAATGACATTGTTCTTCCTTCATTGACGGTCTCTTTCTTTTCTCATTGACTCACCTAGTTTCTTATCAACTTGTTCAGTTGGAAACTGCTGCTTCAAACATGTAGTTTCAGCCCTTAACTTCTCAACTTCAGTCTACATTCGCTGAACAGTGCACATTTTGCTTAAACTCTCTTCAATATAATCTACTTTTAGTACATCAACAAGGACATCCATATCTTCCTTTAGTGCTTTCATAGAGTTATTGACAACACTACTCAAAATACTGTTGTTATCTTCCTTTGATATACCCTGTCAGGCCTGCAGATTGCTTTCACGGAATGGACACAGCCAATGAAACTTTTTTCCATCCCTCAACCTTTAATGAGGTTGTACTTTGCTATCAGTATTCCCGCACACAATATGCAGAGCCACTTGACACTGTTCTCACAGTTCAACTCAGATGAATCTGGCAATAATTTGGTTTTACAACCGGCGCCATTGTCTTCACTTGATTTTCGTGATGATAATTGTTTCCATTTAGCAGGTCTTTCTGTAGACATTATTTGACTTTTTTCACTTCTCTAGCAGCAACACTATTCTTTGCCCAAATAATTACTGCCTTGAAAATTCTAGAGTTAACTGTGGGAAGTGCAATACTCAAATCACCTATCCCCAGTAGTTTAAAGATTAAAATCCTGCAGGTACCAATATGGCCTCTTGATTGTTTGATGTTACTTTCTTCAACACAGATTATCTCCTAAAATAGGTGAAAATGCGATTGAGCTAAGGTAATCTATGGCATTATAGAAATATAGTGCTTGGCAATTGTGCACTAATGTCAACTATGTAAATTTGGAAGAAAATAGAAGTACTCCAAATATATTACCTTTGTTTTGTTTGTTTAAATTAAAAAAAAAATAAATAAAGTTTAAACACAAAGCAAGCAAAGGCTTAATCCCCCTGGGGATAGAAAATAAAATATCACTAGCTTCAAAGTCCAGGTAAGTAAAGTCAAACACTGAGTAAAGCTGCTTAAAATGACACTTCAGGATAATATAAGTAGAAAGAGATGTTTTATCTCACAAATTTGGTCAATAGTCCTGTATACGATTTTCACAACATCAAGTTGCTGTTGGCAAGCAATAATTGTGGGGGACTTTCCACAGGAGAGGGGGAACTCTCAACAGGGGATATTGTCCAGGGGGGATAAACACTGGCTCCCAGGGGAACAATTGCATGAACACAAGATTTCTCTGAGATATGAAATTTAAAATAAAAATGAGGATATTGACACTGCTCTAGCCCTCCATTTTGTTGAGAATTCAGATCATTTAGTTTTGTTTGATAAGATAATTGAAGCAAATCTTAGGCTTCCAGCATCTGTAGCAAATGGCTTCCCACATCTGTAGCAAATGGCTTCCCACATTCTTTTAGGAAGGTAGTTGAAAATAAACAATACATAAAATACAGATCCTCCTTTAAATAGAGATACTGGAGATATTCCTATGTATCCAATTTACAAAATCTTAAAATTAAAGGGTTCAAATAACATTTTTCCACAGTTTAAATTAATATCATCTGACCACACTTTTAATGAAAATTAATCAAAAAAACTTTTTGCACAAAATAAGTTTAAAAAAAAAGTAAAGAACTCCATTAAACGAAAAATGAATAAAAATAGAATCAAATAATCTACCAAGCATACAACTACCACAAATCAGTATTAATAAATAAATGAAACCCAAAACAAACAGAAATTAAAATAAGTCAAACTCAAAACGAGCAGAAATTAATCTGAGTAGGGTTCTAAGCCCTATTCTTTCTAAAAGCCAGAATATAATTTGTACTTTACTGAAAAAAAATCAGATGAATTTCCTGAAAAAAATGTGCATTGTCAGTTTAATATACATAATACTGATATTTATTCATTAAAATCTTAATTAATTTTTGATTTCTTAAAGTTATAAAAGTGAAAACATTAAAAAGAATTTTTCAGTAAAGTACAAATTATATTCTGGCTTTTAGAAAGCATAGGGTTTAGAACCCTACTCAGATTAACTTCTGCTCGTTTTTAGTCTGACTTATTTTAATTTCTGTTTATTTTTGGGTCTCAAAATGTTTAAACAAAATGTTAATATTATTTGATTTATTAAAGTTATGAAAGAAAAACATTTATTTTTGCTAACTTTTTGGTTTAATGGAGTTCTTTACTTAAAAAAAAAAACTTATTTTGTGCAAAAGGTTTTTTTGATTAATTTCTGTTTGTTTATATTGACATAGTCTTTTCAGGGAGAAAGACCGACCCCTTCTGAAGTTTAACAACCATCCCTTCCATAGAAACCTTTAATACCCCCTGGGCATAACTAACAACCCTTGCCCCTATTCTGTGGGGTTTGCTTCACCCCAAAAGCCTTGTTATATGATATTTAGACTATTTTGAATGGAATGGCTTTGTCAAAATGTCTATTAGACGCGTTTCGAGACAACATGACGTGTGGGTAGGGGGTAGAGGGTAGCTGCCCTCTGATCACTTTGACTCGTAAAAAGGGCACTAGAGCGTCTGATTGCCAATCCAGTGAGCTCCCTTAGGAGTACATATGACCAGGGTTTATACTCCAAGGGTTTTTGAGTATAAAAACCCTTTATGTCCCCAGGGCAAAACATACAACCCTCGCCCTGAGGGCTGGGGGGATTTGTTATCCTCAAAGACATAATTTCCAGACCTTTCTGATAGGCTTAACAAAATGGCTATATCCAAATGTTGATTGGAAGGGTTTGAGGAAATGATAGGAATGGAGGGAGACATTTGCCCTCTGATCACTTTTGACTAATAAAAAAAAGGCACTAGTCCTCTCAATTTCCAATCAAATAAGCCCTTTTTGAAGCTTCTACGACAAAAATTTCTATAAAAACGTTAAATGCCCCAAAGGCATAACTTACAACCCTTTTCCTGGGGGCTATGGGGGAGGGTTGTCATCCTCAAAGACTTAATTTCCAGACCTTTCAACTACATTGAACAAAATGGCCATATCAAAATGTTGCTCGGAAAAGTTTGGGGAAATGATGGGCGTGGGGGGGGGGATTCTCCTTCTGATTACTTTCGGCTATTAAAAACCATATATGCCTCCAGGGCATAACTTACAACCCTAGCCCTGAGGGTTGTGGGGGGGGGGGGAGTTTGTCATCCTCAAAGACCTAATTTCCAGAACTCTCAACTATGTTGAACAAAATGACTATATCAAAATTTTGATTGGATGTGTTTGGGAAAATGGTGGGTTTGAGGGGGGGGGATTCTCCTTCTGATTACTTTTAACTATTAAAAAGGGCAATAGCCCTCTTAATTTCCAATCGAATGAGCCATTTTTGAAGTTTCTACAACAACTATAAAAACTTCATATGCCCCCAGGGCATAACTTACAGCCCTTGCCCTGAGGGCTGTGGGGGGCTGCCATCCTCATAGACCTAATTTCCAGAACTTTTAAATACGTTAAAAAAAATTGGCTATCTCAAATTTTGATTGTGTGTGTTTGGGGAAATGGTGAACGTGAGAGGGGGGTTAGTTGCCCTCCAATTATGTTTGACTATAAAAAAGGGCACTAGCCATTTCAATTTCCAATCGAATAAGCTCTTTTTGAAGTTTCTAAGACAATGCTTTCTATTAAAACCTTATATGCCCCCTAGGCATAACTTACAACCCCCGCTGTGAGGGCTGTGAGGGGGGGGGGGTGACCCTTACAGACCTAATTTCCAAAACTTTCAACTACGTTGAACAAGATGGCTATCTCAAAATTTTGATTGGATGTGTTTGGGGAAAAGATGAGCGTGAGTGGGGGGTTAGTTGCCCTCCAATCACTTTGGACTATTAAAAAGAGCTCTAGCCGTTTGAATATCCAATCGAATGAGCCCTTTTTGACGTTTCTACGACAAAGCTTTCAATAAGAACATTATATGCCTCCAGGGCATAACTTATAACCCTTTCCCTGAAGACTGTGGGGGGAGTTTCTTGCTCAAAGATATAATTTCTAAAACTTTCAACTACATTGAACAAAATGGCTATCTAAAAATTTGAGTGGATGTTTTCGGGGAAATGGTGGGCGTGGAAGGGGTGTTAGTTGCCTTCCAATCACTTTTGACTATTAAAAAGGCCACTAGCCATTTCAATTTCGGATCGAATGAGCCCGTTTTGAAGTTTCTATGACAACGTTTTCTATGAAAACCTTTGATTCCCCCAGGGCATAACATATAACCCTTGTCCTGAGGCTTGGGGGGGGGGTTGTCATCCTCAAAGACCTAATTTTCAGAACTTTCAACTACGTTGAACAAAATGGATATCTTAAAATTTTGATTGATGTATTTGGGTCAAAGTTGGCCGTGACAGGGGGTTAGTTGACCTAATCACGTTTGACTATCAAAAAGGGCACTAGCCCTTTTGAATTTCTGATCGAATGAGCTCTTTTTGAAGTTATTACGGCAATGCTTTCTTTAAAAAATCTTAATTGCCCCCGAGGCATAACTTACAACCCTTGCCGTGAGTGATGTTGGGGAGTGTCCTCCTCAAAAATATATATTCCATCTGGAAATCAACTATGCTGAACAAAATGGCTATCTCAAATTTTGATTGGATTTGTTTGGGCAAATGGTGGGCGTGGAAGGGGTGTCAATTGCCTTCCAATCACTTTTGGACTATTGAAAAGGGCACAAGCCACTCCAATTTCCAATCGAATGAACCCTTTTCGAAGTTTCTACAACAACATCGTTCTTTACTTAGGCAGCGCGATTGCGCTGCCTATGATTAGGTCAGTAAGCAAGCTAAGTCAATCAACAAGCCGAGAATTCTTGCCCATTCTAATTGGTGAATAGTCTTTCATATATTCTGGCTTGGTTTGTTTGTTTCAGTCTTTCTTCTTCTCTGTTAAGATTTACTTCAAAAGGTTAGCTTTCCTTTTCTTTTTCTTGAGTACTGAAGATGGCTTGGTTGAAGTTCCTGATACAGCATTTGCTTATGTCATCTTTGCTTCTTTTATGTGCACTGACTGACATTACTCTCATTTTTTTTTCTTGTTTGTCATATGTTAATCCTGCTTGTATCACTTTCTGTCTTTAACAGCTCACAGAAAACTAATATGATTTTATTTCAGCTAATATTTTACCATTTTTTAATTATAATTACATTTATTATAATACACTTTACTGTTCTGATAACAAGAGACTGAAGTCAGACAGATGGCATTTTAAACCAGGTAATGCAGCTATACACAAAACAAATTCATGTGCAAACCTGTTTCAGCTAGCCTTCTTTTGCTTTTGTGCTGTGAAAATATCAAGGCATCATAAAATATGTAAGATACCAGCATAATATGTAAATTATGTCAAATAGGTAAATTATATAAAATAAATAAATTACACAAAATAGGTGAAATAATAATTTTACCAAAGTCTGCATACCCAATTTTATCAGTTAAAACACTATTTTCCCCATATATTTTTGCATTTTGTTTTTTGTTTGCCATGGGTTGATTCAATTTCAACCACTGGCATGAATTTGGGCTATATATTGGCACACTAGTAAAATGGTTGGGGGTAAAGTATAATAGAATCCAAGCCAAAATATGTTAACTACAATTATTTTGCATATTATGAAGTGATTTTTTTTTCTTAACATGTTTCCTTCTCAAGAACCCCCAATTCTAGGCCTATGCCATCATTTCAAATTATAAAATTTTTTACTTAATCACACACAGATATTAATTACAAACTAAGAAGATAAAGTAGTTTAATATAGGATCTGGGCAATACTGAATGACTTGATTGATCTAATGGTGAAATAACGTTTTAGGTCTATATTGGACTATAAGGAGAGAGGCTGAATTTGTGTATAAATTAATTATTAGGCCAATATTTAGAGAGGACTAACAAAGAGAAAACCAAGTTTTGATCTTGTATTTAAAAATCAGAGGTAAGATTTTTAATTAGTGGGTTTGCAGAAAGAGGCATGGTAGAACAAAAAGAGAAATATTTTTACATTTTAATTTAGGTTTGTTTTTCAGCAATTTGAGTCTAGGCATATCCCCCCCCCCTATAGCTCCCACTCGTATTCCCTCTGTATAATTCCAGATATTGATTAGAAGGGAAAGTTATTTATTTTTAAGTATGTAGCAGTTATGTATTAATTGTAAGTCAAATTATGGACAAGATTTGATTATTTAGTCAACATTTTTTAAGAACAGTAGTTTTGTTGAATAATTTCTTAATTATAATTTTAACCAAAGAATTTTAGGGTGGACAGAGATGGGTATTATTGTTCATGTGAATGGAAGTATTGTTCATGTGAATGGAAGTGATTAGTAAATGGCTGATTGGATTCTATTCTCTAAAACAAAAATTAAAATTCATGTACATTTCATTAGAAATTTCAGTCTTAATCAAATGACTGAAACTTCAGGTTTTTAGACATTTCTTTTTTCTAAGAGAGAATCAGTTTTGAATTATGTTAATGTTAAAATTTGTAGGGTAAATAAAGAAGTAATTAGCAAAATTTATTTTCACATTGCTTATTTTTTACACTTGATTCTCTTTTTTTTTTTTGTCTTGCCTTTATTGTTTTTGGTAAATTAATGAGAATAAGTTATAATAGCGTTTTAAGTTTATTTTGTCTCTATATTTAATTGGTTATAGGAGTTGAAGTTGTTTCATCAATTGTCACTAAAATACCCATGGAAACTTCAGATTGTACTCTATCACCTGAACATCGAAATCGACCTGGTAATCCTCAAGCCAGAAACTCCCCTTTAGCGTCTGAATTGGGTCCCAAGGATGGGGATAGCAGTGGCGAAGGTTTGATTCAACTTATAATGTTGTAGAATCAGTTTTAATAAGAGATGATCATGTTTGAAGACGTTTTTCCTTTTTTGATAAAAGAAGAAATATTGTATGAAGCTTTCAAGTATTATTTCAAAATTTCTATATGAAGGCTGAATTTCTATCCCAAATCATTGCAAAACCATAAACACGAATTAAAATTTTAAAACTGAACAATTGCAAGATCAAAAATTTTCACTAGACTTTTTTCATTTTTGGATTTACACACAGTGCGTAAACCGCTAATGCTCTTTCCACTTTATTTCTAGAAAATGGTCCTGAGTAAGAATAAATCTGTTATCTCCAGGCATTTCTTTATAAAAATTAATAAAAAAATTATTTGGACACAAAATCTGTGAATAAAATTATAATTTTACAAGTTGGTGTTGTAATAATCAAACTATTGAGGAATTGGTTTATGCCTATTGTTTCGTTTCATTTTCCATATTTTTAGCTTTTTTGTGAGTTTTATTTATTCTGGGTAAATTAAAGAGAATACTCAGTTTTATTATTATCTCTCAGTTCTTTTATATTTCTTTCTCCTAGAAGCTCAGGATACTTCTCCAAGTGATACCAAAACGCTCACAGAAAATTATAATTCTACTTTGTGATCTGAGTCTAAAAATCTATATGTCTGTATTTTACCTGGGTCTTCCACTTTGCCATTGGAGTCAGACTCCCCAGAACTAGATAGTGAAGGTATATTTGAAACTAACGTTGTTGTGAAATCATTTTCAATCAGAAAATTTGTTGATAGTTTTTCACTTTTTAAAGCATTTGACTAGCATTGCCAAACGTATATATTAAGGCTAAGTTTGCGTTTTCACTCCTAGTAAAATGCATCAAAGAAATTTAAATACAAAACACTGGAAAATGGGAGCCAAAACGTTTCTCGTGAGATTTATTTACAGTTCACTTGCCCTTCTTAAGCTACTAAAACGTTGCACTGGCAAAGCAAAGTTTTATTTTGCTGATTTAAATGTCTTTGCCATGATAATCTAACTCTGGTGTGTCAGTACTTTTTTCTTTTAAGGCTAAAATTTGAAACAGCATGATAGTCTAAAAAAATAAAGCACTGGTATGAAATTCATTATAACTATTTCAAAGTGCGGAAAAATGAGAGAAGAAAAGCTTTTTGTGAGATTCATTTAAGGTTTAATTGTCTTTCTTAAGCTACATAAACATTGCACCAGTACAGCGTAGGCAAAGCAAAGTTGTTTTGTTTTTTTTCATTTTTCCTATTTAAATGTCTTTTCTGTAATAATATAGCACTGCTGGGTCAATATTTTCTCTCTTTTTTTAATGTCCAGTTTTTATGTGAGATTCTTAATGTAAGTGTGTTTTAATTTTATTTTTCAATTCAATGAATTGCCTTATTTCACCTTGCTTTATTTATCAGTCCTGATTGAACTTCATTGAAGTAAGGATGTAGGACTGTTTTAAAGTTTTTCATTTTAGTTTTAACGGTCGTATTTTAATATGAGTCTCTTTTCTTTTATATATTTATGTTTTGCTGAGGACGGCCATTGGACATAGGGTCAAAATTTCATTCTAATATAGAATTTCACTGTCTTACGGAAAAGACTTCCTTATTGTTCTTGTTCTTGTTGATGTTTAAAGGGAGTATCAGGTGGCAAATTAGGATCAGGATGGTCAAAGCAAGCGCTGCCTAGAGATTTCTAAAAAAAAAAAAATTATTCTCCAAAAATTTAGTGTCAAATTTTTTGCTTCAGTTTCATTCCTGAGCACTTTTCTAGCAAGAGACTGCCAGCAGAGTCAACACTGAAAACATAGTTCTCACGATTTTGTATGATATCTTTAATGACAAAACATTTTCTTCTTGTTTTTCAATGCTTCTCTTCTCTAATTAAAAAAGTCTATTTTTAATAGACTTTAATAGACTTTAATAAAGTAAATTGTATTGATATAGCTTAGGCCTCAATTGTTGCTTTAGTTTTGTTTTTAATATCTTCAGGGACAGGTTAGCGTAGCATGGTATTGTTGAATCTTTTCTTGTGCATCGTTTTTTTTTTTTCAGTTGGTTAGGTTCATCACTAGGAATATCCAATTTTATTATTCAACTTTATATGTCATAAAAAAAAAAAATTTTATTCTCCAAAAATTTAGTGTCAAATTTTTTGCTTCAGTTTCATTCCTGAGCACTTTTCTAGCGAGAGACTGCCAGCTAACCAGACTGCCAGCAGAGTCAACACTGAAAACATAGTTCTCACGTTTTTGTATGATATATGTAATGACAAAACATTTTCTTCTTGTTTTTCAATGCTTCTCTTCTCTAATTAAAAGAAGTCTATTTTTTAATTTAATACGCTTTAATTTTCTGATTCTTCCTGTCACTTTTTAGAACGACTAGTAAGAATATTAGAGCATGAATTTAAGGTTGGGTGTAATAGAAAGGGAGAAATATTGTCTTGACAGGTTATAGTTTTTGTGATTATTACTGGAAAACTTGTTATAAATTGTAGCCACATACCCGGAAGACAGCATTTTTATTTGAATTGTTTAAATATGCAGAATTTCTGATTGGTTAGAGGGTAGCGTAATTGCGGAATGTTTGTCTCCTGAGCTAAATAACAAAAAGGAATTTGCAAATATTTTATTGCTATTTTTATATACTATTAAGCTGTACTTAGAACCTACTTGTCATCAAATATGTCACTATTATGGCCGTTTCTATCACACGAATTTTTTGCTGAAATCAGTGCTCCGAAATTTTTGTGTCTCGAAGGAGTGTCCCAAATACGCAAAAATAATTAACGTGAATAAATAGAAAAATAAAGTAAATTTCCTGCAAAGAAATGCTATTCGTCAACAAAAAGCCGAAATTTCTATTTAGCACAAATATAAGTTTGTTCAAAAATCAGAAAAAAGGAGACATCTGATAATTTTCCTACATATGTCCATCCTCAGAACTTCGCTTTTAATTACAGCTGCTTCCGATTTTATTGCTTCGATGGCCCTTAGACTTTCAATAATTTTGCCGCGAAATTATTCTTGTAAGTATACATTATAAAAGAAAATTTGACTTGTTTGATTCAGAAAGTTTCTATATATTGAATTTACAAGTTTTTCCAGTAAAACTTGCCAATAAATGTATCTCAAAAAGTAAAATAAGAAAAGAATAGAATAAATTATTTGTTCAAACCTTTTTAATCATCTAGTATTTCTTTTTGTTTATTTGATCTCTTTTTGTTTTTATTTAATTATATATATTTTTTTTATTTCAGGGGCAATCCTTTCTACCGTGGGCTGTTCTGATGGCGTTACTCCACCGCAAGTCTCAGGCCCAAAACCGATTGTTATGGTGAGAAAACTGACAAAGAGGGCTATAGAAGAATTAACAGCAGGTATCTGGCGTTGTGATTCCTGTGGAAAAGCAGAGAAATCCTTTTTTATTGCTAGATCTTCACATAGACACTGGCTGTGAAGAACTTTCACCGATAGAATGTGTTGTCTGTCCAGCTGTAGTTCATGATTACAGAGATTTTGTAGTTCACAATCTGGAGCACCGAATGGGGGAAAGAAGAAGATGTCCTATATGTTTACGAGAATTCATTGGTGATATGAGACAACATCTTTTATTACAAGGACAGGTTAGGTTCAGGTTAGGTTCAAGGACAAGGACAGATTCAGTTTTTCTGAATCAGGCTCTTTGAAAACGCACCAAAGAGTACATACTAGTGAGAGACCGTATAAGTGTGATATATGTCACAAGAGTTTTTCTCAATCAGGCCATTTGAATATGCACCAAAGAGTACATACAGGTGAAAGACCATATAAATGTGATATATGTCAGAAGAGTTTTTCTCAATCATACTCTTTGAAAAACGCACCAAAGAGTACATACAGGGGAGAGACCATATAAATGTGATACATGTCAGAAGAGTTTTTCTACATCAACCCATTTGTATAGGCACCAAAGAGTACATACAGGTGAAAAAACCATATAAATATATTTTATGTCAAACGAGTTTTTCAGAATCAGGCCGAACAAGATAGGCAGAACAAGATAGATCTTTGAATAAGAACCGAACAAAAAGCTTTCGTTTTCCATTTGTTTCAAAACAAATCCCAACTATGTGTGGGTAATATGCCTTACTTTAATAACTATTTGTAGGAACATATTATAACACGTATTTTGAAAAAGCATTTAATAATCATATTTGTTTCTGCTACTGAATTATTGAGTCAATACCGTGTGCCCGTAAAAGATTTCAAGTATGCAAAATAAATAAGAGATCGAATGGGGATAAATCCTTTATTAGACAGTGACAATTCACAAAAATACTGGATATTTTGGTTACATGCGCAGTGACCGTCATTTCAGAAATACTGCTGATCAGCAGAAGGATATATCCTTATTCGAACTTTAATTGATCGTCATAGAAAGGTCTTCGAAATTACCTAATATGTAAAACACTATGAATTTAAGTATTCAGATCAAAACCATTTTGTGGCTGAATTCCAGCTGCGAAGTCTTCACTGATCTACTTGTGGCTGTTCAGAATTTGTACTTATTCAAGGGCACCCAAATGAAAAAATTCCTCGTTTTGCACCCTTAAACATCCCATCTTCTGATCTGTTTGAAATATACTCTACCCCCCCATTGTAACATCGACTAGTTTGCATGTAATAGATCCCATTTTACGTTTGCATGATAATTTGTTTTTTAGATTATTTATTACTAGAATATTTCGTGATGTATCTAGGAATTGAAATGTTATGTTTCATTTGTTGTATTTATTGTTTATTTAAGTCATGTGGTACTGACTTAAAGTACAATATAAATTAGTATTTTCTAATTTGGTTAAATCGTGATTATTTTTTTGATAAAACGGTTTTTTGGTAAAAGATCATTGTAAAAATCGTTTATGAGTTCTCTAGCTGCTTCAAAATGAGTCCAGTTTTGTGGCAGAAGAATGGTAAGAGCACTGCAAATCTATCTCTTGCTTATTGCCTGCTGGTCTGCTGCCTTTGTACAGTCTGGAATTGGGAACCGAACCGTTGAATTCGTCTGAATCTGATAGTTTATTCAACAGTTTTAGATCATTTATTGCTAGAATATATCGTGCTATATCCACGCATTGAAAGTTCATGTTTCTTTTGCTGTATTTTTTGTTCATTTAAGTCATATGGCACTGAGTTGTGTAATTTCTAGTATTTTCTTATTTAGTTAAATTGTGATGTTTTTTATTAAAATGAATTTTTTGCTAAAAGATCATTGTGAATATTGATTATGATTTTCTAGCTGCTTCAAATAAGTCCAGTTTTGTGGCCTGACTGTTGCAGAAGAATGGCAAAAGCACTTCTTGCAATTGCTGCTGTCTCTTTACTGCCTGGGATTATGAACTGAACCGTTGAATTCTTCTGAATCCGATAGTTTATTTGTGTTTCATCAAAAGAGACTTCCAAGACAGAATAAGGCTATATGAATCTTTATATCGTAATTAAAGCTGGATGCAGCTTTCACTTTCTGTATTTGGAGAAGTTCTTAGAATCATGATTTACCAAGGATTTCTACTTGGGGGGGGGGGGGGGAGATGTTTGCTAATTAAAATAAGGGCCTAAAGTGTGTAATAGTTTTTTCTCGGCTATTATAAGTCCTTGGGCAAAGCAGTAGTCCGAAGGTACGTTAAAAAACTGCATAGTACGGTATCTTAAAAAAGGTAACTTTGAACTAATAATCTTGAAAATTGAGTTTATTTTTTGACATTTTCGTTAAAACTTGTATTTACGCAAAACTGTTTTTGTGTTTTTGGGGAATGCGTTAATTTGTAACGAATGATAACTATCCCAGACCACCGATGCTCATTGTAAAAACTGTACTAATCCTAAACAGATCTTCCAAGTTACCTCTGGGTGTGTTTAATTTTGAACACTAGTGGGAGGAGTTTGAACTCGTGTGCCATCAAACCTACAGTTTGAAAAGAAAATTACTTTTCGATAGAAACACAATATTCCTTCTAAAATAAAAAGGCTAAGAAAAGACAAATCAGTGAAGTTCCGGACGACCAAAGTCATGATCAATATGAGTGAGTCGAAGGACTAGAAGATCTCCCTCAACTTGGTCAGAACGGATGGATGCTGAGTCTTTCATCTTGGAGAAATGAAGGACCTATCCTAGTCTTTCCAGGGGCATATCACGTTCAGCAAGCCGTTAGAAGAAGGAGCATCTACCTCGAACACCAGACAATGCTTATAAATATAACCCATGAAGAATTTACGATCAATGTCAATCTACGCAGGCTGATGGGTTATATAAACTTGTTTTGGCTATTGCCCCGCTTGACAATAAAAGGGTAAACGCTAACCGACTCAATAACTTCAGTTTCAGAACCACTCTTGCATCCTAATGCATCAGTCGTGTTTCACTCATAACTCGAATCTTCTGCATCCCTGAAGCTTCTCTCGGGTACGATGCTAAGATGTTTGCGTGGTATATTCCTGACGGATTTGCCAAATCTGCGGGCTTGCAAGACAATGAAACCAATATTATGACAAACACTTTCTATTGTACTTAATATTGAAAATAAACATTAAAATTATAGTAAAAAAAAAACTTTCTGAAAAATAAGTTTTTCAAAGAAAAGTAAAGGCCATTTTAAACTTGAGCTCAACAGATGCAAATGCCTTATAAAATTCAAACTCAAAACGACCAGAAATTACCATTAAAGAATAAATGAAACCCAAAACGAACAGAAATTAAATAAACAATCATAGAAAAACATACAACAAGTAATAATATAAATGAATATATAGATCTTAAAGCGAGTAATGCTTAGATTGAATATGAAAATCAAGCTTAAAACGAAAAAAAAATATTTCTTATTGAAGTATAAATGAAACTTAAAACGAACAGAAATTAAATGAACAATCAATGCAAACAAAATTAAAATAGATGTTAATGTAAATTAATAAATAAATCATAAACGAGTGAAACTTAAATTGAATATGCAAATCAAGCTTGAAACGAACAAAAAATCACTACAAACAAGAGTTTGGGTATGACCTTCTCTCACTGTAAAAGTCTAAAACCTACTGCGTCATTGGCGCTTTGCTGAAAACCAATATTATGACAAACACTTTCTTTTGTACTTAATATTGAAAATAAACATTAAAATTATAGTAACATTTTGAACTGATGAGCTTTCAGCAATTAATATCATTATGAATCAAATATTCATTTTAATTTATTAGCTCTTTTTAAAGTTGTTAAAGACGAAAATAGTTTCACTACAAAAAAGTGTTTGAATACTGCCTCCTTTCCTAACTGTAAATAAAAACCAAAAGCCTACTGCGTCATTGGCGCTTAACTGAAAACGAATTATATTACAAATATTTTCTTTTCCAGTTTCTTACAGCATAGAAAACAAAAATACAACTACAGTGAGATAAATTCTTGAACTAATGGATCTTTCAACAATTAATATCATTATACATCAAATATTCACTTTGATGTTGTTTATATTTTGCAAGACTGTTAAAGACCCATATAGTTTTCAGTAAAGCGCCAATGACGCAGTAGGTTTTAGACTTTTACAGTGAGAGAAGGAGGTCATACCCAAACTCTTTTTTGTAGTGATTTTTGTTCGTTTCAAGCTTGATTTGCATATTCAATTTGTTTCACTCGTTTTAAGATTTATTTATTAATTTACATTAATATCTATTGTATATTTGTTTGCATTGACTGTTTATTTAATTTCTGTTCGTGTTAAGTTTCATTTATGCTTCGATAGGAAAATATTTTTTTCGTTTTAAGCTTGATTTTTATATTCAATCTAAGCATTACTCGCTTTAAGATCTATTTATTCATTTATATTATTACTTGTTGTATGTTTTTGCTATGATTGTTTATTTAATTTCTGTTCGTTTTGGGTTTCATTTATTCTTTAATAGTAATTTCTGGTCGTTTTAAGTTTGAATCTTAAAAGGTATTTGCATCTGTTGAGCTTAAGTTTAAAATGGCATTTACTTTTCTTTGAAAAACGTATTTTTCGGAAAGTTTTTTTAATTAATTTTTCTTCGTTTTTTATTGCAAAAAAATTTCAAGTTTTTAAAAAGTCCTTATTTCAAAATCAAACTTAAAAAAAAAAATCATATATTCATCAAAGTATCAAAACTGGTATCAAAGTAACAATATCAAAGTGAAAAAATGGGTTTGTGTCAACCTCGGAGTTTTTATTATCTGATCTTTGAACTATTTCTAATAAAATTGCAGTGTCAAAATTTTTATCGGATGGGTTTGGGGAAAAAAGGGCGTTTGGGGACTAATTAAGCTTCGGTCTCTTTTGACTCTTTAAAAGTGAATTAGAACTTTCTATTTTCAATCAAATGAGCCCTCTGAAGTTTATACGAGTATCCCTTCTATAAGAACCATATATATCCCCAGAGTATAACTTACAACGCCTGTCTCTGGGCTCTGGGGGCTGTGTCGACCCTGGAGTTTTAATATATGATGGTTGAACTATTTTTAACAAAATAGTCACCTCAAATTTTATCGGATGCGTTTATCCATCCGTCTGAAACGAAATAAGGTTTAGCGTTAATGTTTTTCATTGACTGCTTTTTCAATATTTTCTGAACAGATTGTCATAGCTCAATGCTCTACATTTGTATTGATTCATTGATTTTAAATAACTTTTTTTTAAAATTATTAATAGTTATAAAATGAATTATATTACACATATTATGTTTGTACAACATGTGTCGACCCTGGAGTTTTTGTTATCTGACCCTTGATTTTTTTTTTAACAAAATGGCTACCTCAAAATTTTTTATCTGATTTATTTGGGGGGAAAGGGTATGAGGGAGGGGCTAGTTGTCGTTGATCACTTTTGACTCTTAAAAACTGAACTAGAACTTCCAATTTCCAACCAAATGAGTCCTTTCTGAAGTTTATACGAAAATTTCTTCCAAAACAGCTATATATGCCACCCGGGTATAACTTATGATTAATTAGTATATATAATTATTACAACTAATGATTAATTAGTTATAAAAAGAATTATATTACAAAATATATGTTTGTACAACATGTGTCGACCCCGGAGTATTCGATATCTGACCTTTGAACTTTTTTTTTTAACAAAATGGGTACCTCAAAATTTTTATCTGATGTATTTTGTGGAAAAAGGGCGTGGAGGGGGGGGGGTTAGTTGCCCTTTGATCACTTTTGACTCTTAAAAGCTGGACTAGAACTTTAAATTTCCAATCAAATGATCCCTCTGAAGTTTATATACGAGAATCCCTTCCTGTCCCCGGGCCCTGAGGTGTTTTGTCGACACCTGAGTTTTTTTATTTGACCTTTCAACTATTTTTAACAAAATAGTATTTTTAACCTTTGCTTATAAAGCACCTCTGGGGGGAAAATAATAAAAAAAATATTGAAGCTATATAAGATTTATTTCATTCATTTTTTCTACTTTTAACATGTTCACTTCACTCAAGATCCTTACTAATCATACTTCCTAAGCATATTCCTAAGTTTTATTGCTGGGGCAGCGAGGTGTCATGAATTGCGGCCACTGACCTATCTTTCATTTTAGGGGAAATTAGAAATGAATTTAAAGTATTTTGCTTTGGAATTAAAATTTTTTCTAAACTTTAATTAATATTGGACTGTTAGTAATTCATTACAAGTTGTAGACTCATTGCCTATAGTCAGAGGCAACGCTGTAGCGTTGCCTATAGTAAAGGCCATACGGCTCCAATGTTTTATTTTTTTTTTTTTTCCCAGAGGCACTTCATATGGAAGGGGTCGTCTTAGATACTTCAAAGAGGGCTCATTCGATTGGAAATCGAGAGTTCTAGTGCCCTTTTAAATAGTCAAAAGTTATTGGAGGGCAAATACCCCCCCCCACGCCCATCATTCCCCCAAACACGTCCAATAAAAATTTTGAAATAGCCATTTTGTTCAGCGTAGTTGATTTCCACATAGAAAATATGTTTTTGAGGAGGACACAGTTGATTTCCAGATAAAAATATGTTTTTGAGGAGGACACTCCCCCACAACCCTCAGGGCAATGGTTTTAAGTTATGCCCTGGGGGCATATAAGGTTTTTTATAGAAGGTGTTATCGTAGAAAACTTCAAAAAAAGCTCATTCGATTGGAATTTCAAAGGGCTGATGCCTCTTTTAATAGTCGAAAGTGATTGGAGGGCAACAACCCCCCCCCCCCCCCCACGCCCATCATTCCCCCGAATACATCCAATAAAAATTTTGAGATAGCCATTTTGTTCAGCGTAGTTGATTTCCACATAGAAAATATGTTTTTGAGGAGGACACTCCCTCACAACCATCCGGGCAAGGGTTTAAGTTATGCCATGGGGCATATAAGGTTTTTATAGAAGGCGTTGTCGTAGAAACTTCAGAACAGGCTCATTCGATTGGAAATTCAAAGGGTTTGTGCCCTTTTTAATAGTCGAAAGTGATTGGAGGGCAACTAGCCCCCCCCCCCACCACGCCTATCATTCCCCCAAACACATCCAATCAAAGTTTTGAGATAGCCATTTTGTTCAGCGTAGTTGTTTTCCAGATAGAAAATATGTTTTTGAGGAGGACACTCCCCTACAACCATCAGGGCAAGGGTTTTACGTTCTGCCCTGGGGGCATATAAGGTTTTTATAGAAGGTGTTTGTCGTAGAAACTTCAAAACAGGCTCAGTCGATTGGAAATTCAAAGGACTAGTACCCTTTTTAATAGTCGAAAGTGATTGGAGGGCAACTACCCCCCCCCCACGCCCATCATTCGCCCAAACACATCCAATCAAAATTTTGAGATAGCCATTTTGTTCAGCGTAGTTGATTTCCAGATATAAAATATGTTTTCGAGGAGGACACTGCCTCACAACCCACAAGGCAAGGGTGTTTAGCTATACCATAGGGGCATATAAGGTTTTTATAGAAGGCGTTGTCGTCGAAACTTCAAAATAGGCTCATTCGATTGGAAATTCAAAGGGCTAGTGCTCTTTTTAATAGCTGAAAGTGATTTGAGTGCAACTAACCCCCCTATCACGCCCATCTTTTCTCCAAACACATCCAATCAAAATTTTGAGACAGTAATTTTATTAAACGTAGTTTTTTAAGTTCTGAAAATTAGGTCTTTGAGGATGACAACTCCCCTACAGCCCTCAGGGCAAGGGTTGTAAGTTATGCCCTGGGAACATATAAGGTTTCGTATAGACAACGTTGTCTTAGAAACTTCAGAAAGGGCTCTTTCGATTAGAAATTTAAATGACTAGTTCCCTTTTTAATAGTCGAAAGTGATTCTAAGGCAACTGACACCCCTTCCATGCCAACCATTTCCCCAAACACATCCAATCAAAATTTTGATAAAGCCATTCTTTTAAACGTAGTTGAAAGTTCTGGAAATTATATGTTTGAGTAGGACATGTGTGTGTGTATGTGTGTGTGTATGTATGTATGTGTGTGTATGTGTGTGTGTGTGTGTGTGTGTGTGTGTGTGTTGTGTGTGTGTATGTGTGTGTGTGTGTATGTGTGTGTGTGTGTATGTATGTGTGTGTGTATGTGTGTGTATGTATGTGTGTGTGTATGTGTGTGTGTATATGTGTGTATGTGTGTGTGTATGTGTGTATGTGTGTATGTGTGTGTGTATGTGTCTGTTTGTGTATGTGTGTGTGTGTGTATGTGTGTGTGTGTGTATGTGTGTGTGTGAGTATGTGTGTGTGTGTATGTGTGTGTGTATGTGTGTGTATGTATGTGTGTGTATGTGTGTGTGTATGTGTGTTGTGTGTATGTGTGTTTGTGTGTATGTGTGTGTGTATGTGTTTGTGTGTGTGTGTTTGTATGTGTGTGTGTTTGTGTGTGTATGTTTGTGTGTGTGTATGTGTGTGTGTATGTGTGCGTGTGTGTGTGTGTATGTGTGTGTGTGTGTATGTGTGTGTTTGTATGTGTGTGTGTTTGTGTGTGTCGATGTTTGTGTGTGTGTGTGTTTGTTTGTGTGTGTGCGTTTGTGTGTGTGTGTGTTTGTGTGAGTGTGTGTTTGTGTTTGTTTGTGTGTGTGTGTTTGTGTGTGTGTGTGTTTGTTTGTGTGTGTGTGTGTCTGTGTCTGTGTGTGTGTGTGTTCACACACTAGTTCATGATAATATGGAGTGGCATAGAGGTTTTTTAAATGATTGTTTTGGGGACACGGCTAGCCTAGATGATCTAACCTGTGACATTGACATGATGGGGGACCCGGAATGGACAGATAGATTTATGAGAGAGCATTTAGGTGATGTTAGTAGCAGTAGTACTAGTGCATCTAAGCCGGGTCCTCATAAATAAATTCCGTCACAGGACAATACAAGCTGGCTTGATCAGCTATCCCCAAACACCCTGGAAGATATACTAAGTAGCCTAGGGGATTTCATGTCACGTCCAACCAATGCAATTGAACAGACTGGGGGTGGTGCAATTGACGATTCTATGCTACCCCCCACCATTCTGGTTAATGATACCGCTAGTACTAGTACTAATAATGATATAACATCATCACAACTATCCCCACTTCCAGATTTTTTTCTTTCCAACTCTGCCTTGCACCATGCAAAAGTCTACAGTGCCAAATTCGGGTGACCCATTTAACTGTCTAGTGTCAGGGGATATAATAACAGATCCCCTGGACATTACCCCATTTATATGTTAACAAGATTCGAGCCCTTCTTGAACAACAGATGGGGGTGTGGGGGGTTCAGTTTAAAAACACTATAAAACATCAATAGCACTAAAAATATTTTTTTAAATGAAAATGCGAGCGAGCTGTATTTGAAATACTTGCACACAGAGATGTTGGCAATTCGCCCGCATTTATCAAATTATGAGGAAGTTTTTTTTAGATTGGGTTAATAGCATTCAACCTAAAGTGGCTAATTATAACGAGGGGGGTAGCGGGTCTGTGGTTTTATTTATTGAGAGTTTAAGCGTTAATATTTGTAGATTTAAAAAGGATTTTATTTTAAGAGGTGGTGGGGAGAGGGCTTTAGTTTTAAATATTCAGATTTAGAGGGATGTAGGGTGATACAACGAATCTGTTTCGATACGAGGCTACAGTGTTTCAAGTAAGTATTTTTAATTTGTGCCTAAAGACCCGTTTTGAAGGATGCTTCTAAGAAAAAGTTGGACGAATTGGCAGTTAATGGGATGGAGGGTTCAAAGTTCCCCATAGTAGATTTTAATTGTTTAAATGGTCAATTTCCCGTGATATTAAAAGGAATAGATATTTTCGAGTGGGCTAATGCACATTTAAAGATTGGTGTCACGGTGTTGCAGTATGAAACAGAATTTGAGGAGGGGCACCGTTCCAATAAGAAGGGCGTATTATTTACAGTGAGTGCTCCTTCAATTGAATCAGTGGAACATTGGGTGTGGCTTCTATACACGCCACCCGCAGAACCTGATTCAATTGGACATTTTAATCTAATTACAGATATTAGTAGGGTTCTAACTGAGGGTAAAAGCGGGGTGGTGTATGTTATTACTGTCCGACTTGTCTCTCAAGATTTCGCTCTGATTTAAAGTTAAAGCATCACATGAAACACTGTAAACGTCATGGATACTAGGCTGTGGAAACGGTAAGCGGAGATAGAGTGATCCTAGGGTTAAGAATTTCCAGAACACGCTCCTATAGAGCAATAAGATTGCTTTGAACTGCGAGGCCCGACTCACAGATGTGTACGGTTCGTCAAATCCAAATCGTGTTAAAATACATGAAGCCATAGGGGACTCTTACGCTCATGCGCAACGAGATTCAATAATACCATGCAAGTGCTGGATGTAGTTGAGACGTTGGGCGGGGAAGACTGCATGCGCTCGGCATTGTTCAGTCTAATCAAAACAGCGAACGGTGCAATTTCGCTCCTTCGTTACACAAACTATCCTATGCTCATATCACCAGATGACAGATTGGTCATTAAAAATCGTAAAATATGCTGGGTTTGCAAGGGGGAATTTGACGATGATGTTGGGAATGGGGGGAGGAGTAAGGTGATCGACCATGATCATTTGTGGCAGGAAATTACATCGGGGGGGGGGGAGTAACTTTAGAGGGGTTGCACATCAGTCGTGCAATTTAAACGTTAGACAGCAATATTTCGTGCCTGTGTTTTTATACACAATTCCAATTATGACTTAAGGTTTGTTCTACCGGCGTTGGCCCACATTGCCAGGGTGGCTTTGTAGATGACGCATGGATAAATGGTTCTTTTTCATATAATATCATACCTAAATCATCGGAGAAGCTACTGCTGCTAGAATTCATGTGGAAAACAGTTGACAAAGGTAACACGTGCCTGAATAAAATCCGTTTTTTTAGACTCTTTCAGCTTCTTCCCAAAATCCTTAAGTCAATTGATGCAGGTACAGAAAAGTGACAATTTTAATAGCTTCCCCCTCCTAAACAGCGCTTCCCCGATGATGAATTGTATGATTTATTTACGTGTAAGGGCATATATGCATATGATTATTACAACTCTGCTTCGAGGCTAGATGAGGTGTTATTACCGCCCATTGAAGCTTTTTACAATTCTTTATACTGAGAGTGAGTGCACCACTAGCAACTACGAATTTTCTAAGAGGATTTGGGTAAAGGGCGGATGTAAAAATGGGTGGGATTATTGTAAACTATACTTGGCCCGAGACGTACTCACTCTTCTGGAATTTGTGTGCAAAAATACGGATAAAATTATGGGGAGTTTGGGTTGGATTTAGGGTATTATTTTTCCACTTCTCATCTGGTGATGGACTTGATACTTAAAATCAGCAAAAAGGAAATAGGTGTGATCGCCGATGTGGATCAGCATGTGTTTGTAGAGAGCTCAATGAGGGGTGGGTATGTTTTCCCCAGGGACTGTATCATGAAAACTGATCCGACCGGACAGCACACCGATGAAAAGTCAGACGCAGTTTTTTGGATATGAATTTCCTTTACCTATCGGCAATGTCTCACCACTGTTTGCCGTCTGGCAATTATAAATGGCTTAACAATCCATGTGCTTCGAGTTTCCCCGACATTGATAGCGTTAAGGAGAATGGGGCACAGGGATGTTTCTTTTTAAATTGACGGTGAAATACCCATGGGAATCCATGACTCGGCAAAAGACTTTATTTTTCCGTTCATAAATAGACCGGTGGGTAGGGATTCTCTGAGCCCCTACAATTTATCTTTAGTAGAGGATGGGAGTATGCACTGGGTACCTTCAAAACAAAAAACTAATTGCCGACCTCAACCCGAAACAGAATATCGTTGTTCCTCATGTGCTATTGAAATGGAAGGTATCCATGGTTTCAAAGTCACAAAGATTCATAGAGCCCTCCAATTTGATCATAAGTCTTACATTAAAAACGTTTATTGACACCTTTGTCAGTAAGTGTTCACAAGCGAAAACGGAAATTGAAAAAGAAGTCTATAAACTCATTTTGAACTCAGCCTTCGGTCAAATGTGCGAAAGCGTACGAAACAGAAGTCAATGTGAAATTGTAACTAATCCCAAAGATTGTGCTCAAATCATTGCGGATCCAAACTTCACATCGTTCACAATCATAGACTCTGATATGGTGCTTCTACATCGCAAGAAAAGAAACATTGTTTTAAATAAAAATATTGCAGGGGAGAGTGCAATAACTGAAATATCTAAAAAACTCATGTTGTCATTTTATTATAATGTATGCAAGGTACAGTGGCCGATTGAGGGACAAGTTCAAGTGTATTACGGGGACACTGATTCACTCCTCTTAAAAGTTAAAACTGAAAATTTATTGAATGTTTTGGAAAATGGCGACTACATTAGCTCACGAATAGGCTACACCAATTGGGATGAATCCCTCTACCCAGAGCTAGTGAAAAGCCAGGCCTCAAATCAATTGTTATTGTTAAAATCTGAAACGGGTAGCGATCTGGTATCCAGTGGTGTGTTTCCTGGGCCGAAGGTATACTGTTTGGAAATGCACAACAAGGATATCAAGCAAGTTTGCAAGGGGGTACCTGCACACTTTGTAAAAAATAATTTCGACATTAGTGTGTATAGAAACTGTGTTCAACGTAGTTTAGTCCCAAGAGCGAAAGTCATGTCAATTCGCTCTTTACAATTTAAAAACTACACAGTTAGAGTTGAGAAAAACGCCATGTCAGCCATATCGGACAAAGTCTGTGTACTTGAGGATGGTGTGAAGGTACTACCACACGGTCACTATTTAATCTCAGACCGAGTTGAATGTGTAGAGTACAGAAGACAACTCGGTCTACAAAAATTAACTTAAATTCTTTAAAAGTACAAATTGGGTGGGTGATGGGTGTTTTTTGGGTGTTTTTAAATTCTTTTTTCTCTTTTTTTATCGCAAACAATTTTCAATGTGTGTGTAAGGCGGAGTAATTTCATCATAAATTCCACTATTTAATGCCCCCCTCCTCCGGCCCGCCGCAGCGGGCCCCGCGGCGCTTCCTGGTTTGCGGCGCTTCTCGGCTGCCCTCGGCCTTCGGCCGCCACAGCGGCCGCCCCCCGGGAGGGGGGGACCCCATTTCAAATTTAAAATGTTGTAAATAAAAGTGTGATATTATTTTAAGTGTGTATACTTTAATAAATGTTGTTTTTTATAAATAAAAAAAGTATATTTATTAAAGTGATTTTTCTAGTACATTTTTTTTAAATAAATGTATGTTTTTTTATTATAAATAAATTTAAAATAAATCTTAAGTGTATTTTTCTTGTTTTTTTCTGTAATGTATTATTTGTAAAGTGCTGTTTTTAATGTTAATAATACAAGAAATATGATTCTTTATTGATTTTGTTCTTCTTCTCATTATTCTTGAACGGACCAGTAGGGAAATTATTTAGTCATTAGACAACTATAGTCTACAGTTAGTTGTAGGTGAACTGTTGAAGGGAACATTTATCAATTTAAAATACCATTCAGATCATTTCTGTGTGGGCCATCAATGTCAGGCAAAACAACACTCTTAACTAAAATAATTAAAAATTGTGATAAAATGTTTGTGGAAAAGCCGAAAAAAATCTACTATTGTTACAGTATTTGGCAGGAGTCATACGATAAAATAAAAGCAATTGCCATATCGGGGTTGGTGCAGATACAATTCATACAGGGACTTGATGTTTTCAACATTATTGAACCAAACTCTTGGCTGATTATTGACGATCTGGCTGAATCTATGGAACAATGGTCCCAGGAAATGTTACAACTGTTCACTGTTCGCTCTCATCATGAACAGATTTCCGTTACTCTGGTTCTACACAATCTCTTTCATCAGAGCAAATGTATACGAACACTTACATTGAACTGCACCTACTATATCATCTACACAGTTGTTCGTGATTCTAGCTCGCTAGTAACTCTCAATAAACAAATATACCCTGGGGCACCTAAATTTCTGCTCTCTGCATACAATCAGACAACTAATAAACCCTACGGCTATATCCTATTGGATCTTAATCAAAATATACCCGAGGATCTGGTGTAGTCACAGATATTTTTGACAATAAAATTACAGTATATTTCCCCGTGAACAGTAAAAAAGGCTATTAGTTGCCATCATGACACTGAGGAAACTACATGAAAATAGACATCTATTTTTTGTTCGAAGCACTTCAAAACCCCCACTTAGGAAAGCCACACTCAAACACGGTATTGACAATGATTTCATTAATTTAATATCTGAACTTTGTTTAAATTTGACCGAGGGCAATGTTCAACTGCCAGAAGTAGTTAAGCAACAGGCAAAGCAACATCGTTCCATTGTACGTACATTAGCCTCTAAAAACAAAGTAAAGACACACACACTTTTTCACACTTTTACTGCCAATAATTGCAAGACTTGTAAACGGTTTTCTCTAGAGAATGGCCAAACCCTATAAATTGACTCCAATAGAACTCGCTTTCTCACCCGTGGAACACTTTGAGAACAATCTGAGTAAATTCATTGACAACGAGAATATTGAGGATGATAAAAAACTGCTTTTACTTCAAGATGCACTTCGCCGAGTGGACAAACATAAACCCTATCGTGCGAAGACCAGTGGTATTGATCACAAAAAAGAATCATCTCCTCAGGATTCAGCTGCTGCTGCTGCTGGAACACAATTAAAGAAGAAGGAATTGGATTCAATTGTGTCGAGCATTGGAAATCTAATGCCCCACTCATATCGTGAACAAAGTAAACGACTCATAACATATCTCATGGAAAGTGGTCAAGATCATATTCAAATTGATAGCAATGGGAAAGGGACTATAATTCAGGGCAAGAGCTATAATCTACTTGATTTAATCTATGATATGGTTACAAATCGTAAAGGACTATTATCATTTGACGCTCATCTATAGAACTTTCTAAATACATTAAACTTCCCCAAAAGCCTTATTAGCAATAAACAAATTCTAAAAAAATAAATGAACATGCACAATCATCATCAACATCATTAAAATATGAACATGAAGAAGAAGAAGAAGATTTTAAATAAATCTTGGAAAATACTAGCACACCTAGTGGAAACTTGACAATAAGGAGGAACAGCACAACACTGATAGCTAGCCGAAAGCGAAGACGTATCAAGTCAATGTCGCTATCACCCCTATCAGGCACTAGTATACAAAAGGGTAGTGGACGTTACACTACGTGTTTACGTTCAAAATGGTTGAAGTTCTGAAAAGTGTTTATGAAAATATTGGTGAAGTGGGAAGTTTAAGTTCCCCACCACTCTTTCCAAATTCACTGGTGTTAACACTAAAAATGTACAAGACTATCTACAAAATGAATCAAGTTACACTCTGCATAGAAATCATAGGCTTCGTGCTAATCATTATCGAAAAACTAAAGCCTTTTTCCCATTGCATATAATGCAAGCAGATCTCTTAACTCTAGATGAGATTCAAAGACGTCACAATACACCGTACAAGTACGTTCTACTTGCAATCAGTATTTTTCGTTGCTATGCATATGCAATTCCATTGCGGTCAAAGAG
Source organism: Artemia sinica (assembly GCA_027921565.1). NCBI lineage: Eukaryota > Metazoa > Arthropoda > Branchiopoda > Anostraca > Artemiidae > Artemia > Artemia sinica. The sequence continues at coordinate 12,729,661 of CM051261.1, forward strand.
AGGCGTTGAAGTTGCTCAGGCTATAGAAAGTATTCTCGAACAGGATTCGTATAAAAAAATACAAAACGGATCGCGGTAGTGAATTTGTTAATCCCCATGTTGCAAAAGTACTAGAGAAATATAATACACTGCTCTATCATAGTCTTAGTCCTATAAAGGCTGCATTGGCCGAACGAAAAGACAGGAATTACAACCTTTAATTTGTACAGCATATCCTCTATGCAATTTACACGGGTTGCATAATCTGCACTTTTCATCATACTCATCAATCATTGTGCAATTCTCACATGATGACCAGCTGCCCAGTGTGTACATGCATAGTGGACATGTATGGAACATTTTTCATGTGTTGACACTCTCACTGCCATAATGAAAGTGAGCTACTATCAACAAATTGAGATAGAGATATCAACAAGTGGGATAGAGAGAGAGAGAGAGGAGTAAATCATCCTTGAACTCCATCTTTCTCATGAAAAAAAAGTCCTAAATTCCTAAGCTAGTGTTTAAAAGCATATCCACAATATCATTTTGCTGTGTCGTGATTAATATGTCAATAAATTGTGTAAATGCATTTGGACCACAACGTAAAAGCTTCATGCAATAGTCTAATGACGGAGAATCAGTTTTCATTATATCAACAAGCATTCCCTGAGAAAATATCTTCCTTTGAATAGACAGCTCTAGAAAATCATCATCTAGATTCAAACGTTTTTCCATAAACTCAAGATTCCCCATGATTCGTTCTTTCTCAAATCCATCCATTTTTTAGAGTCCTAAAACTCTCACAACCAACTTCAGACTAACCAAATTTTTTTTTCTACTCTAAAAAAATACACGCTAGCCTACTATAGAAAGAAAAATATCTTTGATTTAGAAACAGTTTTATTGAACATAAGTACAACAAGAATAATCACTGATTCAATTTGTTTTCATCAATATATTTCACTAGTGCATCTAATGCTGACTGAAGTCTATTTATATGCACAATGTTCAGTTTCGCAGTAAAACATAATTGCTCCTTCATTTTAAAATTTGCTCAACGATATCACATATCTAGCATACATATCATCCCATTCAAAGCTTAGTCTACATCCTCGTGTTATTTCCACAGCCACGTTTGGTACTCGTATATCTTTGCTGCTGTTACCTGATCCACCATCAACCTCCAATAGTGTAAATGCTCCACTCATTTTCTCTACTAATATCGTCTCAAATAAACTGTTCTCTCTGAATTCAATTCTCTTACTAATATGAATTGCAATAACAATCACTCCTTTTATTCGAATCCAATTACTAATCAACTTATCGTATATGGAGTAACCTCAGCTCTCTCTGATTGGCCCTAAAAATGGGTGTTGCCTCAAAAACCAGTCTGCTTGCGTTATAAAATCTCAATTATACTTTCAAAACGTGTTTGATCACATTATAGGTATATAATATAAAAGGATTGGTCGCTTTTGCAATGTGCTCGTCAAACTACACTGTATATTCTTGTGTAATTCCATGTGCAATTGAACGTGCCTACACTATCACTACTTGTAGTTTTGGAGGGAGGGAGATACCTCAAAGAGTGAATTTTTAATGCCAAAACATCTAAGCTCTGATCGAGCCATCAGAACAATATAAAATTGGTTTTAAGAAAGAAACGAGGGAAGGTTGGAGGTAGAAATTGATGTATTATCCCTCAAGGCCGTAACTAGGCCGTAAGTACTTTTTTTATAAGTCAAAAGTGATGAGACACCAACCAGCCACGATTGGGGGGGGGGGGGGGTATTGTCCTGTAGGGTGTTATCTGAGGGAGAATTTTCTGCAAGGGACATTTTCCGCGGGAGGTATTTTCTGGGGGTGTTTTTCGTTGGGAGGAGAGCATTTTCCTTGATTGGTACTTTTCAGGGCAGATAGGGGGTGGGGTGGGTAAACACCGGCCTCTCTTAAGACATGTGTTAATTAGTCATTGGGTTTTCTGTCACCTAGCCGATGCCACTTCAAAAGGGCAAATGCAGATTTAGGTCACAAACAAAATGCTTGTAATACAGACACCCAGTTGAAATAGCTTTATGGTACCAATCAATTTTGCGCTTGCGCTCTTCTATCCCAGTTTCTAAGTCCTTTAGCACACAGTAACGTAACCCACATTGCATAAAGGCACCCGGATCTTTGACCCTTTTTGACATTGTAAGATAGGACACATAAACATCTATAATACGAAATTTCTGTCTCTATAATGCGGGGCTCCCAGGGTGTCGATAAAGTTAATAAAGTTTTTCATGAAAATTTAAAAAATAAAGTTGGTCCCACTCATACAAAGACGTCTTCACCTTTTTAATTCACAGCGATTTTTCATAAAATAAATGAATAACTGAAATAATGAGATTTAGAGCTGAGAAAACTATCCTTTCAAACATTTTTTCCTTTTAATAATAGATGAAAATATTTTTTGTTGAACCCTTTTGCTTTTACAAAGCAAGATGTTTAAACAAGTATGCACTTTTATATATGTCGACTCTAATTTGTGTATGGTTTATTTAAAGTTATCCAGAAATCTTCTGCTATGGCTGAAGTTTGTGGATTTTCTTTGGACTTTGTTGAAAAAGTTAAATGAAGTTAAATTTTTTTCCGACAGTAATAAAATCAACACAATTATACGAGAGGATAACGGTTTTAAACTGTGTGGACGGCTTTATTAGCCCCGTTGGAGTCGGTGTACTAATTTCCGAAATTCTTAGGAAGTTTGTGTAAAAAAGCTGTTGCTGTCTGGCAAAAATTTTGACAAGGTTACTACAAGATATTTTCAAAAGAAATAAACCAATTTATAAACGCCATTATCTATGTTTGAATTTGACTAAAGGAACATTTTTAGTGCGGCTGGTATTCCACTACTTTAAACAAGAATTTCGACACTTGGAACCTAGTTTTGACAATGTAATATTTGTTGCCATTTTAATTTTATCAAAAAAAGCTAATGTGACTAGAATTCAGATAAAATCAGATGCATCTTGATGCATTGGTGCTAATTCCAACTTTTTTTTTTTTTTTTTTTTGTAATAAATGGCCAAGTAACAGCAGTTTGAACATTGTATACCAGAAAAATTGTCAGTAACTCCTTTCTTGTTGAAAACAGGAAACTGACATAATTAAATGTTTTTTTTTTATCTGGGTGTACTGGATATTGTGTCAACATTTTCTACCATTGGAATGCAAAAACAGCTTCAAGAGATGGCGCTCCAAGTCATGACTAAGTAGAGTTATTCCGTTTTGAAGGAAAATTTGACAAATTTCGACAGTGAGTTCCAAAATTGCACTGCTAAATCATCAGTAGCTTTACCCTATTTTTCTTTAGGAGTGCTAGGACAGGACTTGCATAAGACAAAGTCTTCTTGCAGCTTGAATGAAATTTACACTGGTTTCCAACAGCAATTCCAAGATCTATTTCTGCATCCACACTTTGCAGCTCTTGAATGTTCTTTACAGCTGGATTGACCATATTATACTTGAAACCTGGGTTGAACTTGCCAAAATTAAAAGCACTACATTAGTCAATATTGAAGCTCATGTGCCATTTTGTTGCTCAGTTTTTAATATGGTCAAGATCTGCTTGTAGTGACTCATGATTGACTGCACCAAATAACTTTGAGTTGTCAGCATAGAGATAGTCAATATCTAGTTAATTGAAAAATATCATTTATATAGATATTGAATAGGGTAGGTCCCAAGACACTACCATGCAGGTCACCACTGGTGACTACATCTCTCAGAGAGGATTGACTGTCCTTCATTACTAAAAAGCCTCACTCTTGTTTTATCTGTAAGAAAAGCTGAAATCCATCCCACAATGTCTGCATTAATTCCTCATAAGATGAGGGTTTTGTTTAAGTGTTGATGTGGACTTTGTCAAATACTTTTGCAAGGCAAAGCAGCAAGACCTCCACAGCCAAGCCCTGATCAATAAAGTCTGTTATAACATCATCTCATAATTTTTCTCCAGCTATTTTGTTTCCACAGACTTTCCTGGTTGAAAACCATGTTGGCTTGGCAATAGTGTCACATTAAGTTTGCAATGCTTCATGAAAGAGTCATTTACCACTCTTTCCAGAATTTAAGCAACAACAGAAGTTATGCTTATAAGACTGTAGTTTTCTGCAATGGCTTTATTTGCCTTTTCAAGCAAAGGGGTTACACATGCTGTTTTCCAATCTGCTGGAACTTTCTTGGTAAATATGTAGATTTTGAATAATTGGGAGAGTGGCTTGGCAATGTTCTCAGCAACTTCTTTTAGAAGACGTGGATGTAAACTATCTGGTCCAAGTGATTTGTTGACATCTAGGAATTTAAGCTGTTTGAGGACATTTGAACTATGGATCTCAATGGGCTCCATTGGATGGTGGATTTGTGTGGGTTCAATATTGGGTAGGTCTGTATGTGATGTGTTACTAAAAACAGACAGAAACTGGCAGCTAAATGCATCTGCAATTTCTTTGACATCTGTTAGTTCAGCTCCTGAAATAGCTAGCTTAGATATTGATCACTGACCAGGACTTTTACATGACACATATTGCCAAAATTTCTTTGGATTGTGCTTGCATTCTTTAGCTTGTGTCATGGTTCTGGTAAAGTTTCCTGGTTAAGTTTCTCAACTTATCTGTTGCTCTTTTGAACTTCTTCTTCTGATTCCAAGATCTTTTTTTGTTGCTGAGCTGCTTCTCAATTTCTTTTGTCTTGTATGGAAGAGTCCTTGGCTTTCTCCTGTAAGATACATAATAGTTGCTGTCTTAGATTCTAAGTAAAGTAAACTAAGTAATTTTCCCATTGCTCCTCTACTGATCCCTCTAAAATTTTACTCCAGTTCAACATTTTCAGATTCCCTCCTGATCAAGCTTGTCCTGAACATTAAACAGTCACCAGTAATCAAATATTGCAATGTGTTTAAGGGCAAAGAGAAACTTGAAACAGAATGTGAAATACATCTATAGGACAACACAATGCCCAGAGTACATCCAGCTAGAAAAATACCACTAGCTCTGAAACAGAAGCTCAAAGACAAGTTAGAACAGCTAGAAAGTCTTGACATCATTGAAAAGGTCAGTGAACCAACAGATTGGGTTAATGCCATGGTAATGGCTGAAAAAAAAGGATGGAGGCATAAGACTATGCATCAACCCTGTGGACCTGAACAAGGTGATAAAATGCACCCACTACCCAGTCCCAAACATTTGAAGATGCTGTTGCTGAGCTTGATGGTGGAGCAGTATTCAGCAAGCTAGATGCCTGCTCAGGGTACTGGATACTGCCACTCTCCATGCAATATTTCTACTACACAAGCTTCAGTGCCATCTATGGATGATACAGAGGGAAGAAATACCCCTTTGGTGTGGTGCCTCCACATGACAAGTTCCAGAGGAAAATGGAAGAGGCATTTGAAGGATTAGAAGGTATTAGAATACTTGTGGATAATATTCTAGTATATGGTAGAAATCACAAAGGGCATAACCAAAGGCTTAAAGCCATTCTTAGATGAGCTGGAGAAAAGGAGTTCATTTAAACAGTATAAAATACAAATTTGCCAAAGACAAAGTCAAATATTTTGGACACATGATATTCTGGTACTAGATGCACTCCCAACTTCTGTTACCAGATACTGATGCCCAAATGTATAATGAAATCAAAGTCTATTTGCATGCATTGATGAAGAGACCACCATGAGACAGAGGAAGATGTTCAACTCAAGACACTCATGGAACTCAAACACAAAGGATGGCCTATGACATGCCAGTCATTTCCAACACAGGCTATCCCATTCAGGAATATCAGACACCATTTAGCAATCCATGATGGGCTAGCTCTAAAAGGCCAAAGAATTGTTTAACCCCATCTTCTCAGAGCCAACATACTTCACTAGCTCCACTTAGCACACCTGGGGATTGACAAAACCAAGCAGCATGCCAGAATGATTGTGTACTGGCCAAGAATGAACACAGACATCAAAACCTTCCTCCAAAAATGTGAATCATGTGCAAAATTATCCTTACATTCAAAAGGAGCCATTGATTGGTAACCAGACAACCAGACACACATACTTGTATTGACCTATTTGAGTGGAACAAAAGCTGTTTTCTCATAACTGCTGATATTTGCAGCAAATATTTTGAAATAGATAAACTACCAAGTAAGACATAAGCCATAATCATTGACAAACTAAACACTAACTTTGCACATTTTGGCATCCCTCTGCTAATAACTTTAGACAATGGCTCTCAACTTTTCTCTCAGGAGTTCAGAGACTTTGTACAAGTATAGGGAATCAGTCTGAAAACCTCCAGTCTCATTTATCCAAGATCAAACAGTCTGGTGGAAAATTGGTTCGAACTTGCAAATGGATACTAGCAAAACTAAAGGAAGGTGGAAGGGACCCACATATTGCACTTCTAGAATATAGAAACAGCCCAGTTGACAGTCAGGCCTCACCTGCAGCAATAGACTCAAGTGGCAGAGCCACTTGAGTCGCCAGCAGCAGTCATTCCTACCATCAACATAGTGTCAGATGAGACCCAAAACTATCCCCCTCCATATCTCTCTACAACACAGGTAAAGGGAACAGGAAAGACAGAAATCCTATCATGATAAGACTGCAAAACCACTACCTGAGCCACAACTGAATGACCAAGTTTATGTCCAGAAGAAAGCAAACAGCCTCTGGCCAAAAGCAAAAATAATATCCCATCATGGAAACCCCAGATCATACGTAGTGGAGACAGAAGACAGTTCCAGGCTACATCAAAACAGAGTCCATATCTCCTGGTGTCCCTTTATCCCAGCTATGCGTTCCTTTGTCCCTTTTTTATCCTTATGTGCTTGTGTTCTTTGGCCTAAGTTGTTGAACATTAAAAACTTTGGTGTCTATTGAATAGTTATGCAAGAGGAAGTGTTTGATAAAAACAACGTCAGCCTTACATTGCTGATCATGTTTGTGCAAAGGATTTCTGGGTACACACAAGGCTATGACATTGTTCTTCCTTCATTGACGGTCTCTGTCTTTTCTCATTGACTCACCTAGTTTCTTATCAACTTGTTCAGTTGGAAACTGCTGCTTCAAACATGTAGTTTCAGCCCTTAACTTCTCAACTTCAGTCTACATTCGCTGAACAGTGCACATTTTGCTTAAACTCTCTTCAATATAGTCTACTTTTAGTACATCAACAAGGACATCCATATCGTCCTTTAGTGCTTTCATAGAGTTATTGACAACACTACTCAGAATACTGTTGTTATCTTCCTTTGATATACCCTGTCAGGCCTGCAGATTGCTTTCACGGAATGGACACAGCCAATGAAACTTTTTTCCATCTCTCAACCTTTAATGAGGTGTACTTTGCTATCAGTATACCCGCACACAATATGCAGAGCCACTTGACACTGTTCTCACAGTTCAACTCAGATGAATCTGGCAATAATTTGGTTTAACAACTGGCGCCATTGTCTTCACTTGATTTTCGTGATGATAATTGTTTCCATTTAGCAGGTCTTTCTGTAGACATTATTTGGCTTTTTTCACTCCTCTAGCAGCAACACTATTGTTAGCCTAAATAATTACTGCCTTGAAAATTCTAGAGTTAACTGTGGGAAGTGCAATACTCAAATCACCTATCCCCAGTAGTTTAAAGATTAAAATCCTGCAGGTACCAATATGGCCTCTTGATTGTTTGATGTTACTTTCTTCAACACAGATTATCTCCTAAAATAGGTGAAAATGCGATTGAGCTAAATCTATGGCATTATAGAAATATAGTGCTTGGAAATTGTGCACTAATGTCAACTATGTAAATTTGGAAGAAAATGGAAGTACTCCCAATATATTACCTTTGTTTTGTTTGTTTAAATTAAAAAAAAAAAAAGTTTAAACACAAAGCAAGCAAAGGCTTAATCCCCCTGGGGATAGAAAATAAAATATCACTAGCTTCAAAGTCCAGGTAAGTAAAGTCACACACTGAGTAAAGCTGCTTAAAATGACACTTCAGGATAATATAAGTAGAAAGAGATGTTTTATCTCACAAATTTGGTCAATAGTCCTGTAAACAATTTTCACAACATCAAGTTGCTGTTGTCAAGCAATAATTGTGGGGGGCTTTCCACAGGGGGGGGAACTCTCAACAGGGGATATTGTCCAGGGGGGAATAAACACTGGCTCCCAGGGGAACAATTGCATGAACACAAGATTTCTCTGAGATATGAAATTTAAAATAAAAATGAGGATATTGACACTGCTCTAGCCCTCCATTTTGTTGAGAATTCAGATCATTTTGTTTTGTTTGATAAGATAATTGAAGCAAATCTTAGGCTTCCCGCATCTGTAGCAAATGGCTTCCCACATCTGTAGCAAATGGCTTCCCACATCTGTAGCAAATGGCTTCCCACATCTGTAGCAAATGGCTTACCACATTCTTTTTAGGAAGATAGTTGAAAATGAACAATACATAAAATACAGATCCTCCTTTAAATAGAGATACTGGAGATATTCCTATGTATCCAATTTACAAAATCTTAAAATTAAAGGGTTCAAATAACATTTTTCCACAGTTTAAATTAATGTCATCTGACCACACTTTTAATGAAAATTAATCAAAAAAAACTTTTGCACAAAATAAGTTTTTCAAAAAAAGTAAAGAACTCCATTAAACCAAAAATGAACAAAAATAGAATCAAATAATCTACCAAGCATACAACTACCACAAATCAGTATTAATAAATAAATGAAACCCAAAACAAACAGAAATTAAAATAAGTCAAACTCAAAACGAGCAGAAATTAATCTGAGTAGGGTTCTAAGCCTATTCTTTCTAAAAGCCAGAATATAATTTGTACTTTACTGAAAAAAAATCAGATGAATTTGCTGGAAAAAATGTGCATTGTCAGTTTAATATACATAATACTGATATTTATTCATTAAAATCTTAATTAATTTTTTGATTTCTTAAAGTTATAAAAGTGAAAACATTTGAAAGAATTTTCAGTAAAGTACAAATTATATTCTGGCTTTTAGAAAGCATAGGGTTTAGAACCCTACTCAGATTAACTTCTGCTCGTTTTCAGTCTGACTTATTTTAATTTCTGTTTATTTTAGGTCTGAAAATGTTTAAACAAAATGTTAATATTATTTGATTTATTAAAGTTATGAAAGAAAAACATTTATTTTTGCTAACTTTTTGGTTTAATGGAGTTCTTTTCTTTTTTAAAAAAAAAAAAACTTAAAGGTTTTTTTGATTAATTTCTGTTTGTTTATATTGACATAGTCTTTTCAGGGAGAAAGACCGAGCCTCTTCTGAAGTTAAACAACCATCCCTTCCATAGAAACCTTTAATACCCCCTGGGCATAACTAAAAACCCTTGCCCCTAGTCTGTAGGGTTTGCTTCACCCCAAAAGCCTTGTTATATGATATTTAGACTATTTTGAATGGAATGGCTTTGTCAAAATTTCTATTAGACGCGTTTCGAGACAACATGACGTGTGGGTAGGGGGGAGAGGGTAGCTGCCTTCTGATCACTTTGACTCGTAAAAAGGGCACTAGAGCGTCTGATTGCCAATCCAATGAGCTCCCTTTGGAGTATATATGACCAGGGTTTATACTCCAAGGGTTTTGGAGTATAAAAACCCTGAGGGCTGGGGGGATTTGTTATCTTCAAAGACATAATTTCCAGACCTTTCTGATAGACTTAACAAAATGGCTATATCGAAATGTTGATTGGAAGGGTTTGAGGAAATGATAGGAATGGAGGGAGACATTTGCCCTCTGATCACTTTTGACTAATAAAAAAAAGGCACTAGTCCTCTCAATTTCCAATCAAATAAGCCCTTTTTGAAGCTTCTACGACAAAAATTTCTATAAAAACGTTAAATACCCCAAAGGCATAACTTACAACCCTTTTCCTGGGGGCTATGGGGGAGGGTTGTCATCCTCAAAGACTTAATTTCCAGACCTTTCAACTACATTGAACAAAATGGCCATATCAAAATGTTGCTCGGAAAAGTATGGGGAAATGATGGGCGTGGGGGAGGATTCTCCTTCTGATTACTTTCGGCTATTAAAAACCATATATGCCTCCACGGCATAACTTACAACTTTTGCCCTGAGGGTTGTGGGAAGGGGGAGTTCGTCATCCTCAAAGACCTAATTTCCAGAACTCTCAACTATGTTGAACAAAATGAATATATCAAAATTTTGATTGGATGTGTTTGGGGAAATGGTGGGTTGGGGGGGGGGGATTCTCCTTCTGATTACTTTTGACTATTAAAAAGGGCAATAGCCCTCTTAATTTCCAATTGAATGAACCCTTTTTGAAGTTTACAACAACTATAAAAACTTCAAATGCCCCCAGGGCATCACTTACAGCCCTTGCCCTGAGGGCTGTGGGGGGCTGCCATCCTCATAGACCTAATTTCCAGAATTTTTAAATACGTTAAAAAAAATTGGCTATCTCAAATTATAATTGTGTGTGTTTGGGGAAATGGTGAACGTGAGATGAAATGGCACTAGCCATTTCAATTTCCAATCGAATAAGCTCTTTTTGAAGTTTTTAAGACAATGCTTTCTATTAAAAACCTTATATGCCCCTAGGCATAACTTACAACCCTCGCTGTGAGGGCTCTGAGGGGGGGGGTGACCCTTACAGACCTAATTTCCAAAATTTTCAACTACGTTGAACAAGATGGCTATCTCAAAATTTTGATTGGATGTGTTTGGGGAAAAGATGAGCGTGAGAGGAGGGTTAGTTGCCCTCCAATCACTTTGGACTATTAAAAAGAGCACTAGCTATTTGATTTTCCAATCGAATGAGCCCTTTTTGACGTTTCTACGACAAAGCTTTCAATAAAAACCTTATATGCCTCCAGGGCATAACTTATAACCCTTCCCCTGAAGACTGTGGGGGGAGTTTCTTGCTCAAAGATATAATTTCTAAAACTTTCAACTACATTGAACAAAATGGCTATCTAAAAATTTGAGTGGATGTGTTTGGGGAAATGGTGGGCGTGCAAGGGGTGTTAGTTGCCTTCCAATCACTTTTGACTATTAAAAAGGCCACTAGCCATTTCAATTTTGGATCGAATGAGCCCGTTTTGAAGTTTCTATGACAACGTTTTCTATGAAAACCTTAAATTCCCCCTGGGCATAACATATAAACCCTTGCCCTGAGGGTTGTGGGGGGGGGGGGGGGTTGTCACCCTCAAAGACCTAATTTTCAGAACTTTCAACTACGTTGAACAAAATGGATATTTTAACATTTTGATTGATGTATTTGGGTCAAAGTTGGCCGTGAGAGGGGGGTTAGTTGACCTAATCGCGTTTGGTTATCAAAAAGGGCACTAGCCCTTTGAATTTCTGATCGAATGAGCTCTTTTTGAAGTTATTACGGCAATGCTTTCTATAAAAAATCTTAATTGCCCCCGAGGCATAACTTACAACCCTTGCCGTGAGTGATGTTGGGAGTGTCCTCCTCAAAAATATATTTTCCATCTGGAAATCAACTATGCTGAACAAAATGGCTATCTCAAAATTTTGAATGGATGTGTTTGGGCAAATGGTGGGCCTGGAAGGGTGTCAATTGTCTTCCAATCACTTTTGGACTATTGAAAAGGGCACAAGCCACTCCAATTTCCAATCGAATGAGCCCTTTTCGAAGTTTCTACAACAACATCGTTCTTTACTTAGGCAGCGCGATTGCGCTGCCTATGATTAGGTCAGTAAGCAAGCTAAGTCAATCAATAAGCCGAGAATTCTTGCCCATTCTAATTGGTGAATAGTCTTTCATATATTCTGGCTTGGTTTGTTTGTTTCAGTCTTTCTTCTTCTCTGTTAAGCTTTACTTCAAAAGGTTAGCTTTCCTTTTCTTTTTCTTGAGTACTGAAGATGGCTTGGTTGAAGTTCCTGATACAGCATTTGCTGATGTCATCTTTGCTTCTTTTATGTGCACTGACTGACATTACCCTCATTTTTTTTTCTTGTTTGTCATATGTTAATCCTGCTTGTATCCCTTTCTGTTTTTAACAGCTCACAGAACTAATATGATTTTATTTCAGCTAAAATTTTACCATTTTTAAATTATAATTACCTTTATTATAATACACTTTACTGTTGTGATAACAAGAGACTGAAGTCAGACAGATGGCATTTTAAACCAGGTAATACAGCTATACACAAAACAAATTCATGTGCAAACCTTTTTCTGCTAGCCTTCTTTTGCTTTTGTGCTGTGAAAATATCAAGGCATCATAAAATATGTAAGATACCAGCATAATATGTAAATTATGTAAAATAGGTAAATTATATAAAATAAATAAATTACACAAAATAGGTGAAATAATAATTTTACCAAAGTCTGCATACCCAATTTTATCAGTTAAAACACTATTTTTCCCATATATTTTTGCATTTTATTTTTTGTTTGCCATGGGTTGATTCAATTTCAACCACTGGCATGAATTTGGGCTATATATTGGCACACTAGCAAAATGGTTGGGGGGTAAAGTATAATAGAATCCAAGCCAAAATATGATAACTACAATTATTCTGCATATTATGAAGTGATTTTTTTTTTTCTTAGCATGTTTCCTTCTCAAGAACCCCAATTCTAGGCCTATGCCATCATTTCAAATTATAAATTTTTTTACTTAATCACACACAAATATGAATTACAAACTAAGAAGATAAGTAGTTTAATATAGGAGCTGGGCAATACTGAATGACTAGATTGATCTAATGGTGAAATAACGTTTTAGGTCTATATTGGACTATAAGAAGAGAGGCTGAATTTGTGTATAAATTAATTATTAGGCCAATATTTAGAGAGGACTAACAAAGAGAAACCAAGTTTTGATCTTGTATTTAAAAATCAGAGGTAAGGTTTTTAATTAGTGGGTTTGAAGAAAGAGGCATGGTAGAACAAAAAGAGAAAATTTTTACATTTTTAATTTAGGTTTGTTTTTCAGCAATTTGAGTCTAGGCATATCCCCCCCCCTCCCCTCTATAGCTCCCACTCGTATTCCCTCTGTATAATTCCAGACATTGATTAGAAGGGAGAGTTATTTATTTTTAGGTATGTAGCAGTTATGTGTTAATTGTAAGTCAAATTATGGACAAGATTTGATTATTTAGTCAACATTTTTTAAGAACAGTAGTTTTGTTGAATAATTTCTTAATTATAATTTTAACCAAAGAATTTAGGGTGGACAGAGATGGGTATTATTGTTCATGTGAATGGAAGTATTGTTCATGTGAATGGAAGTGATTAGTAAATGGCTGATTGGATTCTATTCTCTAAAACACAAATCAAAATTCATGTACATTTCATTAGAAATTTCAGTCTTAATCAAATGAAAAACTGAAACTTCAGGTTTTTAGACATTTCTTTTTTCTAAGAGAGAATCAGTTTTGAATTATGTTAATGTTAAAATTTGTAGGGTAAATAAAGAAGTAATTAGCAAAATTTATTTTCACATTGCTTATTTTTTGCACTTGATTCTCATTTTTTTTTTTTTTTTTTTTTTTTTTTTTTTTTTTTTTTTTTTTTTTTTTTAAGTCTGGCCTTTATTGTTTTTGGTAAATTAATGAGAATAATTTATAATACCGTTTTAAGTTTATTTTGTCTCTATATTTGCTTGGTTATAGGAGTTGAAGTTGTTTCATCAATTGTCACTAAAATCCCATGGAAACTTCAGATTGTACTCTATCACCTGAACATCGAAATCTTCCTGTGAATCCTCAAGCCATAAACTCCCCTTTAGCGTCTGAATTGGGTCCCAAGGATGGGGATAGCAGTGGCGAAGGTTTGATTCAACTTATAATGTTGTAGAATCAGTTTTAATAAGAGATGATCATGTTTGAAGACGTTTTTCCTTTTTTGATAAAAGAAGTAATATTGTATGAAGCTTTCAAGTATTATTTCAAAATTTCTATATGAAAGCTGAATTTCTATCCCAAATCATTGCAAAACAATAAACACGAATTAAAATTTTAAAACTGAACAATTGCAAGATCAAAAATTTTCACTAGACTTTTTTCATTTTTGGATTTACACCCAGTGCGTAAACCGCTAATGCTCTTTCCACTTTATTTCTAGAAAATGGTCCTGAGTAAGAATAAATCTGTTATCTCCAGGCATTTCTTTATAAAAATTAATTAAAAATTATTTGGACACAAAATCTGTGAATAAAATTATAATTTTATAAGTTGGTGTTGTAATAATCAAACTATTGAGGAATTTGTTAACGCCTATTGTTTCGTTTCATTTTCCATATTTTTAGCTTTTTTGTGAGTTTTATTTATTCTTGGTAAATTAAAGAGAATACTCAGTTTTATTATTATCCCTCAGTTCTTTTTATCTTTCTTTCTCCTAGAAGCTCGGGATACTTCTCCAAGAGATACCAAAACGCTCACAGAAAATTATAATTCTACTTTGTGATCTGAGTCTCAAAATCTATATGTCTGTATTTCACCTGGGTCTTCCACTTTGCCATTGGAGTCAGACTCCCCAGAACTAGATAGTGAAGGTATATTTGAAACTAACGTTGTTGTGAAATCATTTTCAATCAGAAAATTTGTTGATAGTTTTTCACTTTTTAAAGCATTTGACTAGCATTGCCAAACGTGTATATTAAGGCTAAGTTTGCGTTTTCACTCCTAGTAAAATGCATCAAAGAAATTTAAATACAAAGCACTGGAAAATGGGAGCCAAAACGTTTCTCGTGAGATTTATTTACAGTTCACTTGCCCTTCTTAAGCAAATTTTACCAAAGTCTGCATACCCAATTTCATCAGTTAAAACACTATTTTTCCAATATATTTTTGCATTTTGTTTTTTGTTTGCCATGGGTGATTCAATTTCAACCACTGGCTTGAATTTGGGCTATATATTGGCACACTAGCAAAATGGTTGGGGCAAAGTATAATAGAATCCAAGCCAAAATATGTTAACTACAATTATTCTGCATATTATGAAGTGATTTTTTTTTTCTTAACATGTTTCCTTCTCAAGAACCCCAATTATAGGCCTATGCCATCATTTCAAATTATAAAATTTTTACTTAATCACACACAGATATGAATTACAAACTAAGAAGATAAGTAGTTTAATATGGGAGCTGGGCAATACTGAATGACTAGATTGATCTAATGGTGAAATAACGTTTTAGGTCTATATTGGACTATAAGGAGAGAGGCTGAATTTGTGTATAAATTAATTATTAGGCCAATATTTAGAGAGGACTAACAAAGAGGAACCAAGTTTTGATCTTGTATTTAAAAATCAGAGGTAAGGTTTTTAATTAGTGGGTTTGCAGAAAGAGGCATGGTAGAACAAAAAGAGAAATATTTTTACATTTTTAATTTAGGTTTGTTTTTTAGCAATTTGAGTCTAGGCATATCCCCCCCCCCTCTATAGCTCCCACTCGTATTCCCTCTGTATAATTCCAGATATTGATTAGAAGGGAAAGTTATTTATTTTTAAGTATTTAGCAGTTATGTATTAATTGTAAGTCAAATTATGGACAGGATTTGATTATTTAGTCAACATTTTTTAAGAACAGTAGTTTTGTTGAATAATTTCTTAATATATAATTTTAACCAAAGAATTTAGGGTGGACAGAGACGGGTATTATTGTTCATGTGAATGGAAGTATTGATCATGTGAATGGAAGTGATTAGTAAATGGCTGATTGGATTCTATTCTCTAAAACAAACTCAAATTCATGTACATTTCATTAGAAATTTCAGTCTTATTCAAATGACTGAAACTTCAGGTTTTTAGACATTTCTTTTTTCTAAGAGAGAATCAGTTTTGAATTATGTTAATGTTAAAATTTGTAGAATAAATAAAGAAGTAATTAGCAAAATTTATTTTCACATTGCTTATTTTTTAACTTGATTCTCTTTTTTTTTTTTTTTTTTTTTTTTTTTTTTTTTTTTTTTTTTTTTTTTTTTTTTTTTTTTTTTTTTTGTCTGACCTTTATTGTTTTTGGGTAAATTCATGAGAATAAGTTATAATAGCGTTTTAAGTTTATTTTGTCTCTATATTTATTTGGTTATAGGAGTTGAAGTTGTTTCATCAATTGTCACTAAAATACCCATGGAAACTTCAGATTGTACTCTATCACCTGAACATCGAAATCTACCTGTGAATCCTCAAGCCAGAAACTGCCCTTTAGCGTCTGAATTGGGTCCCAAGGATGGGGATAGCAGTGGCGAAGGTATGATTCAACTTATGATGTTGTAGAATCAGTTTAAATAAGAGATGATCATGTTTGAAGACGTTTTTCATTTTTTGATAAAAGAAGAAATATTGTTTGAAGCTTTCAAATATTATTTCAAAATTTCTATATGAAGGCTGAATTTCTATCCCAAATTTCTATCCCAAATGAATTTCTATTGCAAAATAATAAACACGAATTAAAATTTAAAACTGAACAATTGCAAGATCAAAAATTTTTCACTAGACTTTTTTTCATTTTTGGATTTACATACAGTGCGTAAACTGCTAATGCTCTTTCCACTTTATTTCTAGAAAATGGTCCTGAGTAAGAATAAATCTGTTATCTCCAGGCATTTCTTTATAAAATCAATTAGAAATTATTTGGACACAAAATCTGTGAATAAAATTATGATTTTACAAGTTGGTGTTGTAATAATCAAACTATTGAGGAATTTGTTTACGCCTATTGTTTTGTTTCATTTTCCATATTTTTTAGCTTTTTTTGCGAGTTTTATTTATTCTGGGTAAATTAAAGAGAATACTCAGTTTTATTATTATCTCTCAGTTCTTTTATCTTTCTTTCTCCTAGAAGCTCAGGATACTTCTCCAAGTGATACCAAAACGCTCACATAAAATTATAATTCTACTTTGTGATCTGAGTCTCAAAATCTATATGTCTGTACTTCACCTGGGTCTTCCACTTTGCTATTGGAGTCAGAATCCCCAGAAACTAGATAGTGAAGGTATATTTGAAACTAACTTGTTGTGAAATCATTTTCACAATCAGAAAATTTGTTGATAGTTTTTCACTTTTTAAAGCATTTGACTAGCATTGCCAAATGTATATATTAAGGCTAAGTTTGCGTTTTCACTCCTAGTAAATGCATCAAAAGAAATTTAAATACAAAGCACTGGAAAATGGGAGCCAAAACGTTTCTCGTGAGATTTATTTACAGTTCACTTGCCCTTCTTAAGCTACTAAAACGTTTGCACTGGCAAAGCACAGGCAAAGCAAAGTTTCATTTTGCTGATTTAAATGTCTTTGCCATGATAATCTAACTCTGGTGTGTCAGTACTTTTTTCTTTTAAGGCTAAAATATGAAACAGCTTGATAGTCTAAAAAAATAAAGCATTGGTATGAAATTCATTATAAACTATTTCAAAGTGCGGAAAAATGAGAGAAGAAAAGCTTTTTGTGAGATTCATTTAAGGTTTAATTGTCTTTCTTAAGCTACATAAACATTGCACCAGCACAGCGTAGGCAAAGCAAAGTTGCTTTTGTTTTTTTCATTTTTCCTATTTAAATGTCTTTTCTGTAATAATATAGCACTGCTGGGTCAATATTTTCTCTCTTTTTTTAATGTCCAGTTTTATGTGAGATTCTTAATGTAAGTGTGTTTTAATTTTTTTTTTCAATTCAATGAATTGCCTTATTTCACCTTGCTTTATTTATCAGTCCTGATTGAACTTCATTAAAGTAAGGATGTGGGACTGTTTTAAAGTTTTTCATTTTAGTTTTAACGGTCTTATTTTAATATGAGTCTCTTTTCTTTTATATATTTATGTTTTGCTGAGGACGGCCATTGGACATAGGGTCAAAATATTCATTCTAATATAGAATTTCACTGTCTTAAGAAAAAGACTTCCTTATGTTCTGTTCTTGTTGATGCTTAAAAGGAAGTATCAGCTGGCAAAGTTGGATCAGGATGGTCAAAGCAAGCGCTGCCTAGAGATTTCTCTTTTTTTTTGTGTGGTAATTAAATAATTGGGTGGAGGTGTAATAATAAAATAAACTAATTTTATTCAAAGAAAAAAAACAGAAAAATATGGTTTTTGGGTGCAATTATGTTATAGTGAGAATAGGAAGTGTAAAAACCGACATCACTGAGCCATTGTCAAAAAACTTAGAACTGGAGAATTGTAATATCCCCTCATAGTTGTTCTAGTTGTAACAACCTTGTAAATCAAAACCTTGTGACCCAAATGGAAAATTTGAAAACGTGTTTCCAAAAGAAACTGTAGTGACACAAGAAAAAATACTGCTGGCTGTACTGGAAAAAACACTACAGGAAAATTGTATTGAGATAGCTTAGACCTCAATTGTTGCTTTAGTTTTTTTTTTTTTAATATCTTCAGGGACAGGTTAGCGTAGCATGGTATTGTTGAATCTTTTCTTGGGCATCGTTTTTTTTTTTTTCAGTTGGTTAGGTTCATCACTAGGAATATCCAATTTTATTATTCAACTTTATATGTCATAAAAAAAAATTTTATTCTTCAAAAATTTAGTGTCAAATTTTTTGCTTCAGTTTCATTCCTGAGCACTTTTCTAGCGAGAGACTGCCAGCTAACCAGCCTGCCAGCAGAGTCAACACTGAAAACATAGTTCTCACGTTTTTGTATGATATATGTAATGACAAAACATTTTCTTCTTGTTTTTCAATGCTTCCCTTCTCTAATTAAAAAAGTCTATTTCTTAATTTAATACGCTTTATTTTCTGATTCTTAATTTTTCTGATTCTTCGGTCACTTTTTAGAAGGACTAGTAAGAATATTAGAGCATGAATTTAAGGTTGGGGTGTAATAGAAAGGGAGAAATATTGTCTTTGACAGGTTATCGTTTTTTGTGATTATTACTGGAAAACTTGTTATAAATTGTAGCCACATACCCGGAAGACAGCTTTTTTATTTGAATTGTTTAAATATGCAGAATTTCTGATTGGTTAGAGGGTAGCGTATTGCGGAATGTTTGTCTCCAGAGCTAAATAACAAAAAGGAATCTGCAAATATTTTATTGCTATTTTTTATATACTATTAAGCTGTACTTAGAACCTACTTGTCATCAAATATGTCACTATTATGGCCGTTTCTTATCACACGAATTTTTTTGCTGAAATCCGTGTTCCGAAATTTTTGTGTCTCGAAGGAGTGTCCCAAATAGGCAAAAATAATTAACGTGAATAAATAAAAAAATAAAGTAAATTTCCTGCAAAGAAATGCTATTCGTCAACAAAAAGCTGAAATTTCTATTTAGCACAAATATAAGTTTGTTCAAAAATCAGAGAAAAAAGGAGACATCTGATAATTTTCCTACATATGTCCATCCTCAGAACTGCGCTTTTAATTACAGCTGCTTCCGATTTTATTGCTTCAAAGGCCCTTAGACTTTCAATAGTTTTGCCGCGAAATGATTCTTGTAAGTATATACATTCTAAAAGAAAATTTGACTTGTTTGATTTCAGAAAGTTTCTATATATTGAATTTGCAAGTTTTTCCAGCAAAATTTGCCAATAAATGTATCTCAAAAATTAAAATAAGAAAAAGAATAGAATAAATTATTTGTTAAAAACCTTCTAACCATCTAGGATTTCTTTTTGTTTATTTGACCTCTTACTGTTTTTATTTGATCTCTTTCTGTTTTTTTGATCTCTTTTTGTTTATTTAATTATATATTTTGTTTTTTTATTTTAGGGCAATCCTTTCTACCGTGGGCTGTTCTGATGGCGTTACTCCACCGCAAGTCTCAGGCCCAAAACCGATTGTTATGGTGAGAAAAACTGACAAAGAGGGCTATAGAAGAATTAACAGCAGGTATCTGGCGTTGTGAATCCTGTGGAAAAGCAGAGATATCCTTTTAATTGCTAGATCTTCACATAGACACTGGCTGTGAAGAACTTTTTTCACCGATAGATGTGTTGTCTGTCCAGCTGTAGTTCATGATTACAGAGATTTTGTAGTTCACAATCTGGAGCACCGAATGGGGGAAAGAAGATGTCCTATATGTTTACGAGAATTCATTGGTGATATGAGACAACATCTTTTATTACAAGGACACTTTTCAAAAAAGTTTCTGAACTAAACATGCAGGGGAAGTATCGCTAGTTTCTCCACAGAATTCATCTACAAGCGTCTCCTTAAATTTATTTGAATCTAAAACTGAATCAAAAGACTTAAATAATCAGAAAACATTTTTGAATAGTGGCTTGTTTAGTAAAAAGCGAGAAAATTTAAAAAACTTCAAGTAATACAGACTGGAAAAAAAACTTCATAAATGTGGGTTGTGCCAGAAGAGTTTTTCTAGCTCAGACTCTTTGAATAGGCACCAAAGAGTACATACAAGTGAGAGACTATATAAGTGTGATATATGTCACAAGAGTTTTTTCTCAATCAGGCTATTTGAATGCACACCAAAGAGTACATACAGGTGAAAGACCATATAAAAGTGATACATGGCAGAAGAGTTTTTCTCTATTAACCAATTTGTATAAGCACGAAGATTACATACAGGTGAAAGACCATATAACTGTGACATATGTCAGAAGAGTTTTTCTGAATCAGGCTCTTTGAAAACGCACCAAAGAGTGCATACAGGTGAGAGACCATATAAATGTGACATATGTCAGAAGAGTTTTTCTACACCAACCCATTTGAAAACACACCAAAGAGTACATACAGGTGAAAGACCATATAAATGTGACATATGTCAGAAGAGTTTTTCTGAATCAGGCTCTTTGAAAACGCGCACCAAAGAGTGCATACAGGTGAGAGACCATATAAATGTGACATATGTCAGAAGAGTTTTTTCTACATCAACCAATTTGAAAACACACCAAAGAGTACATACAGGTGAAAGACCATATAAATGTGATATATGTCAGAAAGGTTTTTCTCAATCAAGCTTTTTGAAAACACACCAAAGAGTACATACAGGTGAGAGACCATATAAGTGCAAAATATTGTCAGATGAGTTTTTCCGAATCAAATAGTTTGAATAAGCACCAACGAGTGCATACAGGTGAGAGGACCATATAAATGTGAACATATGTCAGAAGAGTTTTCTCTGAATCAGGCTCTTTGAAAACGCACCAAAGAGTGCATAAGGTGAGAGACCATATAAAATGTGACATATGCAAGAAGAGTTTTTCTGAATCAGGCTCTTTTGAAAACGCACCAAAGAGTGCATACAGGTAAGAGACCATATAAATGTGACATATGTCAAAAGGATTTTCTGATTCAAGCTCTTTGAATGCACACCAACGAGCGCATACAGGTGAGAGACCATATAAATGTGATATATGTCAGAAGAGTTTTTCTCTCAATCAGGCTCTTTGAATAAGCACCAAAGAATACATTCAGGTGAGAGACCATACAAATGTGACATATGTCATAGGAGTTTTTCTTTATCTTGTAATTTGGAGAGCCACCAAAGAGTACATACAGATGAGAGACCATATAAATGTGATACGTGTCAGAAGAGTTTTTCTACATCAACCAATTTGTATAGGCACCAAAGAGTACATACAGGTGAAAAAACCATATAAAAATGTAATTTATGTCAAAACGAGTTTTTCAGAATCAGGCTCTTTGAATAAGAACCGAAGAGTGCATACATGTGAGAGACCATATAAATTTGATGAATTTTAGAAGAGTTTCTACTGATCAGAGCAGTTTCATTAGACACCAAAGAGTTCATACTTATGCTATTTAGCGTTACCAAAACCATTTGGTAATGAATTTCCATTTGGAATTTCCGAGTATACCATTTGAATGATCATCAGACAACTCATTCTAGGAAAAGAGCGAGTCTTTATCAAACAGTTCGTGGTAAAAAAACTGTAAGTAAGGAGCGACTAGGCTCAATAGTACCCAAAACTTACAAACGGAATTTTTATATAATAAAAAACATTAAAGTTTTAAATACATTAAAAGA